>JAJNNQ010000008.1:1982500-2382500 GCA_027886175.1 Phylloscopus collybita
TGACTTACTCTAAATTTCTTCTTTGTGGACTTCTGATGTGATAGGAATGGCACAAAAAAATCCAATATATCTTCTTTGCCGTAATGTTTCCAGCCTGCTAACTTTCCCAGGACTACTTTCTGCTCAAATTACTGGAACTTAATTACATGAGGTTTAATTTCAGTTACTTGGCCAGCTTTAAAAACATATATTCAAATTTGAACCACAAGGACAGAATTTTGGGAGCCTCTTTGTCCTCTCACTTTATGTTAATTTAAATGAGGAAACTGCCTGTGCATCTCTGCTTTACTTCACCTATTCCAAGTGAGTCTCAGTTCTGGAGAGACTTCCCTGACTCCCAGCAGTTTAAGGGAGAGCACAAACAACCCCTTATGTTACAGTTTATGTTTTTGAAACTGTGCAAACAGTAGATATTTGTCTCCTGCTTATGTATTTTCTTGTAAATAAAAAGTATTGAGACCAGAGATGGAGTTACACTGACTTTACACCAGATAATGTATTGACATTTTACAAGCAAGTGTTGTATTATCCATACATTTCACAAGTAGATCTTACAATGTTTAATTATTATTAAAAAAAAAAAAAAAAAAGTGGAAGGAGAATAGAAGAATCAAGGGATGGACATGGAGAGAAAATGCAAAAGGACATGGATGGGAAGCGGTGGAGTTGGAGGATAACTGCACCTCTCAAGGCATTATCTGAAAATTCCTATGATTAGGACTTATCTTTCTGGCTTCATTATTTCATTATAATCTGTTGTTTACCTGATAAGTAATAAATGGCCTCCAAATTTTATTGCATATGCTTACTTTCTTCAGATTTTGCATTGGTTTGTTCCCTTCTTAAGATCTTATTTCTGTGAAGGAATTAAGATTTTGTGTTTTTGCTGGGGTTGACTTGTTCCTCTGGTATTTCAGCACTGTTATTTAGCTAGCAAGTCCCACAGCAATTCCTTGGATAACACCTCCATCTATCACATTGGGATGATCAAGGATACATTGCAGCTGATGTTCAAACACTGATGTGTATCTGGGGTTGGGCACCCACCTCCAACTCAGCAGACACAAAACTCTCCAAAAAGCCAGCAAAAGAGGGCTTTTCTTAAACACTCCAACCCACTAGTGGATTATCCTTAATGGGTTGGCAGCATGCCCCTCCCTTCCTCTGCAGGAATGCTGGCCTGGCTCTGCAGCCCTGGGTTCGGGCTTTTGGTGGTTTTGTTGGGATTTTTTTTTTTCTTGTGTTACAGCATGCAGAAAAAAATAAAGTGTAAGACTGATTTGTAATAGTTCATGACTTTTTTTTTATTCCTCTGCAGCCTGGGGTTAACTTATTTACCTGCCAGGAGGCAAGTGTAGTGACCAGCACTCCTCCTTTGGGGAGTGACCCTGCCCTGTCAGCGTGGCCCTGCAGGAGAGGGCTCCTTGCACGGGCTGCCTGTTGTTTCTGGGAGCTCACGGACACACCTTCAAAGGTTGAGGGTTCAGCTTCTTCTGCGTGAGAGAGGAGAGGAAATGACCTTCACCCAGCTGAGCAGGGAACAACAGGAAACCCTCACGGTCCTGCCATTTCCCACCCCCAGGATCCGGAGCTCAGGGACCTTTTTGACGAACTGTCAGTGCTTTTGTCAGGGTTTAGCTGCTGCAAATATATTACCAAAGTATGTTGATGATTCATGGGGAAGTGGTGTACGCTGATTTAAGTGATGGACTAGCCATTCAGTAATGGATTTGAGAATTCCCAATCAGATTGTACTTAGTTTTATCAAGCAGGAAGCTGGCAGGCTGTGTTTTAATCAACTGATAGCATCTCTTGGCAATTGGCATCCAGCTAGTGGACAGAGTACTTCTCAAAGACCAGCTTGCTAAGTTACAAACAGTCACAACCACTCAGATCTCTCAGCTTTACCTCCTATTTTTTCTGTTCAGCCTGTTTCTTTCCCAAATGAAAGTTTTGGCTGAAAGTGCAGGAAGATGTAGCATATCTGCTTGTCTTTCACTGACGTTTTAGGGGGAATGGATGAGGCAGAATGCATTTGCTTCATCCCCCAGAAAGATATGCTGAAACAAACTCCTAGATGTAGCAAAAAATCTCAGGACTAGACAAATTCTAGGATTTGGTTCTGGCACAAGTTTTTGGAGCACTCACATTGCATAAGCATTGTAAATCAAAAATATGGGGCCACACCAGGTAAGATGTGCCCTTTTCCCCTTTGATTAGGCCATGACTCATTATTCCATGACTCATTATCTATTTTGTCACCAAAGACATACCCGGTGTTCTGACCTGTACCAGCAGACACCAAGAACAGTTCCCCACCCTGATAAAACTCATCACTCTATTTATTACCTCTGGGAGAGACCAGCTCCTGCAGAGCATCTTCACTGCATAAACCCTCAGGTGCCACAGCTACCTGAAATAATGTCCTGCTCAGGATTTATGTTTTGTCACAAATATTGAGCTGTGGAGCCATCCACACACATGGAGCTGTGCTCAAGCACAGCATCAAACCTGAGGAGCTGGTTTGTTGTGCCTGGCTCCTGTGGAGTAGTTACTGTACTTAGCAACCCACCTCCAATATAAATATATCTGCTACTCTGAAGAGCAGGCTTTGAAAAGCACCAGAAGGGATCACTCCCCCATAAAGGTTTTTTTTCCAACATTGCAGAGCTGTTGGGACTTTCAGAGAGAAATTCTTCTCCCAGCTAAGCATCCCAGCCAGAGGGGCGAAGATTTCGCCACAAAAAGATTTCACCAGGCTGACAAAGCTCTAGTGCAACCCTCTACAATGGGCCATGAAAGCCCATTTAAAGCTGGGCTCTGTCTGAGCTGCTCTTGAGCCAAGCAGGCATGGAGGGAGGTGGAGAGCAGCCATCCATGCAGTTGGGATTTGGGAGCTATCTGTGATGTCTTTGCACAGGGGTCCCACAGCACCGTGTGGAAAAACAGCACCCTGGTCTGAGAGCTGAGTGCTAAAACCACGTGGCTTTGGAACTGCTCAAACATTTGGAACCCTCAGAGGAGGCTGATGATTGAAAGGCTGTAAAACAATCATGCTCCCAAAAAGTAATAAAAATGAAAGTGAGGTGTAAGGAGCAGAGAGGAGTGATTCATCGGGAAATTGTACTCTTGAAACTGTGTGACAAATCCTGGGTGAGGGAGGAGCTGGGTGTAAGCATTTAAGGGCCAGATCCTGACTTGTCCAGAGGAGCTGAAGATCCAATGAAGATTAACAGTAGACTCTGTAGCTGAAAGGAAAATTTTAACTTCCATCCTAAATGTTTTCTGTTGACCATTACATGAAAGTCAGAGAAATCAGACCCCTGTTTTCAGTGTCATGTCCCAAGAGTCCTTCAGCAGACAATGATCCCCACTGCAAGAAATGAAGTTTCCAATGCCAGAACCACCAAAAGGACATGTGAAAACAAAGCTGAAAAAGGTCTTCTCTCTCTGGGATGGAAATGTACTATTTCCACAGGGTCATTTTCTGTGTAAACATTCCTATTTGTATGTTTTACTGATTAAAACAAAAATGTATCTTCCAAACATATCCAGTAAGTCGATTTTAAAACAAGTTAATTAACGTATCTAAGCTTTATCACAGAGCATAAGTAAGTGGAAAAAATCCCCCAGCCAAATGTAAAGAGTCTAATCTTGATTTTTTCACTCTTTGAGTTCATTTATTACTCAGTGTTTGCTCACTTTTATAAAAGCCATGCTCATGTAATAATCTCATTTCTGAGAGCATCTCCAGGGACAGGAATCACATTACAATATCTCACATTATGTGTCATTCAGGCAGTATCTCCCCAATCATAAAACCTGGGGAAGGGGAATGACACTTGAATAGCAGATTCCTCCTCCTTCTCTTTTTTCCCTTTCTGAGCTTTTTTTTTTTTCCAGCCCAGTGCTTTCTTCCTTATAGTGTCTGACCTCATGCACCCAGGCTGCTCATCTCCATTCTGCAGAGAAACAGACTGTGGTGCACATCTCTCCTTGCTCTACCTGGCCACCTCATACTGTCTTACACTCTTTTTCATATAGTTTGGGATTTTCCCTTCTGTTCTGGGCTTTCATTTGTGTCACCTCACTGTCTGTGTTTTGTGCCTATGGATTCTGCTTTGTGAACTGATGAATGGGAGCAGAGAACTCGCCCTGCTGACAAAAATCTGAAAAAAGCCCAAGTTTACCATAATTACCCTGGTCTGAATCATTTCATTTCTAGCCAAAATTGTCCAGGACAAGTACAGAGAGACAGGACCTCTCCAGCTGCCTCTGGTGCCAACTCACAGACACATTGTCTTGCCATCTTCATTTCTTTCAGCAGTTTCAAGGATCTTGATAAAGACCTCAAGGGAGAGGCTTCTATGGTCTTAAAACATTTCATTGATCCATTCATGTCCACACAGTCCAGGGCTTCCATTTTTAAGATTCCTTCCTATTATCATGGAAACTGGCTAATTACAAGAGAAACCTGTTAGGAACCTCTTAAGACACCAGTGTTGGTGTAGCAAAGCACTTGCAGCTTGCCCAAATCTCAGTGTGCAAAGCTATGGAGTCCTTAGGGATGAAAACAGGTTTTCTAGGAGATGATTCTGCTGCTCTAGATATTATTTCAACATTCAAATCCAAGGTCACAACCTCAATCCTAACTCACCTAGTTGACCACAAGGACCATAATCAATTTTGTTTCTTATGATGCATCCATTCCAAACTACCACTCCCACTGCCCATTTCTTCACGTAGAAGTTGTGCACCAAATTATCTGGTCTGATTAATACCAGGTTACTGTGCCTACTAGTGCACTTGCAATACAACTTTGCAATGGCAAAATAATCCTGGCCTTTTCAAACACAGAGCAGGAAAAAAAAAAGCACAGCATCAGGATTAAACCAGTTCTGACAATTTCTCATTTCCATTTATTCAGAAAAAAAGTCATAATTGAGACTTAGAGAAAAAAAGAAAAGTCCTCCATGCCTTTAAGTGTAAAATCCATTTTAGTAGCAGGAAGCTGTTATATGGTTAGAGCAGTTATTTTTATTGTCTGTCTGGGTATAGTTTTTAACTGCAGGCACAGAATAAATCAATAGTGTCATAAAGCTACTCTCACCCTCTGCCCTTTCTAAAGGGACATTGTTCAGTGTCTGTGCTTTGATGCACAGAATTATGCCTTTACTAATGTTCTGGGGGAGAGATCTGTGTGACACATATTTACCTGTATCTCTTTGTCCATATCATCTCAGAGTCATTGGATTAAAAGCAAAATAAAACACAGATATACAAACAAAAATGTGCAGATTTTTTGCATCATCAAAAGAGAGGGGGTTATTCTGGCTATTCTCTTGCAAATGATATTTTCAATTAATTGGTGCATTCATAAATTGTCTCAGGTGGTGTATTTCCAAGACTGCCTGAGAAAACGTGCAGTGATTCATAGGACAGTCCACACAACTTAAACCTGACTGTAACCTGCTCTCTAATACAGCAAGGAAGGATGGAGCAGGATGTGACTGCATGAAGCTGGTGATAGATAAAATTACCCTGAAAGTGTGCCTTTTTAATAGCAAGAGTAGTTAATGGCTGGAACATTTGGCTTAGGAATGTGGTGGATTGAGCATTGCTTTCAGTCTCTAAATCAAGAATGAGTGTCTTTCTAAAGCTATGCAATAGCTTCAGCAGAAGTTATGGCTTTGATGCTGAAATGAGTGGGTGAAGTTCTTCAGCTGTGTTACATAGGAAGCAAAACCAGATGACTGTGATGGTCCTTTTCAGCCTTACTAATCCATTAAATCCTGGTTTGGGGCCTTTCACACACCGGGGTTTAGAGCAGCCTCTTAGGTTTTCCGGATGGTTTCTGCAGGCAATACACGTTCCAGAGCTGGATCTGACAAGCTCCATATAAATGGGTGTCCGGAATTGACACACTTTATAATTTATATATAAATCACTGCCTCTAAATGCAGTTCCAGATCCATTTCCCCGTGCCGCTGAGCTCACTTGGTCTGTTCTGTGCAGTGGGGATTTTCCTTTGCAAAGCAGATATGCATCTGAGCTGAAACACACACCACGTGCTGCTGGAGACCCCAAAACCTGCCACCCCTATCATGGACCACAGAGAAGAAAACCTTTATGGATCAAATTCTTAAGAGATTTATCAGCAGCAGCTCCTGTTGTCAGCTTAATTCATCTCTCCTCTCCTTGCTTGCTCATTGCAACTTCCCCAGGTTGGCACTTCTGACAGAGGCATGAAAACTGTACTTGTGCTGCAAGTGGGAGGTGGAGACAGCGAAAATCTGTGCCCTGTCTGTGGGACTCTGTGCTGAGACAGCTCTATTTTCACATCTAGTCACAAGCCCATTGGTATTACCTCAGTATTTGTTTTGAGGATGGCTCTCAAGAAATGGAATTGGAGTTTGGATTTGGTAAGATTAGAGGAAGTAAACCCTGAAATAATTCAAGTGGTTTCTGAAGGCAGCACCACTGACATGTAGCTTGGTGCTGGACAGACAGAGGCAGAGAGCCTACAGGTGTCTGCACACTCCGTGGTGAGCGTGGTGGGTACCACTCACCTGGGTAACCAAACATTTGTTTTCCTTCTCTCTGCAAAATGCTTAGTGCTGGATTTTTATGTCTATAAATACTGATTTGGATCTCCCTTCCTTCCCTCTCCACGCTCCACTGAAAGCAAAGACATCTCAGCCAGCACCATTTGCTGACTCCTTCCCTTCTGCCCTTCCCCGTCCCCCAGTGCGTGAGCGCCGTGGCGTGCGGCCCCTCGGTTTCCCCTCAGGACACTGGCACTTGGGAAGGAGAATAACAGATGTTGGTGAAAAAAACAACACCCTGTCAGGTAGAAAAAACACTTTAGCAAAAAAAAAAAAACCCTAAACTATACAACTTCCCGGCTTCTCAAACTTTCTCATGAATAGCCAGTGGCTGCTGGAATAGCAGCGACGGTAATAATAAATTACAGTAAATATCATCCTGTCACAAGTGACAGCAAACCAAACCCACTGCTCTTCAGAAATGAATTGGAGAAAATATTTCTTAATCTCTGTTTGTGTTATTCAGTCAGCTGTAATGATTTATAATACTCCAAAGAAGTTGTGGTACAGAGTTGTTTCTTAATCATGCATTTCAGCACCTTGCTATTACCCACACGTGTCTGTGCTTTGGTGGGGGCTCTGGCAATGCTGGATGCTGCAAAATGTTCAGCCCAGGAATAAACTGATTTATTGCAAGGGACCTTTCAGCCTTTCTCTGGGACCCTCCTGCCTATGGGGGCAAATCTGCTACAAGGAGGAGCAGTACTGAGTTAAGGGCAGCCCCATAACAGTGCCTTGAGATAGGGTCGTTTCCCCAGAGCCGTCTGGTTTGAGGCTCTCCAGCTGTAAATAACCCACAGGTGGTGGCATGGAAAGCCCTTATGCTGGAGTGCATCAGATGTGGACACCCTGCAGATGAGGCTGTCCCCCTGTGAGCACACTCGGGATCACTGGGAAAATAAAATGGTGGGGAAAAATTGAACTGGGAACATGGTATCAATCGCTTCTGTCTTTGTCTACTTATTTCCAAAGATTTATACGTGACAGTGTGAGGACTGCTCAGTGACACATTTTAATTTAATTAAATTTCCTGTTGGATTGATGTCTGATCAATCAATAATGTTAATGTTTTTGCAATTTAGAGATTAAAGCTTGGATGAGCGGATATTGAAATACTCTCACATCCAGCTGCCTGGGAATATCTTTTTCTGCTTCCATCCCTCAGAAAACCCCTTTTAGGTGAGAATGCATCCTGAGGCTTGCCATGGTGGAACCTACACCACGGAAGGAAGCTTTGCCCCATTCTAGCAGAGGGTGAGGGAGTCATTCAGGAGCAATGTCACTTCTTGGAGAGACAGACTTGCAGGTTGCTAAAACCTTGTGTGAAATCTGTGTGGCTCTGAATGTTTTCCCTCTGATGTTCAATATAGGGACAAGTTTGAAGAACAGGGCATTGCAGGTGTGACAGTTCTCTTTGCTACCTACTCCTTGTTCAGGAAGTTGTCAGTGCAGAGGTTGCACCTGAGGATTTGAACCTGATCCCACCAGGGCATCTATTCTCCATGTGTCCTTCCTCCCCTCTGGATCTCACTCATTTCTCTGACCACCACAGCCGCCTGCAGCAATGAGCTCCCCAGCTCAGCTGCTGCTTTCTAAGCTGCCACCCATGGGACAGCAGGATCCTGGTCTGGAGCTGAATTTAATACTTCTTGAAGCTTCTTGCCTGCCCAAATTTCTCACAGATGAGCTAATTGTGATCCACCCTCTTCAGGCTGTGAAGATAAAGAGATGCTGTAGCATGTCCACAGAACCTTTTTTTTTTTCTTCTTTTTTTTTCTTCTTTTTTTTTTTTTTTTTTTTTTTTTTTTTTCCTCTTATGCCTTGTTTGATTTAGTGCCTCAAATACTTTAGTAGTGAGGTCAGGAGAGTCTTTAACTTATTCAGTGGAGTTATTCTGCACTGACTTTTCCATGAGGCCTTGGAGTCTTAGATAGTCCTTTAAAAACTTATGACTCAAGAAAAAAAAGTAATCCACATTTTCAAACTTGTAAAAATGTGAGCCCAAATTTCATCTGAGTCTCAGGTACGGCTGGAGTCTCAATAAGTCAAAGTAATCTGACAGATCTTAACTCTGTCAAAACTTGTGAGAAATGTCAAAATTTGTGGACAGTGAGAAATCCCATCTGGCTGAGGTCTGAAGGCTCCAGTGTCCATCTCTGGTCTCCAGGTCCACCTCCAGAGCTGGCTCTGTGCTATTTGGGGTGCTTGTATTCTTGTTGCATTCAGGCAAATCTTAAAAGGACCAATTTCCTGCCCAATTCATTTCAAAATCTGTAAAATCTGTATGTTCTGTCCCTTAAGGTTGTTCTGGGGGCTGTTTGCTGTGTACCTGTCCCTCAGACAACCCCAAAGTAACACAGAGGGAGGAAGACAGAGAGAGAGAGAGGGGAGGAGGGGGGAAGAAAGAACAGCTCATTTTCCACTTTAGCACAGACACCTGAGGGGTAGAAGTCAGCAGTTTTTTTTGACGGTACAAGAACTTGGTAACTTAAAACAGGAAGCAAAAGAAAAACCACGACCAAATAACTTTGCCTTGACCTCCTCCTAAGAGAGTCAATGACTTTAAAGTAAACTGGAACTTCTTGCTGGAATTTATTTGGACATCAGCTGCTCCTTACCTCATTAGCACAGCAATATTCAGAAATGTGCCAAAAGATTTAGGCAGGATGGAGGACGCAATGAAGCTAATTTTTTTTCCCCCCAAGGGAAGGCTTCACATATTTATGTCTCACTATCAAAATGCCCCTCAGTGCAAGAGTTTCTTCCACTGAAATCTACTGTTTGCAGTGAGTTTTGTTTTGCTCTCTGTTGTTTACTCCACCAGACCCCCACCACTCCAGGTGAAAGGGCAGCTTGCCCAGGTACCCACCCGGGGTTGGGGATGGTTGAAGGGTGAGAGAATGTCAGTGTCTCTGGGTGTGCAGGAGTAGGGAAGGCAAAGGAAAGAGGGGAATTTGTTCCTTGAAAGGGAGGGAAATAATCTACTGTTAAACCAGTGGGTTTTGTAGTAGATCAACATTTTTCTGCTCAGTCCCTGGAATAATATGTTCTTCAAGGCTGGCTTTCATAGGTAAGACTACTGTAAGCTGGTTCACCTTA
This sequence comes from Phylloscopus collybita, assembly GCA_027886175.1. Classification (NCBI taxonomy): domain Eukaryota; kingdom Metazoa; phylum Chordata; class Aves; order Passeriformes; family Phylloscopidae; genus Phylloscopus; species Phylloscopus collybita. The sequence goes on from JAJNNQ010000008.1 coordinate 1,992,205, forward strand.
ATTATCCTTCCTTCCTTCCTTCCTTCCTTCCTTCCTTCCTTCCTTCCTTCCTTCCTTCCTTCCTTCCTTCCTCCCTCCCTCCCTCCCTCCCTCCCTCCCTCCCTAGCAAGCACCTGCACAGGGGAAAGCACCACAAGATGTTGTTAGAATGGGCACTCCTGGCTGTTTGGGGTTTGCTGTGCCCTCCTCATTAAGAGAAGGGGGTTTAATGCAGCAGTTTTGTTTGAAGGAGCTGAGGCTGCTTGCTCCATCTCCTGGGTCCAAGCTCTGCCAGCTCAGGTCTTTGCTGGTTCCAGCTAAGCTGTTTCACAATCCAGAAACATGACGAGCCCTGAGAAAATGGTGTCCCAAAGAGCAGCCCAAGCTTTTGCCACATTCAAACACTGAGTGTTTGGGATCTAGAGTTCCCATTATTGTTCACCACACCACCTTGCTCACCAGAGCAGCCTGGAGCAGGCTCTGGCCAGTTGGCTACTTTGGTGATTCACCCTGTCAGGAATGTGGGAGTACAGAACAAAGCCACACCGTAAATGCCACAATCCTCATCCTGCAATGAAATTCATTTGGACAGCATCATCAGGCTACTTTTTAGAGTTGTTCATCTTACCCTGAACAGTAAATTCCTATAGGAAAGTAATTTATGATCTGGGAGGGCTGTTACTTACAAGCTAGTAAAATAACTTTTGCTGGACTTTTACTACCTTCAGCAGCAAGCATCCGTGCTGAAGCCAGGAATGAGCCTTTTCTTCCTAGCTGTGATACAGCATGATCTATCACAGAGCCACATGGGGTTTTGGCTTGCATTCATCTTGTTTCCATGCAGTGTGTTTGAAAAGAAATCACTGATTTCTACTTGCAATGCTTACAGTCAAGTCACGTTATTTCAGCAACTGCAAGAGCTTCCAGTAATTTATGCATGAGTAGGATCAGGGTGGCTTCTAGCATAGCTTGGGCACCCTGCTTGAGACCTGCTCAGAAATCAGTGATCTCCTGCATCCAAGTCATCCAGGATCCCCCCCATCTTTGGGTGAGTTATCCTTTTGAGGTAGTTTGTTCTTCTTCTTGACTGCAAGTGGAGTTGGATTTGGTGCTTCATCTTTTGATAATCAACAAATGCCATCACAAGTGTGTTGTGTTATAACCATCACAGTTTTTCTGCTCCCTTCCCTGCAGGGGCTCCCACCTGACTGTTCCTCACTGACTGCTGGCTATCAGCTCCAGCATAGAAATGGGCTTAACAGGTGGCTGATTGTGGATCTCATCACACGTTTTCCACAAATAACTAAACCCGCAGAAGCACAGAAACACAGCCCCAGGCCTCCCACAAGAATGATGCAAATAAAAAATTACTGAAGCACATGCTGGTGCCACTCTGATAACAGGGCAGAATCAGGCCCATTTCATCCCTTAGAAAACATTCCTCAGGGATGCTGAGCAAGCCTTGGCTACAAGTTTCTGTCAAAACTGAGTCTTTCTAACCCTTAGAGGAAGAAAGCCCCTGTACCCTTTACATATTCAGCATGAGAAAGGACCTTCTCCAGTTCAAATATCCATGTGCCAGACAACAATTAGAATTATTATTTTTATACCATTATTTTCCTGCTCTGTCTCAGGCCACAGCATCTGTGTGGGAGCATACAGCAACATTTAGCACTTGAACCCTGGCCAGGAGTAGCCAAAGCACTTGGGATCTGCATTATGGGTAAAGAAAAGCAGGTCAAACCTCTTTGCAAGCATCTATCCTGTCTGCAGGAAAAGCCCATGGTTTTTGCCTTTATGTGCAGGAGTTGCCAGTTGTGCCCTGAAAGTAATTGCTTTTGTATTATCACCTCAGAAATAAAGTTTTGAGGAGTTGTGTGCCCTCCACTGTCACTTAAACCAAGCTGGCACCTCTGAGCTGCCTGCCAAGGCTTGCGTTGGGCTCTGAGCAGGTTTTGCTTGTTTTGCCTTTAAAAACTGGGAGATAAAAGCAAAAATGAAGCTGCAGTGGAAGCCTCGGGAGAGTGGGCTTCATGTCTCACACTCAAAAGACAGAAACTTAGTTTTAGGTTCAGATCAGGAACCTCAAAAAGTGGTGTGAATGTTGGAAAAAAATAGCTTATTTCTCCAAGGGAAAGAAATGGTCCAGTTTTGACACTGAGGCAAGAGGTCTGGTCTTCCTAGGTGGAAGAGAAATAAAGACCAGATATATGTGGGTTGAGCTTTCCATGTATATTTTTAATTATGGCACATCTATCATTCTTAGCACTGCCCTGAGCAAAGAAAGATAAAACAGCAAAGCAATAGCAAGATTTCCACACATGTAGCCAGTCTCAAAATCAATGGGAGTTTGGTATCTAAGTACCTTTAAAAACCTGATCAGTTGTTCCCTGAGGCCCCACCTGAATATCACAACCTTAAATCCTGGAGGATGTGCTAGCATTGCTCAGCCTCTGCAAAGCAGAGGGATGCACTCAGAACAGCATTTGGTTTGTAATGTGAAGGGCTGAAAAACTGTTCATTTAGGGTTGTCTGATGATAAGGGTGACACACTCTTATGCTTCAGCATTTCTTTGGTTACAGGCAGTGTGTGACTGGGTACCAGCAAGCCAGTGACAGGAATTTTGTGACTGTCCCCAGATGCTTTTTAGGAAATATTAATTACCCCCACTTTTAAATAATTTACAGGGAAAATGCAGACCTTCACTAACTGTTAGTAGGAGAGGAAGAACAAGGGGCATTTACCTTATTCTTCTGCATACAGAGAGAACCAATAAATATTCAGGGAAATATAAAAAAAAGGGAGAACTGTTTCCAGTGAAGGTGAGGGAACCTGCTGAGGCCTTGCCATGTGAATGGGAATGGAATCTGAATGGGAATTCTGGCTGTGCCTCCCTTTGCCCCCTGCCACACTGGCACCACCTGCACATGCTCCTCTTGCTGCTGCTCACCCAAGGTTAGGCTACAGGAGAGGCTTGCTTAGCCAAGGTGACTCCTCTCGTCTGTTACATATCCCAGGGTTATAAATAACAGAGCAACCTCTGTTTGATGGGGGGGATGCTGACAACCCCCCTCCCTCCTTCGGGAGGCTGAAGCAATTACAGGCAGGAGGAAGCCACAGAGCCCTTGTGCTGTTGCAGCAAACAGAGGCTTTGGGTTGGTCTTGGCTCCTCTTTAATTAGAGTTTATTGGTAAAGCAACCCCATTTTTCTGTTCCTGGAAAATCAGGGCTGTCAAGGCCTAATTCCTTGGGCCTATCAAGTGTGAGATATGTTTACCAAGTCTCTCCAGGATTAGCTGGGTTGCTATCAAACCCGAGGAGTGTATTTCTATCAATGAAAGCCGCTATGACAAGGTCTGTCCCCTGAGACAAACGGCCTGTTCCATGGAGGCTTTAAATAGGAGCAATAATGGTAGTGAGCAGCACTGAGTTGAATAATTAGATTGTTCTTCATAAATCCTCAAGTGAAGACTTCCAAGCAGGTCCATTATGTGTGTCGTATGTTAGCACTGAGCTTTATGTGGTGTGGACACCGCTCTGTGCTGGGCTCTGTGATGGGTGAGTAAATCACCAAAGATTGGGACAGGAGGAGTACAGCTCCTTCCTCTCCTGCCTTTTCCCCCACAGAGATCATCTGCTCTGAACTGCAAACACCCGCATTATTTATCTCACTGCTCAAAGAGTTTTTGAGAGGACTAACTGGAGTAATTTCTGAATATTTATGCTTTGTTTGTTTATATTCAGAGACTGGAAAACACACATATTTTGTTCACGTCCCCAGACTGGTTCATTTACTGATTCACTTAAAACATCCTTTCAGATCCATTGAGAGATAACTTTTCCCTCAGAGGGATGCAGTGGTATAATAGCAGCTCAGTATTATCTCCCTATATTCTTGGTAGGATTTCCTCTTGCCAACTGAGAACTGATCTTTTCTTAAAAAAAAAAAATCTTTCTCCATCCTCCCCTTTCAATTATTCAGGTTTTCTCTCTCTTTCTTGCTCTCTGTGCCAGTTACAGCAAGAAATCTCAGATGAGCAAAATGTCATTTAACCCTAACACTGATTGGTAATTTTTAGACACTTTGTAGGAAATCCTGGGAGGCAGCAGCATCTGCAGGCAGGGATGTACACCCAGCCAGTGCATGATGCAGGTGCCTGCTCAGGCAAGCACTTCTGCTCGACCCAGCTGCACTCTATTCTCTCAGAAACACGTTTGTCAGACCTGGTTAAACAATGCAGGTAAAAAGAACAAGAAATCGCATTATTCCCCCGAGAACTGTGTGTACACCTAGCTATTTTGCCTGCCAGTAAGAATCTTGTGTCACTGTAAGGTTTATAGGAGCTGACTGGCAAAGGATGCCCTGATGATAAATAAAATACCCCTGTCCCATGTGCCATGACTCTGTGCAGCTGAGCAGCTGCAGTGTCCTTTTCACTTACCTTGGTAGGAAGACGTGGCATCTGCCTTTGGACCCGTTGTTATGGGCAGCTGATGGGGTCCCACGAGGGGACATGTCATACAACAGGGCCAGGAACAAGCACCAGCAGTGAGCCACCTTCTGATAAAGCTCTAGGCCTGCTGTCAAACTCTTCAGCTTGCACACAAGCCCTGGGATGAGGTCTGGGGTTGGTGTGATCCAGCAGCTCCACTGTGACCCACCATTCTCTGGTACCGACTGCTTTGCTGCCAGGTCATCCTTCACTTGGCCCTGGTGGAAAAAGTTCTCCAGTGTTAAAACACTGCCAGGATAAAGTGTTAAACATTTTATAAGGCAATTTAGGTGATAATCATCAGGATAATAGAAAAATGTTATCCATATTCATTTAAAGGTGTGCTGTGCTTCCCTTCCCGATTAGCGTACGGAACTCCTTGCCAGGCTATGAAAATAAAGTGACTGTGAGAATTTTTAAAGGCACATTCCTCTTTGCATCATAAGAGCATGAATTCCAGGAATTTCCTATCCACAAGAAGTTTGCATTCCTGGGACGATTGCACCCTTGCACACAAACTGCCCTGATGCTGCAGCAGACACCAGCCCTGCTCCTTTCTGCTCTCCCTGGGCAGCCAGAGGGGCGGGTGCAGAGTTTCTGAGCTTGACCCGAGCTGCAAGTGCTGACTGTGGCCAAGAGTCAGCCATCTGAGGATGATTTTCAGTGAGATGCCTGGGAATTTATGCATGACTTTATTTCCTAAATGTGGCCTTTCATTCAGCTTGCTCTGTTTTGTGCTGAGCGGCTCAGAGCCAGGTGTGCTTTGTGCCCAGTGGGTAGAGCCAGCAGAGAGGGTTTCTTCCAGTGGTTTGTCCATATCTGCTCTGAGAAATGACCAAGTGGCATTTGACCCTCAGGCACAGTAGTGGTTCAGGTGATCATTACAGTTTGTGAATTGATTCATCAGGTGAGAAACCACCTTTAAACTTCCCCTGAAAAAAAGCAGCTTGAGCTATTTTAGTATCACAGGTTCTGACCTGTACATTGGTGAGGAGCCATTGGGCTGGCTCACTCTGGACAGGTCTGGGGACTCCTGTCCCACCCAGGGCAGGTCAGAGCACACAGTGCAACCCAAGAATCCTGCACCAAAAGAAATGTTCTACAGAAGTGGAGTTAGGTCTTCTCAACAGGGTCTGGTCAGGTAAAACTGGTCCCAGTTTGGAGACAGGACTGAGTCAGCAGCCGCACTCCCTGCTGAGCCCTTTGCTCCTGGCACCGAGCTGTGATCGGTAATGCAGCCGGACTGAGGCACCCAGGACACTCAGAGGAAATGGGAAATGTGTCTGGACAGTAGGTGATTCACAGTTGCTGGCAGCTGAACAGAAGTTTTCTGGATTTCAATTTTGAAGTCGGGCACCTTTATTCCGCCCTGTTCCCACAGTGGGCACCTCCATCCTCTTTGGAGCCTGTGCTCGGGGCTGTGTCAGTGCACAGCACCAGTGGCACTGCCTGCCCCAGAGGTGCTCTGAGGAGCCAAAGAGTCCTGAAACTGGGGCACTTCAGTTCCAGGACCATGTGAGCACCTTAAACACATTGATTTCATCTTCCAGGGGGTAAGGTCCAGTTCTCAAAGGGTCCTGGGAAATCTCTGCCTAAGCCAAAATCTGGTTCCACCACCCCCCAGTTTCACTCTTCCTTCATGCATCTGCTGGCTGGTCTGCTACCAGCCCCCCCCACCCCAGTGCTATTATTTCTCCTGAAAATAATGGCAGTTTGGGTTTTTTATGCATCAAACACTCACTCTTTTCAGATCAGGAAATATTTGCTACGAAAACACAAGTTGTTCCTTGTTGTCCAAAGAATACTTTATAAGGCTACAACACATCAGGCCCCCAAGTATTTGTAGATTGCCTGAATTTCCTAAAGTAGGTTTAATAAAGACTCAAGACTGAAAACACTGTCTGTTTGCAGTAGGATTTCTCATTACATTTCATGTCTATTGCAGCTTTATGAGGATATGCTGGTTTAACTCCTTTCTGATGCAGTTTCTTAATACAAGCAGATTTTCTAGATTAGTAAAGGTATAGGAAGCAAAAACCTGGAATTAGATTTGCAGCAAGTCTGTTATTTATACTAGATAATGGACGTTAAACCAAGACAAAAGAAATTCACTGTCACAATAATAAATCCATTTTAAAATCCATTTTCGAAGCAATCAAGTCACTGCAGAAACCCAGTGACAAGTATATAACAATAATGTATATTTATGTAGCAACTTTCACCCCAAGGAATCCAGAACCTAGGGAAGCACCAGAGTGGGAGGTGGCTCTGGGGTGATCCCAGGGAGTGTCACAGGGGTTCTGGAGCAGCCCCCACAAGGTCACTGGAACAAACTTTCCTTCACCCAAAAGACCCCCACGTCGCAGGAAACGTGAGTTATGCTTCCAGTTGAACTTCTGTGCCTGTGGTCAGCCCGCACGTGAATGAGGGCTGAACTTTGCCTCTTTTTGCAAAGGGCTGAACAACAAAAGGAGAGCAGTTTCCCCTTTTAAGGTCATAAACAGGATGAAAGTGCTGCTTCAGCCCGTGGTTGTCCTGCTGCGGGAGGCTGCCCTGGCTTTGGGTGCACAGAGTAGTTTTGCAAGGGGATTTTTTTTCACAGCCCTTTGAAAAACACCAATATTTCTGCTAAATGTTAATGGAAGCTTGACTTGAAGTCAGCTTGAGTTGCAGAGCAGCGCTTATAATAATGATTTATGTATTAAATGCGGCTGATCTGTTATTTTTATTATCTTGATGCGTTTTTGATGTTCAGCTTCCCGAAGAACAGCAGCCAAGTGGCACTGAAACCAGCTTTGAACACGTGCATGTGTGCATGCCTTAGCAAACACGACTCATGTGTGATGTTCCAGTCAGGGCTCTGAATAATCGGGTGCAGGTAACGAGCAGCTCTTGGTGGGATGGTGTCACTCCATGGGCCCCGGTGTGACAGAGTCATCTGCAGTCAGCAGGGGTTGTGCTTTATCTGCAGCAGCTTTCCTGCCTTATCTGTGGAAAATTGATCCATACAGTCTCTTTAGAGACCTACATCAAATATTAATTTTGCCTATTTGTTCAATGTAATTAGCAGGTGTGATTAATCAATTAATCAATCTGCGATTCCTATCTACAGCACAAACAGCTGTGCTCGGAGGGGACACTGGGAGCAGAGATCCCCCCCAAACACCTCCCCACTCCCCACTGCAGGGCCACCCCCTGACCCCAGGTCGAGGTCTGCAGTCACCCACTGGTGACTCTTGCAGTGCAAAGTGCCCAGAGAGCACAGCCAAACTCCCTGAATGGGGACACTGGTGTCCTTGTCCTATAAAGAGGAGTGATGGCAGTGCCTTGCCACGGGGCTGGGGGGCAGGAGGATGCCCCTAGGTGGGGTGTGGCGGGCCCAGTAGAGCCCCCTGGGCAAATGGACTGGTGGGGCCAGGGCTGTACTGGTCCCCTCAGCAGTCATGCTCCAGGCAATGTCTCGTTTTGCCTGAGCCTGGAGGGGACACAGCAGGAAAAAGTTGCCAGAAGTGGGTGAACTCTTTTTGGCAGGCTTCTGGTGGCATTCCCGACTCGGTTTTGCTGGTTCAAAGGATGCAAAGGATGTAAGTGTGAAGTTCAGGTAGAAATAAGTTCTTTTAGAAATGCCAGACTTGCTGAGTGGGCAGCAGACAAAATCCCAGCCCTCTGCTCAGGGACTCAATAGCTTTTTAAAGCTCCTGAACTGTTGCTGAAATTCACAGAGGGTAGGGAGCTGGATCATGTTTCATGAGGGATTGAGCACCTTTGGGTGTTCCCACTGCCTGGGGCCCTTATTTGGGGGCAGAGGGAGGGGTATGACCATGAGTATTACAGGCAAAGTAATTACATGTCACTGTGCTAAATTGCCAGGTTTGAGACTTTGCATTTCCTGGTGGCAGGAGGTGAGGACCTGGCAGAGCAGCACAGCAGGACCTGGGGCTGTGCTCTAGCTGAGGGCAGGAATTTGAACCACTGCAGGTACAGGAGCCTCCAGCACAGGATGGGCATTTTCAGAGGGTCCAGATTTTATAGGGGACACACTGAGGGACTTTACCACAATCTCCAGCATGCACAGGGTTTCTTCCAGCACTGTGATAGCTGATGCTCTGCTCTTTAGTAAATGTGGCAGGACCAAGGTGCTGGGTCACACAGCTGAAGCCTGTCTGAGTGCCCTCTGAAGCGCTGTGCCTTGCTCAGGGATATATTCTGGATCATCCCCATCCTGTCCTTCCTGGGCTTCTCTGCTTTCCTCCTGCTATTGGGAGAGTTCTCCCCTCTTGCACCTTGTTCACCATCACCCTGGAGAGCCAGGATCCAACTGCACACATGCCGAGATAAAATGGGAATATAATCCAGGAGTACCCAGGGATGCCAAGGGTTGACAGTCCCATTCGAGGTCTGCCTGAAGTTCTTTTCCTGTTCTGTGCTCTTTTAGCTCAGCAAACCCTTTTGCTGTAATATAAATCCCTCTGGACAACCTGACCTTAGCCTGGCCTAGGGTGGGGTGCTTTTTTCTCATTTATTGGGCTCATTGGGCCTGATTTCATTCCTGTGCACTGAATGCTTTGCTGACCCAGGAAGATATGATGTTCCACAAAGGCAAATGCCCCTCAGAAGATGAACTGGTCTTGGTTTCAGTGTGATTTTTGGATTAGAACTGCCCAGAGTAGCACTTTCCTCAGAATAGTTTTTCTACAGAGTAAAAAGTATGTCTCCATCTGATGCCTTGAACTGTCATCATAATAACCTCAAATATAGCTGTCTTCACCACATCACCGTCCTCCTCTCTGACCCATAAAGTTTTACCATTACAACCTGCCCTTAATCACCTAACCATTTCCTTAGTCTTTCAAGGACAATGGTTTTTATGCCATACTTGCTAACCTTACGTATTAGTCTACCATCCTGGGCTGAGTTTAAATGACTTTTCTGAAATCTATGTGGATTAGCTCCACTGCTTCGATCCTGCATGTTTTCCACCTTAGCTCCTAAAACAAATTCTGCCAGATTTGTCAGACAAGATTTACCCTTTATGGAGCTGGGCAGATACATTTTTATCAGTTCATATTTCTCCAGATGTTGGGTGATCTCATTCCTGTTAACATCTCTAAAACCCTGCCTCTGATTAAAAAAAAAAAAAAAATCACATTCTGCAGGTTTGGGGCCAGACTTTCAGCTGGTGGGAGTGATTCTCTGTGTGTGTGTGTGTGTGCACCAGATTTCATGAGCATCTATATTGGCTGATATCTATTGCAAATATGTCTTGGTTTCTACCTATCTCTTCTCATAGATGCTCAAAGATCTTTGCTTTATATCGGTTTCTCTTTACCACTTTTAAACTCCTGAAAATGACTCAAACCCCCTGTTACTGGGCACTTAATGTCTCCTGCTGTTCCATTAAGCAGTGTGGGCTAAAAGTACACTCTGCACTCAGCCCTGCCTCCTTCCCCACGGTATGATCTTGCTCTGGTGATTATTCATGCTCTCAGCATTTCCCTGCTTGGCTGTCACAGGAAACTTTGCTCCTCAGTCCCTCTCCCTATGTTATTAGGCTCTCTTGACCACCTCTCAGTGGTCTGGAGGCCTCCCCGTTAATCTTGTCTCCTTTACCTGTTTAAAAGAAATCTTTTACTGTTTTTATTCACCCCACGGGCCATTCTTCGCTCTCTGTCATCTTTGATTTCCTAATCAGCTTTTTACATCTTTTCAGTGTTGCTTTATAATCCCTTTCATCCCCTTAATATTTGCCTTCTCACCCATGTCAGCTGCATCTCTTGTCCCTCTGATAGCTTTTATGACTTCCTCAGTGATCAGCCTCCATCAGAAACAGGCTCACCCACCCCTGCCTGACAGAAATCGCTGTTTCCAGGTGCTGCACTCATTTCCTGAGCACAGTTGCTGTGTATGTAAACCAGGGCTGGGTGAACAGGCACTGCTGCCTCTTATATTGACTTTTATTTCTTTCTGGCTGCTGTTTGCTCATGAGCAAGTGGCACTATTCTCACATGCCCTCGTTGCTTCTGAGGAGCTTGGTGACTTTACCTTTCTTCCTTTGCAAATGGAAGGCACCCCAAGCAGAGAGTCACCCACACAGGCTGCCACAGATCTGGGAAATGTGTAATAATTTTCTTAGGGGGACTTTAAATACTGTGGGACCATTGCTGTGCCATTCTGCTCTCAGAATAGCACTAAAATCCCCTTTGCCATTAACACAACTCACAACTCAAAACTCTTACACAGACAGTCAGAGGTGGTGGATGGAGCATAGGAAGGGAAGCAGTGAGAGTTAAATGACTTGCCTCAGGTCATCCAGCAGGTAAGTGGCAGAGACAAAAACAGACTCCTCGTCTGCCCAGGACTGTATCCACTGAGCCAGGATAATTCCTGGCAAAGCAGCAACAGTGAGGCCACAGACTCAGATCATTACTCATTTGGTTTTATTTGTTCCAGCACTAGGTGATGAAATGCAAATGGTACAGGCAGATGCGCAATTTCAAATCCTCTGTGTGTCACGACTCCAATATCGGAGCAGGCTTTCTCTCCCTCTGCAGAGATGTGCTTCTGAAGCTGCATGGGGGCATGGAAAAGGGTATTAGATGGCTTCATGTGCTCAGGGAAACCTGAATTTGCAGAAATTTCTTTCTCGAGCAGATTCACTCAATTGTAGTGTGAAAAATGTGTAGTTACACACACACACACACACACACACACACTCTCACACATTTACACACACACACACACACACACACATTTATATGTTTTAAGCAGTCCGGGTTCCAGTCTCTATTGTAGTCTCTTAATCTTCAGGCTGAGGGTGGAGAAGGGAAGAGGCAGAGCAGGGGGAGGACCCAGGGAGATCTGCCCTGCCCTGCCCCACACCCAGTCCAGATGTGCACATCTGGCAGCCCCAAAGCAGGGCGAGGGCTGCGGGGAGAGGCAGGAGAGGGGCACACCTGGTGCATGGCCAGCACTCAGCAGGGGAGTCCCCTCCCTCACCAAAACCCTTGGGCCAGTGTGGAGCAGAGAGCTCAGCAGTGGTGCTTGGGCAGCAAAAGTGGGTTTTTAATATATATTTAAAAGAAAGAGTTGGCACAAAGAGAGGAAGGAACGAGCTGCAAGTGTGAGAACGAAACCACACCTTTGTTCTCCTAATGCTCTTTCCCCTACTTCATGGTGATTAGGGTTGGTCAAGAACTTCTTCATGCTATTTACATTTTTGACAGATAATTTTTTTGCTTTCTTGCCAGGTTTTAAGGCTTTTTTGACAAAAAGAAAAACTCCCAAGACCATACAGCCTTAAGATTTAATAAACTGTTCTGTTTGTTGGTTTGTTTTTTTTACTTTTTTTTCAGTTCTTCAGCAGAATCATGTCGCAATCAGAAAGAAGATTGTTCAAGAAAAGGCACTAATTAACATTTTATTGTTATAATTATTCCCATCATATTCCCCCTGCTATACAGGTCCTCTCTTTCATCATTTATTACGGTGATGTAACTATACAACAGGGCTTGTGTACAAGACAAAGACAAAGCTGAAGGCTTAATTCAGCATCGCAAGCGTGATGAAAGGAACAAAGGATGATGCAGCTATGCCCTGATCCGGCAAATACTTATGCACATGGATAACTTCACTGCCAGGAGTGTTTCTGCTGGCAGTAACTGTGCACTAAAGTGTCAGCAGACTTTAAGTCATAGGGCCCGATTTAAGCTCTGCCCGAGCCGGTGCACAAACTCTGACACGTTTCAGCAGGGACTTTGCCAGTACTTACTTAGGGAAGCATTTTAGCGCTGCTGGGTTTACTTGCAACCTAATCCTGAGCACGCAGAGGCTTTCCCGGGCTCCGAGCACACGCTCCAGCCAGCAGACGCGACAGTGATTGATGACTTGATCCAGGGCTGTTCTGTGCAGTCACCTCCGGCGGGCACTGCCAGGTGCAGCAGCGCAGCTCAGCTCGGCAGCGCCGGGAGAGCAGCCGGGCACCGCGCTGGCCCCGGGGCAGGGATGCCCGGGGATGCTCTGCCTCCCTTGCTTTTTGTCCCGGTCTTCTCCAGAAATGATGTCTATGGTGAAGGAAACTCCCAGGGACGACAATCCCATGCCAGACAGGCATTTTTTCAACCCTGCGGGGGACATTTCTACACTTCAATTAGCCCCTTAATTGAGCTATTTCGCAGGGGAGGGCTCAAGGGATCTGAACACCTATTTCCTCGAAGTTTAACTACCACCAAATCTGAAGTCCCTTAAATAGGAACAAATATATAGTGTCTCCAAAAACTTTGTCACAGTGAACCCCCCAATATTTTCCTGCCACAGTAACATTAGTAGCATCAAACTGTGCTATAAAGAATATTCAATTATAACTGAGTTTTGATTTCATGATTTATTTTAAAATGTATTTTTAGGCAAAACAGTGTGCATTCCCTCCAACTACTTCTAAAGCAAAGAGCTAGTTGAGTTTTCAGGCCAAATATTATGGACCCAATTCTCTCTTTGTGTCAAGTTTAAAGATAGTACAATCACAATGCTTCAGTGATATAAATTTATAGGGGAATGAGGACAATATTAAATCTGTCCTTAAAACTATAACAGGATGTGTACCTCACTTACAATATAAATATAAAGTAAATATATCAAGGGGATATCTGGAAGTTTGAGGCCTAAGTTCAACTGGACTTTGCAGCCAGGGCTGTTACAGGGCTGAGTGCAGACCTCAGCCCTGCCTGTCCTCCAGTCTCTCTTGCAGAGCAGGTGATGGATGTGCAGGAGACAACAACCCTAAAGGGAATTATAGGCTGGTTTGGGTTGCAAAGGACCAGTTCCAACTCCCTGCATCCAGTTCCAACTCCCTGCCATGGGCAGGGACACCTTCCACTAGACCTGGTTCCTCAAGTAAAACATCTCCTTCGGAGCCAGCACCCCAACCTACACCAAACCAAATTACACAGAGAATTCAGGTGATGAAAACCAACCCTTCACAAATGTCTGTGTGACTGCCTCAGCAAGTGCACTGTGCTGAGGTCCTTGGTGTTCTCTGGGTGTAATATTTCTTTCTGGTCCTTCCCACAGCAGTAGGACTGTGACTATAACCCTAAACCTGAGCTGTGACTCTTGGGTTGAGCTTTTCTTTAGAATAATTCCAGCAAATGTTGTCAAAGCCAGAATTAGCACAGCTATGGGGCCTCTGCAAGTAACTGCCACAGTGAAGCTGAGAGGCTTTTTTATGATTCTTCAGTAAACCAGACCAACCATGCATTGAAAGTCATCCCAAAGGCAAATTATCTTTACGATCAAGGGACTTCAGTTGTTCTGGGCAGTTTTCCATCAGGGCCTTACAGGGAAAGCTGCTGCAACATCTCACTTCTCTGTGGGATGACTGGACACAAGTAATAAACACCCAAGACTGGTGTTTGGCCTGATTTTCATCTCCTGCCTCCTGGTTGAAATAAATGTGCTGTCACATGATAGGAGTAGCCCATGAGACTTACGTATTATTATATCCAACTTGAAAATTAACTCTAATGCGAGTTGCACACAACACCAGTGAAAGTAACCATTAATTGTTAATATAAACTATTAATGAAACACCAGGATGAAGGTCAAAGTGCATGACTGAAACCTTCCAGCAAATGAAAAGATTATTTTGCCTCTTGCTGAGCATAATTATCATCAGAATTTCATCGACTTTCTGATCAAACCACTTCCCTCTGCACTGACCTGTTCCACCACTGCGGTAAATCTGCTTGCCAGAACGGGTATTTGCTTTTCCTTGTCCACCAAGGTTTTTATTAGCACAGGAGATGTCTGTGAGAGCAGAGAGCTGGCACCCTTTTGCCTTTGTTCCTATGGGAGCTTTCCCCCCACCCCTTTCCATTGTCCATTACTCACAATAAATTTGCATTGACCTGGCTCCCCATAAATTATCCTGTCTCCTGCTGGTACGTCCTTTAAGTGTCCTGGTTCACATGTCACAGGGCCATGACGTGGTGGACACACCTGAGGGCAAGCAGCCTGGAGTGAGAGCAGGCCCCTTCCCACTTTATACAGGTCAAAACATCAGGGAGATGACAAGTTGGGGGGGATGTTTTGGAATGACTGTCAGTTTTTCCTTCTCCTGAGTATGACAGTGGGATCAGTCTCCCCCCAGCAATTTTACTTCAGTAATTTCTCATACAGGCTTAGACTGCTCAGGTACTTTCTGCTCAATTTTTATTTATTTTTTTCTACACACATACAAAAGAAGTCTTTCCCCAGAGAAGAGTTTATACACTTTCTTTTTCCATTGGAAACAGAAATACTAGCAAGTGAAAAAGACTGAGTCTGAGGGTAGAAATATCCTCGTGGGTTTTGTTTCTGACAAACCCTAAAAAAAATTCAGGCGTGAAAGAAAGATGCTCTTTGTGAACATTAGTTACTTTGAGGAAATCTCAGAAGTGCTGATCTGACTCAAGATTGCTTAGCAGTAACATCTCTGGCTCAAAGGTTTGCTGTTACCATCCTTGCCCAAGCTTCAGGTTTACTTGGAGGTGGACTCCAGGGCCATTGACTTTACCCTACCTGCCTTCTCCATGCCCTGCTGGGCAGAGTTTTTGGCAGAAGTGGAGCATTTGGCTCTGTGACCACCCAACAGCGCTTGCCAGGGGTGTGGGGATTGCAGGGGACAGGGTAAGGCCATGCTGGGTGGGGGGCAACCACACCATCCCTGCCAAGCCAGGCTGAGATAGCAGCCAGGACTCAGAGCTCAGAGTTACAGTCCTTGTTAAACCCATTCCTGCATTTGGATAAATTTTTAGTCCTTTTTTTTGAGTTTCCTAAGAGAGCAGAAGCCTTGGGATCAGTCAGTCCCAACAGCAGGGGTAGGTGTTGCTCTTGAGCAACGTCACAGTTGTGGGTGGGTAGAGATAGACCCGAGCTGGATGGGAGCTGTATGAAGTCTAAATGCTTAGTAAATAGAAGATCCTATGGCTGAGATTTATTGAACCAGTTGGTTATGTTGGTGAAGACTTCAGCAGGGCCTGCCGACCCAATTAATCATAATACATGATATAGTGCCAGTGGACTGCTCAGAGCCTTATGCATGTTTCTGTTTGCAGGTTATCTGTAGAGTTACCTGATTCTCTGTGAGGAGCATGACCCATCTGCATGGATCTTTCTTGGTTTGGTTTCTTTTTATTTTTACTCTGTATGCTTTTCTTTTCTTTTTAAAGGAAGCAAGAGTACAACCCTTGGGTTGCCTTTACCAGGGGAAAATACTGTGCCGTTTCTGTTAGCATGGGCATGTGTAAGTTGCTCCTTTGAAGAGAAGGTCCTAATATGTTAAGGTATGCCAGGCTGTGACAAGCTGAAATCTCAGCTGAAGAGCCCTGTCAGATCTGTTCTCTCATCCATGCCCTCCCTCCGTTCAGACCCTGACCTTCCCCATCAGATAAGCAGCACAGATCTCGGCCCTGTTCCCTCTGCAGTCTCAGCTCATTAAAAATTCATTGCCTAAAGTGAATCTATTCTGTTGCTGCTGAAGTGTTATTTACCTCGGCCCGGATTTCCTCAGGTTCTGACAATTAAAGAGGGTCCAAGGAGAGAGCTGAGTCACGAGATTAAGACTTGGGCAATAATTCTCTTGTAGCCAGAGATGATCATGTAAAGCCATAATTTCCCAGCTGCATTTTGGTTCCTCTTCAGTGCTTCATTAAAGGTGGTGACTCAACAGAAAGGACTGAGGCACAGGTTAACAAGAATCCCTCCTTTTGTGGGATTAGAGCCTAGCATAGCCAGGCTCTTTCAAAGGCAGGAGATGTTGTCAAGCATCATTAGGAAGCTGTTTTAAACAAGAGTCATAAAGCACCCTTTGCGGTCAGACGAATTTATTAGAGAGGCGAGTGAGTGGAGGCAAACGGGGTAGGAGAGAAAGAGATGAACAATTTGCACGGCACTGATAACAAAGCAGTTCACCAGATCCAGAGCTGCTACCATTAGAACAACTTAAAAGGATTTTGCAAAAATCCCAGGGTGTTTTTCGTTCTGGATGAAAGCGGAGACTTTGTGGATGGTGCTGGCAGACAACGGCAAGTCTTGAAATCAAGGTTTGTGTGCAGGTTAACTGTTTCCCGGCCTCGTGGTTATTCCTTCCAACAAGTGAGAATGAGAAGAAACTGGCCTCTTGTTGTGCCCCAGTGATCCTGAAAACCCCCAGAGCTCCAGCTTGGATGGCCTTTCACAAAAGCCAAGCAGCTGGGGGAAGAATCTGGGGCTTTTCTGCAGGGAGCCCTGGGGTAGGAATATAACCTGGCTTCCTTTGGGAAGGTGCAGTAATTTCTCAGACAATTTCTGCAAGTGTTCTCCAGCAATGTGCAGTCTGAAGGGCTGTTGGAGAGACTTCAGACATTATTGGATCTTTGATAGTGTCTGGTTTTGGAAAGAGAGCAAATGCTCTTCTTGGGTTTGATATGGGGGAGAAAAGAGGGAAAGAGGGAAATGAAAGAGGAACAGATGAATAAAAGCTACTTGTTTGGAAGTAGGTAAGCAGCTTTATTATACAGTTAGCGTGATGGACTATGTACTGTGTTTGTTTATTGAACCAACGGCATAAATCTAAATGAACCAGTAGCTCAAATGTAAACCAGCTGTGGCTGAAGGTAGAGGAATGCCAGATACTAATCATCCAGACAGCACCAGTCCTGGCCATGGGGTTTCCTCCCACCCTCGTCATTGTTGAGAAATGTGCAGTAAAATCCCATTTTCTTTGTGAGATGCTTGGGCCACACAAGCCCAGGCTCTGGCAGGCTGGTGTGAGCCCTGTGGAGCCCTGTGGCTCCTGTGTGTATAAATGCTTTGCTGCCCAGGGGAAGGACAGAGGCTGGCTGTGGGACAGACAGGGCAGGAGTTTGGATGGGCTGTTGTTTCTGGAGTGGCTCCTTCCACTCTGTTTAGAGGGTTTTTGCTAGAGCATGTTTGGAAAGAAGCGATGCTAATGTTGCAGAGACAAAGGAGCAGGGTAATCACACTGTCTCTTTAGAGATGAAGGGTGGCTGTTCATCAGGAGGGAGGCACTTTGGAGTGGAAAACCGTGGTCAAAAGTACATCTCCTGGCTAGGAAGGGGTTTTTATTTTGTATTCAATTATTCATATGTGTTAGCTGGTTTGCAGATGAAGCTGCATCTCCTCCTTCCTCCCCTCCCTCCTTCCCTCCTGCCAGTGCACACCAGGAGTCTGCAGTGTGGGGTCGGGAGCTGGGAGTGCCCTGGCTGCTGTTCTATGCTGGGATGCTCTTGGACAAAAAGGATGTGGAAACAGAGGTATCCAAATTTTGGATCCCTAATTCCTTTCAGGGTTCTCCCTCTTCACATTCTTCCATTGCATTTGCATTTCTCCACCAGAAACCTTTCTTCCTCTCCTCACTCCAGAGTCCTTCGCAGGGAATTCCCGGGTGGGTGCTCACAGATGCAAACGGCCCCTTTTCCTGGGCGGCAGCAGAGGGAAACAGCGCACGGCTTTGCACAGGGGGCCCTGGCAGGGCCAGGGAGGGGACCCGGAGCATTGTCTGGATATAATTTAGGCACTATAAACACAGGCAGCAAGGGGTCACGCTTTCTATTCTCATTGTACCCCCTGCAATGTCTCTGCTAACTGGTGCATACAACTTGAACTCTTGTAAAAATTAGCAGAGAGCACAGCGCCGGTGACAGAAAGCTGAACTTTTCCAACAGCAGGCTCCCAATCCGCCGTGCGCGCTGAATCCACTTAAAACTTTAAAGAGACAGCCTGCTTCCTATTCTTCCCACCGCTTCGTTTGGAAATGACTGCAGTACTAATTAAAAGCAAATTGTTTAATCTGGTTGCGTCAGGAAGGGAGGCTCTCTCTGGAGCGGGTGCCTGCTGCCAAGGGCCCGGCAGCGCGGGACCCCCGCGGGCGGCGGAGCCGAGCCAGCGCCACTCCATCCATCCATCCGTCCGTCCATCCATCCATCCATCCATCCATCTATCCATCTGTCCGTCCATCCATCCATCCATCCATCCATCTATCCATCTATCCATCTGTCCGTCCATCCATCCATCCATCTATCCATCTGTCCGTCCATCCATCTATCCATCCATCCATCCATCCATCCATCCATCCATCCATCCATCCATCCCCGCACCGGGCTGGCAGTGCCCACGCCTGCCATCTCGGGCCTTGTGCTGGCTCCTCATGGAATAATCCCAATGGCCTTGGCCAGGGAGCCGCCGGATGCCGGGCTGTGGCGGTGAGGTGTGTTCCTCCCCCCGGCGTTACCGAGGAACGCAGCGCTCGCCCGTTCCAGGCTCAGCCAGGAGCACCGGCGGATTCAAGGCTCAGACCCCAGAGCTGGTCTGAAATCTACCGGGAACAACAAGTGCTGCATCCCCAGATATCCCGTCCGTCCTAGGGCTCAGCAGAGCATACTCCTCGCCCCTGCATGCACCAAAGCTTCCAGCTGAAGCGCTTTTCCTCACATGGAGAAGCACTATTTATTTATTATTATTTTTTTTTCTGATGTTCATATCAGCCTGCACTAATGATTTCATATGGCCTCAGCATAATAGAATAAGACTTTTTTTTTTTTTTTTTTTTCCCCAAGTTTACATTTGCACGCAAGGATGTGTAACAACACAGAGAATTGATTTCTTCCCCTGTATTATCTTTGGACAACATGCATACCATCTCTGCTGGCTAACAAAGAAATAGGAAACCTCTCTTCTTTTGCTTCAGGATACCCATATGACACCCTGTTCCTGTATTTATTCTAAAGCAGCTGGGCATTGATAGCAAATTAACTAAAAGCCATAGAAGAAATCCATACCCATTTTCCTCCCTACCATGTGTAAGGAGAATGAGTACAATGCACCTTTTTTTAGCAAGATTTTTATTGAGTTAGATAATATGTCAATGGTTTTAAATTTAAGTCAATTGCAGCAAGGCCACATTTTTCCTGTAGCAGGCCGGAAAAGAACAGTGAATAGAGAAAATTTAAGTCACTGCGGATTGGAGTGAGGTTTGCTGCATTCAGCTAAAGTCCAGTGAAAATTGGTGGCATTTTGCATCAATTAATAAAGTGTTTCACTAAGGCAGGGAGCTGGTATGAGTGGGTAGGGTGGTTGGGTGCAGGTGCTGCCTCTTCTCTGTCAGATCCCTGTAGGGAGGTGCCTTCAGGCTGATGAGTGCTGTCCCATATATATACCTGATTTTGAGTTTGGGTGACAGCTGAGCCTTGGCACACAATGCCCTCAATCTCTTCATGTCATCATCTTGAAGGAAGGATTTGCCTCCCCAGTGGCAAACAGGGCAGCAATATTCTGGATTTTAGTGTTGTATGAAGAGCACTCCAAGTTTCCATTCCATCTCTGTGGGGAGGCCTGGGGTGTGCTCAGCACAGGACATGGTGGGGCTCCCCTGGAGCTTCCCAGCCCAGCTGGCCCAGGAAGGACAGATGGCATCAGGAATCACACCTTTGAGGTAGGAAGCTGCTGTTTGGAATACCAAACCAATGTTCTGACACATGAAACCTGCACTACCAGGCCCTTTTAGTGAGAGCTCCCAAGTGCAAATCAGAGGAAGGTGGCTTCCCAGCAGTTCCTTGCTCAAAAGGCTTTGTTGATTGCCAGTGGAGCACGGCACACTGCAGCAGACCTGGCATGGCTGTAAAGGCAGGGCTGCTGTTCCCAAAGCAGGTGCTGTGTGTGGCAGGGCAGGTCTCCAGAGCTGCTGTGGTGGCCAGGCTCCTACGTGCCCTCTGCCAAAAGACTGCTGGGTAAGACCAATTTTTGGCTGCTTCTTTTGCTGTAAGAGGATGAAGACAGCTAAACTGCTTTGCACTGTGACAAGCTTTGCAAAATGGTGCTGTGGCTGTGCCAAGGGGTCTCCAGGGCACAGCCCATGTGGGTGTCACTCCAGTGGTGTGACTGACACGCTCTGAGCTGGATCCTGCAGCAGCTTTGTGCTGCTGGGATTCCCTTCGCCTCGGTGTTATTTTAATTTACAACAGCGTAAATTCAAGCCTGACCTCACTTCGTGGCTTGGTGTGTTTTTCTCATTCCCTGTGTAAAATGGAGATCTGTTCAGGAATTTGGTGGCTGTAAGTCTGGTGTCCAGCTGTTTTACACAATATCTCTGGTAGAAAGGCTGAGCATCGTGGATTTTGCTGTCTGCACCTCTTAGCAGAGGAAGTATTAGTTTTAATGGGTAGCAGCCTATGAAATAATAACTGTGTCTTCATTTATTTGAGTGCTGCAGCATCCTAATTAGGCTTAACAATATTATAAAGCATGTAACGTGAACCAAATCAGATATTTTGCTGGTTTCAAGGCTTCTACCTAATAAACCTGAAGCCTCCCCTGTTTAAATGTCTATCCAGGAGGGCTGAAGTCGAAGCAATGTTAAAACCATTGTAAGAGGGAGGGAGGGAAATGAGGATTATATATAGACTCCCTAGAATTGAGTCCTTGGTTATTACATTGTGTGTTATTTATACTCCCCTGTTATAATTCTGTTTTACACTCCTCTTTTAGTATCTGTGCTCCCACTTTTGTGGGTCACTGTATATCCACTGTACACTACCCTGTGAGCACTTGTAAATGCACTGACTCCCACAATTATAATTTTTTTCATTCCAAAAGAATCCACAGCAGAGGTAATGATTTTTTTTTTCTTATTTTTCTGCATTTCACATCTTTAAACAGCAACTTGGTGACAGTATCTGCCTCAAACTTTCCAGAACTCTGCCATAAAGCCAAGATAGCCTATTACTGTTATAGATTTTATGTTCACTCTGTTTGCTTTGAAAGGGTGTGCGGACATGTATGCACAATGTGTCATTATTAGAAATTCTCTCCTGCGTTTGTAAAGCCCCAGACTTTTGTCTGTTTAGTGATATATCATGGAAACAGAGCAAACCATTGCCTCGTGCATGAATGACCCTGTAGTGTTTGTGCTGATCTTTATATGTTTTTTCAACACGTGAAAAGAGGAGGCTGTGAAGTGATATTTTTCATTTCCTGATAATTGTAGTAGGCAGTTACCCAGAGTGAATGAAGTGAGCTGTGCTTCAAATGTGCATTTTCTGTTCAGATACAATCTTTCATAGCATTAGAATGGGGCATTGCTGCATTAAATGTTGCTGTTGTAGATGGCAAATGTGGAGTCCTCAGTGCTGATAAAGAGCAGGGAGCCCATGAAGTGCACAATGCAGGGACTGCAGAGGAGAAAACAGATGCACAGGAACAGAGGAATTATTGCAGTGCTTTGTGATGATACAGAGTAAGCAAATGAAGGGACTATTTGTGATTGTCTTGTGTAGAGGGTGACAGGATGGGTACCTCTGAGTTTTTCTGTTTTTATTCAAATACTGCTGATTCCCAGACCCAAAAGGAAATGGAGTTGAGGCAATGTGGGTGACCAGCAATATTAATTACTAAAATACTGCTTTTTGAGCAGTCTGACTAAAGACAAATTGAGGACTCACCCAGAAATTCCATCATTTCACGAGGTCGAGAAATGAGGATCTTTTATGGGAAAGGTGGGACAATCTCTGCCTTGACTCACTAGAGATAAAATATAATACTAAAAAAGGTGTGTAAGACCCTCAGTGGGTACAGGCTGGTTTAACTCATCTCAAAGGCAGTGCATCAGCTTATATCAGCTAAATACTCTGGTTTCAGCAAAAGTTAGATTGAGAACTTCCTGAAAGAGCCTCCTCTGAGAGTTAGAGTATCAATTCCTATGTTTGTTAAAGGACCCAGACCTTGAGTTGCCTCTCAATCTGGCAAGTTTAACACTTCTGCTCAGGATTTTTACTTCCAGGGCTTGACACAGCCTTTCACCCTGAGGTTCCCTGGCAGGAGCAGTGTCCACTTCCTTGCTCATTTCTTTCTGCAGGAAGCTTGCTGCAGTGCCATGCTCTGGCTGGCACATCCTGCTGCTTATCCCAGGCTCCCTTCCACCCCAGCTTCCCAAGTGCACTTTGTGTCCCCTTGTGCCATTTTTATTTTTCACATACTTTTATGTAAAAATAACACTACCAGCCATCCCAGAACTCTGATCCACATCTATAGATGCTACAGCTGGCTGATCAATTTTATTGATTTCTTTCAAGTGCCTCTGTCAAAATGATCACACAATGCTAGACTGTTTTCCAAACCTGCAGGTTTTGTATCTCTACAAGTCTCCTCCTTTTTAATATTTTTAATGGTGTCATCTGCATTTGTTTTACTTTTTTTTTTTTTTTTTTTAGGAAAAGGAACAAATCTGTTTGGATAACAAATAATTGATTGTATCTGTCAAATGGACCAATTTGTTTGTACACGAGAGAAGTCTGTGTAACACGATCTTTTAAAATAGTTGTTCAGGTGTCTAAGTCAAGGAGTGGGCTGTGATCAGGTGTAATTCAGCTGTGGATTGAGTGGCTTTTAGAATAGAAGAATCTGTGAATGACACTGTGAAGTTATAGCTCAACTGGGCAATTTATTTCAACCTTCTGTCAATGATGGGTGGAATAAAGTTGCTTTCAGCACTTCACCAGTTCTGTACCTTCTTCTGTGGAGATTATGGACCTAAGGCTCATGTTTTACTTTGCAAAAATCTGATAATTTATTGTTATTACCTGTCTTTGTTATCTATCCCCCTCCTGTCCCAAGGAGCTGGATGGTATGAGCTGACATTGGTGATTGGGAGAGCAGATGGAGATGGACTATTTTTTCCTGCAAGGTAAAATATTCCCAATTGGAGAAGCAAAGTGTATATGGAGGAAAATACGTCTGGGAGGGGAAAGGTTGAGCACAGAGGTGCTGAGCACGATCACAGCAGTCGGTGAAGAGGATTATTTCCTTCCTGTGATGTCCCGTTAATGGTGACAAGGCCTTGTCCTTCATTAACACCCAAACTACCTGTCAAAGACAACATCCACTGCTTCTACCCAACCCAGCCTCTTGGCAGATTTTTCACTTCCTCTTGTTTATTGTTTTCACTAAATTTCTTTATTCGTGGTGGTCCCGATGTAAGTGAAAGGTGAAGGATCCTGACACTGAAAACCGTGGCAGCCTATCAGCCAAACGTGATAAGGCATTTCCTTCCTTTAAAATGCACAAAGGCTCGGGCAGGGCTATCTCCAGAGCCCTGGGTTGGGGAGTTCTGCTCCCCCCAAACCTGCAGGGATTCCCCTGGAAATGTGGAGAAGCCACCTGGGGTTGCTGGGCTTTTTGTTAGCACCAAAGCTTGTGTGTTTCCTGGAGAAATGCTGTGGATGCTCTGGAATTTAACTTATTAAATTCAGATAATACAGTTTCATTAATGTATCACAAAAGAGCTGAAGTAGCTCATCTTAATGCTTTAATTTCCTGCTTCTCTTCTTGCCCCTTGTTTGTCTTGGGAAGGGAATGGAAACCATGAATTTCCCTGTGTGCCTTGGCCCATCCCTGCTGCTACCACAGTTCCTGAGCTTGGTATCTGTGCTGGTGGCCTCCTGAGCTGAGACAGGGTCTGTTTACACCTTCCTATTCTGCCGGGAATGGCCTTCTGTGTGTTTGCTTGGGATATAAGAATATGAAAAATTGCTGATCATAGATCATCTCCATAAATCTTACAGACAATAAGTCATAAAACCTTGTGTCCTTACATATGGCAGTAGCCCAGGGACAGCTTCACCAGATGTGAACAACAGCCCCAGAAACAAAAAATCAGTTGAAAAACTTCTCCCGCTGTTTACATTGCCTGGAGTTGAAGCTGTGTCTTGGGAGGGCTGGGGCTGGTGGTGTTACTTTTCCCTTTTTTCTTTTCTTTAATACCTTGGAGTTACACTGACATGTCTATTGCACGGTGAGAATTCCCCATGCACTAATTAAAAAGCACTATCATTTGTTAACTTCTCCCTTGCATCAGCTGCAGCAGGACAACAGGCTGGCAGGCTGTGAGGAGACCTCCAGGTACTCCCAAGTTTCATCCATCTCCCCCACCCAGCATCCCCCCTCCCACCCCCAAACCCAGCACCAGTGATTTTCTCCCAGGCAGCTTAAGAGAAAGGCAAGTAGGTTATGGTCTGGAAATTGTCTTCTGTCAGTAAGAGAGACCTGGTTAGCTTTTTCCTCCCCTGCTTTGCATATCTATCAAGGCAAATTAAAGGAGACACAGGAAGGAGCCTTATTGTCTAATAATCCTGCCGGGTTTTAGATCTCTGCTTGTGAATGGAACTGAAGTGTCTCAGCAACAGCAACCAAAACCCACGTGAAGTTAGCAGGCTTTGCTCTGCATTTGCATGTAGTGGTTGAACCTGGGATTTTTACCCCCTATGATGTATCTCTGGTTTTATTGTCATTCTCTTCCCTTTGTGACTCTGTCCACAAAAAAAAAAAAAAAAAAAAAAAAAAAGAAAAAAAAAAAAAAAAAAAAAAAGAAGTAAATGCAGACGACACTTTGCAGTAATTCTCTGTGGGGCAAGGATTGAACAGAGGCACTCTGTGATTTACCATTTCAAAGTGCTAACACTTCCAGCCTGAAACGCTGAAGCTTTATCACAGAGGGGATGTTGTCCCTCCCTGCCTGCACGCAGGGCTGGAACCTCCTTCCCTTGGTGCCTGCAGAGGGACCCTCCCCATCAGCCCTGCTGGGTGGTGCAGGAAGCCCACAGCTGGCGTGGGGAGAGACAGAGATGGAGAATGGGGTTTGCAGGTTGTGTTCTCCTCTTCCTGCTGCCCACCCTCTAAGCCCAGGGGTACAATTTCCTTTGCTCTCAGGTTTCTGCTCATCCCCTCACTGCTTCATCTGGCTGTGCTGGTGAGGGAGTGAAATGACCTGTCCAAGGCTCCAGAGCTCATCTGCCAGCCTGGGTCCCCCTCCTGCAGCCCTGAGTTCAGAGGATACTTTGCTGCTGTAAGAGATCAGAGATTTCCCTTTCACAACAATAAATTAATGCAGGAGTGTAGAACAATTTCCTGGTCTTGGTAAACATATCAATCTCCCCTTTGCACTTTGCAAAAGTGGAAAAGGCAAATTCTGCTTTGGTGTGCCCCTGGAAGTGCAAACTTCAAGGCTGACTGAAACCAAGTGTGTTTTCTTGGTGTCTGGCTCCTGCTGGTGCCAATGGGATCTGAAGCTGAAGCCCCTGCTGTCCCTGGGTGGGGCTGCAGTTTGGAGCACAGGGGCAGGAGGTGCCTCCCTGACCAGCTGGTACCTGTGTGGCACTGAGTGTTAGATCCTCACTGTTTG
The DNA here is from genome assembly GCA_027886175.1 of Phylloscopus collybita. NCBI lineage: Eukaryota > Metazoa > Chordata > Aves > Passeriformes > Phylloscopidae > Phylloscopus > Phylloscopus collybita. The sequence goes on from JAJNNQ010000008.1 coordinate 2,017,883, forward strand.
CTGCAGGACAAGCAAAAAACCCAGTCTGGCCCTTGGAGGTGTGATGTGCTTGGGTGGGAACCTCTGCAAAGGAACCTCCTCTCTCACCAGTTCTGCTGCCTTACCTTTTCAATCACACTTGCTGACTTCAGTGCCAAAAAGAACTTTTTAATAAACCTTTTTTTTCAATGAAGAGAGAAGGAGTAAGGAAATTGGAGGGTCCACACCTGCAGAGGTTGGTGGAGGGGGTCATGGGGACCAACACTCTGGGCTGTGCTGACACTCTGTGCTGAGCACAGCTCAGGCAAGGCAAGCAGCCCTTGTCTCAGTGGTTGTTCTTTGAAACTTTTCTTTGCAGAAGCTGGTTCACAGAGAAAGCAATACTGAGCAGAGGTATCAGAGTGCTGGTACTGCACCAGGCTCTTATTTTCTCCCTCCTTCCATTTCCTCCAGTAATTGTATTTTCCCTGTGCACTGACAGCAAATTGGAGCTGGGTGTTAGAGGCACAAAATAGACATATATCAACCAATGTAACAGTGACTCTAACATTTGTCAAGTGAAATCTGTTATCACTCAAGTATTATTTGTTGCTGGGTTAAATCAGGTTGTATTTAATATTGCACAAGAAAGTAAACCTAATTCCTCCTTGCTCTTTTTATAAAAAAACCCCCAAAACCAAACAAACCCTTGTCTGACCTTTTTAAAGAATTATATTTATTTATCTTGTGGAGGATCATCTGATTTGGTCCTAAGCCTTCTCAGAAGAGTTCTCTACATGTGCTGAAGTGTTGTTAATGGTTTTTACCCCAGCTAGCAATGAAAGTTTGATCTTAAAAATAGCTGAAAGCCCAGATGAACCAACTTTTTGGCAGAGGGTGGGAGAGAAGGGAAGAATCAGTATTTGGATGCAATGGTTGAGCATTGAGTAGCAAAAGAATCGAGGTTTGGACCCGTGAGCACTTTACTGTGTCAAAACCTTTACAGATTTTCTTTGTCGAGGTGAGGTTATATCCTTTATAGCAACATTTGGTAGTTGCTTTAAATTATTAAAGGTATTTCATAGGGCTGTAGCTCTTGGAGCATTAGTTTGCAAAGAGGGCCCCTGCCTGTATTCTTAAGGTAGGTTAATGATGACTTTCCTAGTGCAATGTGTCCAGGACACTGAGGTTAATAAAACCCGTAGCTCTTCTTCATGACTATCATGGGATATTTAATGTTCAGGAGTGTGCAAGACCTCAGCTTAATGTTCCATATGAAGAATAGTGCTGCCAAGCACTCATCATCCCCAGTGCCAGCACAGGACATTAGAGGTGCGAGGAATGGGCCCAGCACGCTCGGGGAGAGCTCAAGCACCTCTGAGCATGGTCATCCTCCTTCACAGGGCCAGGATCATTTAGGCTGGGCAAGATCACACAGCTGTACCAGTGGTGCTCAGGGCAAGGGGCTGGGACTGGCTGCTGGGGCTGTTTGGCCCGTGGCCCCTGCCTGGGCTCAGGGCTTCTGCTGGAGAGGGACAAACCCCAGCCTCAGTGCAGCACAGCTGATGATTCATTCTGAGCTGGCTCAATTAGAGCGTTTGTTTATTTGATATAATCTCTTTATTTTCATCTTTTTCTCATTTGCTGCCACCCCCATTTGAGAACAGGAAGGAATTTTTTGGGGGCTGAGGAATAATGAAAGATTCATATGGCAGGGCAGAGTTTGCTCTTGTGAAAACTCTGAAACAAAGGAAGAAAGAAGGTGGGTGTAAGGGGGAGTTAATTTTTCCTTTCCTCTTTCCCCTCTCTCCAAAAAGAGCTTGAGACTTTAAAATAGTCCAGCATTGTTCTGGGACTTAGAGGGCTTTTCTAGCTGTGAATATTGCAGCAAATACCACAGCAATGACAGTATAGCACTGTCTGTATTCTCTCTGTGCGCTGGCTGGACAGGGATTTTTCATTTCATGCATCATTTACAGCCTTCTGCATTGATCTACAAAGTCAGAGCGTGTTGCTAGCACAAAGGGAAAGAAGAAAGGGAAGAGATAGGCCTGAATGACAAAGTTCAGATCTGAAATCAAGTCTCTGTTCAAACTTCCCCAAAGCATGGTTGTGCCTTACAGTTTACCTCATGCTACAAGAAGGACAGTTCACATGGCAAAGATCAGATACAGATTTGAGCCAATTTTTAAAGCCCCTTAAACTCCAGAAAATTTGAGCTAGTGTTGTGTCATAACAAGGAGAGGTCAGAACCTTTGGCTGGGATTTCAGACCCAAGAAGTGGTCACTGGATATCTGTCTATTGGGAAATGGTTGTGTTTGCTCTGTTTGACACACTTTTCCTGTAAGTGAAAGCAATGGGATACTTCAGAATATTATAAGGAATTTTTCTTCCCGTTTCAGTCCACTTGTGGTGGAGCTTCTCTTATGCTGCTTGTCTTTGAAATAAGACATAGGTTATTAAAAAATAAAGAGGTGAGAGCAGAACCTGTTTGCTTGTCCCATCCAGGGCTTTTGTTGTTTTTTAGGGGTTTTTTTGTTGTTGTTTTCTGGAGAAGAAGCATAAACTGGAAGAGAAGTACCTTTTATAATTTTTCCAGGTGTATTTCATACCAAAATCCTCTCCTCTGGCAAAATCATGTCTACCAGCACAGAATTTATTTTTTTTTTTCAATTAAAAAGGTAGCGTTTTGTGATGTTAATTTTTTTTAGAACTTCTGCCTAGGCATGTTTCATACACATGCAATTTTGCTTTATCATAGTAACAGGCATTCTAATCTCTCCCATCTGCTTTAATGAACTGCTAGTATAATCTTGTCATTTTGGTTCACCCTACCTTGCCATTCAGTGCGGTCTCCTTTCCCCTGCCAATTGCCCGGGGCTATTAGTCAGCAGCCAAGCTGGCTCACAAAACCAACCCCAATCAAAAGCAGCAGTGCCGTGGGGTAAAAAGTTTGTCTCAAGCTGCTCCCCTGGCGGCCCAGCGAGTTGTGCAGGTTCCCGGGGCAGGGCTGAGCCCAGAGCACCTGGCTGGGGAAGGACCAGGGTGTCCCTGGATGGAGGTGGCTGGTGGGCAGCACCCCGGGGCTCCCAGCACTCTCCCTCTGCCAGGACAGGAGCTCTGCTGTGCCTGGAGTAGAGTGGTGCAAAAAAACAGGGGGTTTTTGGACCTGTTGTCAAGGTTGAGAGGAATGAGGAGCTGTAGGTACTACAGCCAGAAGACACGTGGAGTATGTTGGCTTCCTGGCCTCAAAGGCAATTTCCCTTTTAGAACAAGAGGGAGAAAATGATGGAGTTGTAGCCTGCAAGAAAATGGGAGCCCCCCAAAACCCTTTGGCAGAGGGGGCAGGAGGAAGAAAACGCTGTCTATAGATCTGTGTCATATCATTAGTAAAAAGCAGACTGGAAAAGGAGCAGAGGGCCGAGATCCTCTCTGATGTTGCCCAATACCCTGGCTAAATCTAGAGATCACTTGGACAAACTCAGGGATCCCTCTGGAGCAGCCCCATGGCTCTGCAGAGGTGGGCACACCCATGAAGGATTGGGGATTCAAGATGGAATTTTTCTCAGTCATTCTCCCTCACATGTGCTGTGCACCCCAGAAAGCCCCAGGCTCACTGGAAAGCTCCAGCTGTGAGGAATCCAGATCTCCAGGGAATCCAGTTCTCTGAGGAATCCAGATCTCCAGGGAATCCAGATCTCCAGGGAATCCAGATCTCCAAGGAATGTCTCTCCCCACCTACAGTGTTCCCCCTTCCCCAGCACTGGGATTTGGGCAATGCTTGCACCACCAGTTAAATGCAGAAACCAGGAGGAGATTCCTAAACCGCCCACCTTTGGGTGTTTTAGGAAGTGACTGGAATGTCCTCTTACAGGTACACTCCAAACTTCCCATGAGAAAGCTGAACATGGTGTTCAGGGAATTCCTGCTGGCTGACAAAATGCTCTTGTCCTGGGGTTTGCTCTTGGCACCTGTGGTGTTTCTGCAGGCAATCTGGTGGGCCATGGGGCTCCCCTGCACACCCAGCCAAGGTGCAGCTTCCCCATGGACAGCACCAGGGCCTGGACATGCCTGGGGACCCTTGGGCTGTCCTTGCATAAAAGTGCCACTGAGTAATGTCATGTGGCTTCAAACGTCTGGTTCAGCAGAGAAGACATTCCAGGCAAGTTTCCATGTTAAGAAACTTAATTTCCTTCTAATCTACATGAATTTGGCCTCACAGGGTGTTTTCTGCTTTTCTTTCTTGGACATCAGTAATGTCACCCCAAGTAGGTCCTCGTAGGTCCTCGAGAAATTGCTTCCTAAACTTAGAGCTAAATGACTGGAACGAGGCTCTCAGGCCTACAGGACAATCTCTGATCTGTGAGAAGGTGGCCTTTGCCAGATACAGTGGGTGTTTAGCACTGTGGTTGTGGGAGTGAGTGAGAACAGCCCCGTTGTCCTCAGTGCCTCCCCAGGCTGTGGTTGTGGTCAGCTCAGAGCCAATATCAGGTTATGTCAATCACAACTGCAGGAAATGGGCCCCTGACACAGAGCAATCCCATTCAATAGCTTTCTGTATCATGACTGATCTCCACACTTAGGATGAGAAGGTACTGGAAGATTCAGAGAGTCCAACAAACTTTATATACCCTGTTGTCTCCTCCTTCTGATCTGATGAAGAGAAATTTTCTGTCTTTTCCCTCTTCCTTCATGTGCCTCTGGTGTTTTTGTTTGTGGTACAGCTGTAATTACCTGCTCCATTCACCACTGTTTTGAATACAATCTCACTCTGGGTGAATGAGTATTCAAACAGAGATTACAAGGTTTAGCAGATCTGGAATCTCAAATGAGGCAGCCTCAGAATCGTTACCCCGGGAATATTTCCTGTGTGGAAATTTTGGTGTCTGCTTTGCTGAGTGATGCAAGGCCAAAACTGATTTAGGGGGCTATCTCATACTCAGGTCTAATCTCATCGGTGAGAATCCTCTTTTTAAAACACCTGGGCAGTAGGAGCCTAAAAAGTCTCCTTGAAAGAGTTGCAAGACGAAGATGAAAGGATTTAAGACCTGTGAGACCAGAATAGGCTCAGAAGGGGGCTTTGGAACTGGGGAGGGTGAGTAGTTCTTCTGTGTTCATCTTTGGTTTAAACTTCATTTTTACTCAAGTGTCTTCCTACTACTGGTACTAACAAGAAACTATTATCAAACTTGATAATTAAGACTGGCAATCATTCCTCCAATCAGCAACCAGCTTCACTCAATCCACTAAGAGATTTCCTGTCTCTTCATGCTCGGTTCCTCTCAGGTCACTTGGCCCTTGATGTACTCTGGATGAAATGGGAATACTTACAAGTAAGTTGAGCCAGTGTTTGTCTCCTCAGATATCAAAATTGACTCCCAGTTAAAAAACACTGTGCTGTTGAAATACGTTGCTTTGGATATTTTTTTTTCCTTTTTGAACCAGTGTTTCCACCTTTGTCAGTGACACAGACACGTTGCCATGAAGAACCAATAGGAGAGCACAGCTCTTATCTGCTGTAATCTAATAAGCCGTCAGTGTGGAAAAAAAAAAAAAGGAGGTCAGCCAAATGCGGCTCCTTTCAGTTTAAAATTCTGAAAATGACTCACTCCTTATTTAGTCTTATAATGAGCTCCCGCCCACTGAGGGCAAGCTTCTAATTTCAGTTGCTCTGGCGTAAATCCAGAGGGCTTCCATTGAAGTGGATGGAGCTCCCATTGATTTATGGAGCTGCAGAGGAGATCAGATCCTGGCCTCAGGTGGGTGCTGCTGCCTGTCACTGGGCAGAGCCCCCTGCTCCAGGATGGGAGGCTGTTTTCAGCCCAGACTGGCTGGGACAAGGGTTCAGGGGACCATCTCTGCTCCTGAGAGCTTGCTGAGAAGTTTCTGATTATGCTGTTGGTGTCAGAGTAACATCATTTTCGTATCTATGTATGGCAGTACCAGACAGTTCAGTTCTTCAAGTTTATTTTTTTTTCTCTCAAAAGCCAAGGGTACCTCATAGAAGTGTCTCAAATCAAAGAGTTCCAGTTCAGAATGACTTGGAGAGACATCAACAGTTAGACAGAAATGTATTGGTTAAGTAATCCTCATTTTCTAGCTTCACTTGCCTGCTAAGGGGAATGAAATTTAATCTGCCTGCGTTTTTTCAATCATTTTCTCTCAGCACCCCTACTCGGTTCTTCTGTCTTATTTCCTGCCTTGTCCCATTGCTATTCTGCAAAAGAAACCAAGGGTGTGCTTTAGATGTCTGACAGAAGTGATGCAGGGGAGACTGGGCACTGAAACTCTTGAATGTTTGTGGGAGGCTGCTAAGGTTTGGTGGCAGGGACTGTCTGGGGCCCTCACCAAAACCTTGTCCTGGAAGAAGTTCTTGGAGAGCTTTGTGAGCTGCTGAAACCTTGAGCCTACCCCTGGTTAATAAAGGTGCCTCCCAGCAAATCAGAAATTGTTCATATAAACTTCAATTCCCTTGGCTTGCTGGTAGGGACAGCATCTACCCTCATGGCAATAAAAATGTCTGTGATAAGTACTTGAGCTGCTGGGAGGGGATCAGGAGTCATGGTCCTTCACACCTGAGTGCAAACCTGCCCAGGGTAAGACAGTGTGGCAGGACAGAGAATCAAGACCCCACAGGACAAACACCAACTGCACCTTGTGCATCCAACACTGTGGCAGGAAGGACCCTGGAGAAGGTGCTGCCCTCCAGGTCAGAACTTCACTTCAACCCTTGTGCTAAGCAGCTGAATATTTGGAGAGAACAAGAGAAAGGCCTTCCACCTGAAACCTTTCAGCATTAGAGGTGGTCAGGATGTCAGCTCTGTATCCACAAGATGACACCTTCAGAAGAGTCGAGAGCACAAGGGTTTCAGTGTTGACTCAAACGAGGAGTGCCACCTACTCAAGCACAGTGACATTTCCTGAGCTCCTGGCCTGCCTCTGGCCACACTTGTGCCAGCACACTGCTGGCAAAGGCACTGCTGCAGCACATGCACCAGCCTCAAATACTCTGTGTAACACTGACATTCTACCTGCTGGAGAGGTGTGGTGGGGGTTCTTGCCTTGGTATGGCTTAGTGAGACCTCCTGTGTGAGACTGTAAATGTCCAGGGTGAATTGTGTGCATCAAGTGTAGCCTATCAGAAGCTGTTGTGATTTATAATGATTTAATAGAATTCCTAGAAATCATTCTCTGTACACATGTTGTATGATTGTTTCACAGAAGGGCTGTTCCTAATCTTCTGGCAGAAGCAAAGGTCAGGCTGAAGTCAGGGAGTTTTGGGTAAACAGGACAATTAAAATATTTTAAACCAAATTGCTGTTCCCATTATGTTCAGTAGCTTCTCATGGAGGTTTTTCTATTAATTCTTTTCCTGGACTGTAAAACAGGTAAGATGTATTCTGTGTGCAGGGCCAGACTGTTGGTAAGACTTGTGTTATCTGGTTCACTGTGGCCTGGCTCTGCTGCAGAGGGTGATGCAAGGCCATGTGCAGAGCTTCCTTGGGAAATGCTGAGCTTTGGCAGCCCTGAGATCTGCATCTTTGGAGCCATTCACTTCGTGTAGGACAGTGGATTCACTTCAGTGAGATGCCCTGATGCTCTGGAGGGTCCAGGTTGCTGTCCTTGCTGGGGGTGGGTCTAAGCTGCAGGAATAACAGACATCCAAAAACAACTCTGATTTTTCAGAGTTCTGTTTGCGTTCTCTCACTGTTCCAGGAACGTTATAACATCATCAGAGATTTTCAAAGGATGTTACAAATGTCAGTTTCAAACGTGAACTGCTTTCATGAGTATTTATTTCATTTGCCTTTTCCCCTCTGTTTCTCCTGAAATTGAGGCAGCTCTGAATCAGTACAGTTTTGGAAAAAAATACAAAGCTGCTACAGCCATGAGTTAACTGCATGTAGCACCATTTGTTTGCAGTTTCTCCACAGCATCACTCAAGATGCCTTTGCAGTACACATGCAGACCATAAAATAACATTTCTAAGCAAAGAAGCAGCCCTTCCCCACTGCAGATGTGACCAAATATCTTTCAAGTCCCATGTTCCCCTTAATTTGTATGGCCTTGAACCCTAAGAGCACTTTTCTCCCAGAGTACCTCCTGGCCCAAAATAAAGTAACTCAGGGCAAGACTGCCATAATATCAATACCTCTAGTTCTACTAAACCTGTTTTTACTGTAATTTTTTTTTTTTACAGTGCACATAGCACTGTAAATGTGTTTTTTACCATAAATGAAGACACAGAGGGTTACCCAAGCCCTTGGGAAAGGCTCATGGCAGCTCTGCAGCCAGGGTTTGTTGTGAAGGTACCTTGAGCTGCTGCCAGTCCCATCCTCCTCCATCTGTCCAGCAGGGCAGGTGAGATGGCTTTTCCTGCCTGGAGAAGCCCCACTTGGGAGTTCAGTCCAACAATACTGCTACAGGAGTCTGAGCAAGTGCAGGTCTCCAGGGCCTGACTTGAGATATTTTAGTTCTTTTTCAATTGGTTATAATTAGACATGGGCCAGGTTGGAAATTCCCACCATCTGCTTTGAGCCCTGCATCACTAGAAAAGACACCCTGCTCTGAGGCACCTCTCATCTCTAACTGCAGATGAGTTCTCCCTTTGTAAGCCTTCATCCCCAAGCCCTTTGCAAAACCTTTCTCTGCTCCTATTTTGCTCTCATGCCTTTAGCTCAGCACAAGTGGTGTGTTCAAATGAAACTGGAAGCCCGGGCTGCTTTCCTGGAGGCTTTGTTGAAGTTCTTTTGTCACTGTGCCAGCTGCAATCGGTCCCCAGGGCTGTGACCTGCTGCCAGCACCTCGCTGGCTGAAGCTGGGGTTAGAAAACCCAGGACGTATTTAAAAAAAAGAAATAAAAAAAAAAATACTGCTTTTAAATTAAAACTTTCCACATAGTTGATCTTTTGGCAAATAATGATCCGAAATGACATGCCTGCTCTCCAAATCTAATTGCTAATTGGTCAATCGACCTCTAAGTGACTGGCATATTGCTCCGATCATCTGAAAGCCTTTTGGCACCGCTTCCCCGGGCTCAGGTTTGCTGCTCCTACTTGTACAATCTGCTCGCAAAATGTCATCGGCTCTGAATCACCGGGGCCGGCGCCAAGCCCTCCGGTGGCGGTGGGAAGGGCTCCCCGAGAGCTGCGGAGCCCGGGATGGAGCCGGGCGGTGCAGGATGCTGCGGAGCCCGGGATGGAGCCGGGCAGTGCAGGATGCTGCGGGGCCCGGGATGGAGCCGGGCGGTGCAGGATGCTGCGGGGCCCGGGATGGAGCCGGGCAGTGCAGGATGCTGCGGAGCCCGGGATGGAGCCGGGCAGTGCAGGATGCTGCGGGGCCCGGGATGGAGCCGGGCAGTGCAGGATGCTGCGGAGCCCGGGATGGAGCCGGGCGGTGCAGGATGCTGCTCCGAGGGCTGCAGCGCTCACAGGCGGCTGGCAAACCCCGGCTGGTGACACGAGATGCACCCCGGCTGCCTGCTCTGATCCTCGGCAGCGCTGCCAGCCCTTTATCAGATTTTAATACAAAGCCAGGGCAATTAATTTCCACGCCCCTTATCATATCTCGCTGATCTAACAAGCCCTTTCAAAGTTCGGTCTCTTGTTTCCAGCTCCTGCATGCGGTTCTAAGTTCAGAAATCTGTAATTCAGACTTCAAGAGTGGACACATTTCCCATGCAGGTCTTTTCATAATTGGTTTTTGGGCTGGTCTGTTCTGCGATGTGTAATTGTTAGCAGTTGTAAAAAAGATAACTCGCATTTTTTAAAAGCCTAACGCTTGCTATGTGCAGATAAAAACTGTGACAAATTATGTTCCAAAAAAAATCATAAAAGTGGAGAGGCATGTTAATAACCAAAGGTGAAGTTTCATCTGAAGGTCAGCAGGAGCTATTAAAGTGGTCAGTAATTCCAGGGTTTGCCAGCAGCGATTTGACCATATCACTTATCTACTCTGGTCCATGCTTAAGCATCTCCCTCAGTGAAAAAATAATCCACTGAGAGTAATACTGGAGGTCAGAGGTAACTATGGAGAAAAAGCAATATTGTCAAAATAAACCAGGCTTTCAAGCACAGACATTCAGATTCCCAGTCCATTAAAATATTGTGACTTTGACAATTTTACCACACTGTTTGGACACATTCTTTAAAATATTGCTTTTCATTATGTTCAGATTAAAGGAGAAAAAAAAAAAAAGAGAGAAAGAACAGATCAAGCAGATCATGTTAAAAAGGCTGTAAGGTAAGGAATGGCATTTCACATTGTCCTGTGAGCACTGGCTAATAAAAAGCAATTTCTAGTTTCAGAATTTTAGAGATGCCAAAACGGGGCCAAATAATAAATGTGGCTATAATGCAAATTTCATGAAGCGGGAGCTGGAATTGCAAATCACTTCTGCTGTCAGCAGGCTGAGGGAATCCCTCCTGCCTGGCCAGTATATCTGCTGACTGGCACTGAAATGAGAGGAAGAGCCTAGTTTTGCTTTTTCAGAACTGGCACCCACCTGTAGGTGATGGGTAAAGTCCTGATCTTCCTGATGTCTGTGCAAGGGCTTTGAAAGCAGCAGCAAAACCTGAGCCTGTGTGCAGCCCAGGCACTGCTAAACTCGGTTCAGCCAAGCTGTGTTTTGCTCCTGGCTGCATCTCAGGTACCTTGGGTTAGACTAGGGTTGTTTGAATTCCTGGGACCAGGGACTCAGGGAATACAACAGGAGATGTTTTTTCTTTCTCTAGCTGTCTTGGCTGCAGGCAGTGGGGTCCAGGTGAGGTTGCACCCAGACTAACAAAGTTTGTAGCTTCTGACCTTTCCTGGTTTATCAAGCTCCTAAAGTTATCCACTTTATCCAAAGGCAGCCTCTCCTTCCTGAATTTCATTATAAGTTATTATTGTGAGTAAGCTTGTCCTGTCAACATTTCTGACATGGAATAGTCAGTGTGCAAGACATTTTCTGTGTGTTTGTGTGATATGTTGAATGTGTTTGCCTGTGTTGTGCATATGTCACGGAGTAGATGCCAGTATATTTTGGTGTAGTCTGTTAAGTATATTTTAGTACATTTTTTTTTGGTTCAAAAGAAACTTTCTGTGGTTAAATGATGCTTTGATATGTTTTTTAAAGGGCAAGTGTTCACAAGAACTCATAATGCATATTTCATGTAAAATCCTGGAACAGCTCTGATAAATATGGATTATAGCTGGATAATTTACATGTTCAAAACATGTTCTCTCATTTACATGTGAGACTGCAAAGGTTCACTGCTGCAGGCACTTTTTTAACATATTCAGTGTACTTTAAAAAAAAAACGAAAAACCACCAAATCCCAACACAAAAGTTTACAAAGTTTAATTTATAGCTCAACAAGGGAACACGTAGTGAGGCATGTAATGAAAATGTCCCGTTTACTTCTGTCATTTTGAATGCTCTCATTTTCTAACACTTGAGGCAGTTCAATAACATTATTGATTCACACCTGTTCTGTAACGTTGCCTTTGCAATGAGATCCAGCAGAAGAGAAACCACACATCTGCATACACCTGAGACCTGCAGCACTTTAGAATTGAACCTGTTTAGTGTTTAGACAGATGCTCTCCAGCTGCTGTCTTTTAGACATTCAGGTACCTGCCATAACTAATTCTGTGTTCATATACAGTATGTGTATGTTGTAGGCTGTGTCCCAGACAGAACATTTAGCAAATATTTTGTATTGAGTGCATTTATCTCTGTGCTATCCACTAGAGAACCCCAAGCTTTTCTATTTTCTGACAGGAAGGTGTAAAACTGAAGCTCCTGTACTGCAAAACACGTGAGGGGCCCCAAACTGAACCTCAGGACCAACACAAAAAATTTTGGGGTGGTGTTCTTCAGCTAATGTCTAAGCTATCCAACCTGCATCATGAATCTGGAAAAGGGAACCAGCAGTCTTGTCAGAACAGGCTTTCTCATCTGCTTCTGGCTACTTGCTCTTAGTGATTCCTGGGAAAATCAAGAGCAGCTCCTTAATGCTGTTTTCTCTCTTACACTGTAATCCAGCCAAAAATCAAAGTACAAGAGGCCCCACAGCCTCTTCAGAAGGGTTGGGATCTGCTCGGGACCTCAGTGGGGAAGACCCTGGGGAAATGTTTCCTCCTGAGTGGATTCAACAGCACCTAAATTTAATGCCAAAGCAATGTATTTCTAAAAACATCCATAGGAGCAGTGAGTTCAGGCTGCGAAATATCTACTCACTTAATTCTTTTTTGCTATTCTGATTTTTTTTTTCTGTCCCTTTGCAGGAGGGTTACTGAGGCACAGTGAGATCCAGTGGTGGCAGTAATGGCAGTTTTACAGCTTGCCTTAGCTAACCATTATCAGGCCACTCCGTGCACAGAGTGGAAGGCACAATATTGCTTTAACACCCCTCTGATTTCCTTCCTCCCAGGGGGCAAATGCTCTGCAGAGAAACCTCCACACTGCTGACCACAATTGCTGTAATTTGTTAGTCTAATGGGAAAACGCACACGGCCTTCCGAAACTGGAAGTATAAAATAATATTGTGTGATACTTTACATAAATGGGGCTTGTGCTTGGAAGTGCCTCTGGTTGAGCTCTTCCCTGGGAGAGCCTTGATTACCTGGATTAGCTCTCCCTGGTAAGAAAAGCACTTATTAATAAATTATACATCTGCAGTTAGTTGTTGCCTCACAAAAAAAGGTTAAAGCAGCTGTAGGAGGTGGTGTTCTGCATGTGAACCAAATCTGCAGGCTGAAGACTCATTTAGTAATTAAACTTGAGTTACCTAGAAACAAACACTGAGTGTCTGCAATTCTTGGATTCAAACTGTCCAAATAAAGGGAAGGTTTGAGGTTTACAGCACTGATCCTCTAGAGAAACTCTCTGATGGCAAGTGACACTGTGACTGCAGGGAGTGTGATGGGTGGCAGAGGCAGGAGGGGCTGAGCAGCACCTGGCCCACTGCAAAGCCAGAGCTGGGTGTTTGTGGGCATCCAAGCCAAACCTGTGTTTCTAAAAGGAATATTTAAGTTCTCAAGGGCAGAGACTGATCCTCTGCAGGGCTTCTCTGAGCTGTCAGGGGGGGACTAAGTCCTACACAGGCTTTTATGACTGTGTACCCCCGAGTCATGTACAAATAGACCTGTAGACACCTTGTCTGTGTGCTGTGCATGTGACCTCTGCAATTAATTTCTTCTTTTTTTTGTCAGCTAATTTCAACTTTTCCCTCTGGTTTGCACTTCCAGCACTTCCCTGCCCAGAGCAGCACCTGGGTACCCCATCCTGGGGGCAGCACCTGTGGCTACCTCCAAAGCCATGCTGAAACTTGGATCCTCCTGACCCTTTGGGTTAGTTAGGGAGCTCAATTAGTTGCAGAGATGGATCCCTCAAGAAATCTGGATTGCTGACTCAGTATCTGGTGGGCTTTTCTCTAGGCCTGTTTGATTTGTTGTGAGGAAGCATTAAGGTGGCAGAACTGCTGTAACTGTGAACAGCAAAATTACCAAAGCTGGCTGCAAAACAGCTCACTGTGGACTCTTAGTTTTCCTCTTGCACAATTTCTTGGCATCTTCTTCATATGTTTTGTTGGGTTTTTTTGGTTTTGTTGGTTTTTTTGGCTTTTTTTGGCTTTTTTTTTTGGTGGATTTTTTTGTTTGGTTGGTTGTTTGTTTGGTGGGTTTTGCTTGTTTGGTTGGTTTTTTCCCTATGAAAACAACACCATATTTTCTGGGGCTCTTGCTTGGCTGAGGTGTGTGCTGGGGGTACCAGGTTGCTCAGGAGCAGCATGTTGCTGCAGGTTCAAAAGCACTGCTGTGGAGAGCTTTTCCAACACCCCAGACTGGTGGGGAGGAGCAAGAAGAGCCAGCTGCACTTAAATTAATAAAACAAATCTTTCCTATAGCTGATCAATATTAATAATGAAGCTGAGTGGCTGAACATGATGTTTGTTTTATTCGGAGGGGAAAATGAGGAAAATAAAAACAGAGACAAAATACCTCTGCTGCTAATCAGACCTAAAGTTTAATAGCTGCAGAATGATCACAGGGCTTCTGTAACTGCCTGCAGTTGTTTGAACAAGAGTCTTGAGTTTGCATGTTGTGAGTTATTGGAAAATCTCTCTGCCATTAAGTGCTTTGATGAAAGATGTACTTAAAGTCTAAAATGACCAGAGGAAGCAGAGGAACGAGCGAGTGCTGCTGCTGAAGATGCCTGAAAGATAGATTATATGTTGTCATATGATATTTGATGCCTTAACTGGAAAATGTCTGAGCCAAAAATGAGTTAGACTAGTGAGATGCAAGCTCTTTGCAACTTCCTAAGCTTAGTTCAGGCTCAGGTGTTTCCAAGTTCAAACACAGCTTATCCACTTTGTGCTGGAATAACACGCTGAATTGGAGAGATATTTCTTCTAAGGCAGGAGGTTCTTCTGCTTTGGTTGGAGGCTTTTCACAGGCTGGGTAAGAAAAGCATCAGATAATCAATCTTTTTGTGGTTCCTGCTAGAAACTTATTCAGTTCCAGCTTTCTGTGGAGAAATGGTGAGAAGAGTAAACAAAGAAAAAAATCCCACTTGCAACTCAAGGGCCATAAATCTGAACATAAATTGAGAGGTGAAATAGTTGCTTTCAAGTCTGAAAGTATAAAAGAGGAAGAAAAAAAAATCAGATGATCCATTTCTTAAAAACCCTTGTTACTAGGACATCTTGTTTCCAGTTTTTCTATCTCAAGAGTTCTTGAGACGGTTCTTTTCTCTCAAACAATATTTACTCAGAGTAACCTCCACATCACAAACACACTTATCTCTTCTTTATATCAGCCTTAGGGATTAGGAATATGGATCCATTTTCCAGACTGACCGTCTGCCTTACTGACCTGAGCTTGTTCTCTCACAAAGCAGCACATGATGCCATTCTTGTCAAAACCACAATTAGTCAAAACCCTTTACAGGAAACCTGAGCCCAATAAGGATGGATAAAATAGGAAATCACGTGGCTCATCCATAACCTGCTCGTAGCACAGAGGTACACAGATCTCTCCTGCATCCCCTTGCCAGCTGCAGGCACGTCAATGAAGAGAGCAATGAACAGATTGATGTTTTCAGGGTATTTTTCATCTGCCAAACTGTTTCAACCATTGAAAATGCATTTTCACTGCACACTTGGAGAAACTATGAATATTTTTGCTCATAGAGTGTCTTGGAGTCTCTTGGGTGGGTCATCAAGTGCCTGGATTGGCACTCGAGTGTGGGGTCCCTACCTCACTCTCCCCTCCCAAGCAGGCTGGGACATTGCTGTCCTTGCTCTCTCTCTCCTGTGCAATCCTCTTGAAATTTTGACTTTCCCAACAAGCCAGTCCTGGGAATTAGCTGCAGATTGCCTGTGGAATATAATGGTTTTAGAATCCTTCCCATTTTCCAGTGTGTCCTATACCCAGGGAAACCACAGGGGTTTCACTGCTGATAGTTTCAGTGTCCCAGCCCATCCAACACAAAGTCACAGGGCAGCTCTCACTTATTAAACTTGGAAACAGAGCCACAGCCCAAAGCAAATGATTCCTTTTAGCACACACAGTGCTGGAATTGGTTAAAGTGTCACCAGGGAATACTAGAACTGATTTATTATTATTATTATTGTTATTATTATTATTATTATATAAACATAATAAAATAACAGCTACAGTGCAATTGCTGAGATGAAGTATTTTCACACAAAAATAATAATTATTTTAAAAAGTAGAATGAGAACCAATCCTGCTCTGGAGAGGAACACAAGGGAAATGACACAAACATTGCAGCTTGAGGCAGACTCTTCACTTGTGCTCTTTCTTGAGTTATCCATCACCATGCCCCTAAAAATTAGGAAGGGTCAGTACATCAGTGCCTCCACTGGGACAGCATCACTCCTGGCAAGGTGTTTACCACCAGAGCATCTCAGCTCTGCCCTGGGCAGGTTCCTCAGCCTTTCTCAGCCTGGACAGCAGTAAGCTGTTGTGACTGCAAATTCAGGAAGGAGTGGAATGGATGCTGTGTGTCTTATAACTGTTGTCTAATCCAGCATGAGTTCCTGCTGAAGGTGTTCTTACAGCTGGATAGTCATAATCCCAAACCTTTCCTTAGTCAGGGGCAGTGTGAGAGTTCCCTGCTACCTTGCCATATGCTTTCAAAATCAGGACTACCTCATACCTCTGAGCTCTGTGCTTTTCTCCTGAATTTGTTTTATCACTGTCTTCGAGTTGAAAGCAGATGGGTGCTGGGAAGCCTGAACAGGTTATTTGTTCTTGCATGTACTCAGACTTGGAGTGGCTTCACCTAATGGGAGAAAGAAGCAGTGCATCAACAATGCAGGACTAGTTTTCTCTGCTTTAAAACATTCTTGTCTAAACTTGGCTCATTTGGATGAGGCATTTTTGGCTGAGAGGTTTCTGGTGAGCAGTGCCAGGGGAAGGTTACTGCTGTTCCTCTGGCACTGCCATTTGGATGCGGACAATCCTCTGCAAAACCAAGGTGAAGTGGCAGATCCATTTGCTTTACCATGTCTCTGCAATGCAGAAAATTAAGGCATAATAGGATGTTTCCCTTTGAACAGTGCTTAAATCTGTTTCTCTGTCCTAGTCACAAGGGCTGGCTGGAAGTGCAAGGTACCTCAGGACTCCAGCTCCAACTCAGATATTTTTTCAGAGTATTTTTCAGTTAGATTATCAATCTGTAGTCATGCCAGCAGCTTTTCCAACTCAGTTTGCAGAACTGTTTCAAAACTGATTGAAATTTCTTTGACTGTCTCCTCAGGGTGTGTGCAGTTTGAGAGTCTGGCTCTCTCTTAAATGGAAGAGTAAAACTGCTCAATCGAAACAAAATCAGGATGCTGCGTTTTTTTATATTTAATCAGAACTTAATTAATACATGTGAGTGGACTTGGGATCAAGCCTGTTGTTAGATTTGCTCAAGTCCACCCAAAAATGTGCCAATATTCCCAGCCCTGTTGTCATTGACTAACCTTTGAATGGAACCCACGGGCAAAGGACCAAACCCGCTACCGCATTTTACTCCTCCTCACTGTAATATGTTGCATCTCCTCTCCCCCAAATAGATACTTTGAGGCTTTACTGATTCAAGTTAAAAATTAATGAAAGCAGCCTTAGCACTCACAAGTAACCACACAAAAACAGCATGGTGAGGGTGAGCAGGGGAAGAAGGGTAATTTCGAGAAAGAGACTGACTTCTGAGCTAACTTCAGTGTGGCTTGTCTTTACAAGGGATAAAGTCATTTCATGACAATTATGACCAAAAAAAAAGGGGTAACAGATCTCTTTGCCCCTGCTGTGACTCCACTGTGCTGTTGTTTGGAGTCTGCAAATGTGTAGGACTGCATCTACATCCTCCTTAGACTTACATAATTAGCACGTTTGATGTCATCAAATTTATTGCCAGCACTCCCAGTAAAGCCCCTTCACTCCCACTCGTGTCTTGCTGCCAGCTGCAATGCTCAGTCTCACTGTCTGCCATCAGATCTTCATGATGCTGCTCAGTGCAGCAGGTCACCAGTGTCTGGGTGGTTTCTCCTACCCTCCTTCCCCCTGTGATGTAATCGTTCATAAGACTGACAGCCTGTGCAATAAAACTGTTTCAGATATCTATTAATATTTTAACATGCTTTTAAGAAAATTCGGCCTTTTGTAGTTCTGGTCTCAGAACAGACACGTGTAATGGTTGGTGATACACATTGCACTCCAGAGCAGTCCTTCTGTGGGTATGTTCCCTTTGTTTGGACTCATGTTTTAGCATCTATTATTACCAAAAAAGTCTTTGTCAGTTACTTGTTTAGATGTTATGTTGGATTAATGTGATGCCCAGAATAAAACTACTCATTTTTTCCCCCCTAAAAAGAAAGATTGTGATTAAGACCACAGTTTGCTTGTTTAGCTCCAAGCCCAGGCTTTGCTTTTGTCCTCTAGTACCTGGTCTAGTCCCAAAGCAGCTGGACTGTGAGTGTGTGACTGCAGCCCTCAAGGATATTCTAACTCCAGATCCCAAGCCAGTGGCAAAAGCTGGAAGGTTTCTATTAATAAGAGGGCTGCTTGCTTTATTTTGTGAAATCCACACCTGCACAGTCTCTGTTGTTCATGTTCATGAGCCTGCCCCACACAGGGTTCCCATTTGGGAGCCACCCACCCCACACCTCTCAGATGTTGTATGGCCAAAGTTATCTTCCACGGCTGAGGAGTTGTAGCCACACAAAGGAGAGCACGCAGCACGTTAATCAGAATCCATAAATTAATCTGTATATAACACCTTGTGAACACTTAGGTTTTATAGGTATTGTGAGCTGAAAGCTTTACCAGTCATTCATCCTTTATTGTGTTCATTATGGGAATATGACATCTCGATACCAAATATCTGCACGTATAATAAAGCACCTCAGTGAATTAACTGGGTGATTGGTACAGTATTTCTCCTTTCCACTAATCAGAAATGTAGGATCTATTACTCCTGGTGAATCCTTAGACATTCCCATACAGATAAATTAACTAACTGGCTGTTAATAATGTTCAAGGGATTTAAAATAATATCTTTCCAGTCTTTTATAAGGTTGATTTAAATCTCTAAGCTTGGATTGGACATGCAAAAAGGATGAAGGTATGGCTGCACTTAGTTCCCTAGGAGAAAAAAGGAAGTACTTTTTCTGTTACATGTATTAAAATATTGGCCAAATATTTTCAGTATTTACTACTGGGGAGAGAAAATGAGTGTCCTGACCACTAGAAATGCCACAAATGCTGGTGACATGGACAGATGTTGAGGTCTGCTTGTTCAATCACATCTGGTAGATAGCATAGTGCAGGTACTGTTGGCTGTAGATGACAAAGAGCACTCATCCAGCTGCTGTGGGGAGCTCTCTGACACTTTTGGGTTATTTGGTGGTGGGTTTGGGGGGTGTTTTTTTATTATTTAATTAAAAACATCTCACAGTATTGCAATCTGTCTTGTTTTTGTTTGTTTTTTGAGGGAGGGAGATATGGGGTCTGGTTCATACTCTGACCATTTGGGTTCAGCAATACTTCAGACATGCTGAATTAATGGGAGAGGCAGAATCAGCTGCTGCAATTAACTTTTCACTATTTAAAAAGAAGCATAAATATGGTTTGGATGGTGCAACATACACTGTGAGTAGAAAAACCATTGTATCAAAGGGGAAAAAAATTATCAGGGAGAGGTGCTTTTGAGCCTGTCATAGCTGCTGTGGCTTTTATCCCACATCAGACTGACAGATGAGATAAACACCCCACATTTTAGTCAGATCCTATTGTTTTGTCAGAGTTACTTAAATGTATTTACAATCTCTGAAGCGCTTTTTTTATAGTAATGGTAGTGAAGCCCTTCCAGAAGGAATAAAGATGATATAACATTCTCGAGTACCTCTGTCTTCCTAATGGAATGACTTACATTGCAGGGGATATTGTTCTGCTGAGCTCCACTAAAATACATATTTACTAGTCAATCCAGCAGTCATCTTGGCAGTCAATGCCATGATATCACAGCACTGTCTTTCACTAGAACAACAAAGCAAGCAGAAATTCCTTCTCTGGGACCTTTTTTTTTTTTTTTTTTTTTTTTTTTTTTTTTTTTTTTTTTTTTTTGTCTCCATTGATACTTCTATATTTAAAAGAAGCCACATCATTAAATGAGAATGAGCCACCTCTGCTACACAGTGCAGTGGTCATGTTTCCCTTGGGGATTTCATAGAGCATGGAGAATCAGGGCATGCCAGGTCAGGGCTGTTGTAAACACTGCACACAGCTGGTGGTGCCCAGGTACCTCAGCCAGGGCTGCTCCCTGCAGGACAGGAATAGGAGAGAAGCAGGACAAAAAGATGATCAACTCTTTTAAATGGACACATCCCTTGGTAGGCAGGTACTCCATGCAACACTTCTTTTTTTTTTTATTTATTGTTAACACCATCACAGGATATTGTTGATCTCTGAGGAATAATGGTGGGTGATTGGGAGTCACATACCTGGATTCCAGTTTATGCTGGAATTTCTTCTTTGAGGAACTCTTATTCCCTTTCCCCATTGCAGCCAAAAGCTCAAGAGAAAGTCCTGCCATTCAGATTCTCAAGCAAAAAAAAAGAAAGATAAAACAACTGTGAGTTTTATGAGGGAGCTTTTGGGGTTTGAGCTGAGAGATCTTCAACTGCCTGACACTCCTGTAAATGTGCCCCTCACCCTTGCACAAGGAAATAGTCCAAATGTGGGAGAGTTTCTGCCTGCTCATATCCCTTGGGGAGAAATCCAGTTCCAAAATGTCTTCCTCCCTTATCAGCATTGCACTGAAAAACAACAAAACACGAGATAAACCCTCAAACACACAAAGGCAGCTATGGAAATCTTTGAAACCCTGTTTCCAGAGCATTTGATCAGCTGTTGAACCAGGAGATCATCACACCACAGATTAAGCAGAGGGCCATTGTGACCTTCATTTTCACCACCATGAAGTTGTTTAGCCCCAGTGCCCCTGTCAGGATGGCACGCTGGGAAAATGGAGTGCTTGGTGGAGCTCTAATTCAGGCTCTACTGTGGGCTTGGCTGGCCTGGCAGGAGTGTGCAGGGCTGGGACAAACTGCTCCACCTCCCTCCAGGCTGTTTGCCTCTCTGCCTGCCTCTGTCTTGGGATAAAGGTGGGGAAGGTGCAGAGGGCTGAGGTCTCTGGCAGCAGGAAGGAGTGGGGAGGGTCATGGGCAGGAGTGCTCCCTCGTGGCACAGCCCTGCTGTGCTCCCAGCACCCTACCCCCATTAATCTGTGGTTTATTGTGACTGTGTCCCTGTCAAGGAACACACATGAAAAACCATTAATAAGGAGAAGGCTTGGCAGGAGGGGGAGCAGATGGAGAGGAGTGCAGGCAGCTCTGTGCAGGGAGCACTCTGGCTTGGGAGAGAGACAGGACGATCCACAGGGGCACAGCATTAAAACAGAACACCTGAATTTTGGCTTCAGCAGCTCTTCACTGCCTGTTTACCAGGGCAAAAAGATGTCCCAGCATATTTGTGAGGTCTAAACAGTACTGGAGACACCACAGTTTGGGTATCTGACTGCACATGAGGCACACCAGGATTTCATCCACCTCCTTTGGTGTCCTTTTCCATGACAGCACGGTGATGTTTGTCCAGAACTGGAAGGGTTGTCTATTTTTGGAATAAGGAGATGTAGTTCAAGAATTTATATGGGGCCAAATGATTGCAATTACATAATTTGAGCTTTATAAACTGCTTAAAAGAACAAACATCTTTATTCAATGGAAAAGGGAATGTTTTCCAGTAACTGAAACACTCTTATTTTGTACCTGTGTAACCTGTGATTTGTTTTGGCAGCTACCTTAAGGTGCTGCCAGCTGTGAAAAAAGCTATTGTATGTCCCCAGCATTCAGTGTGGGTGAAATGATCTCTGTAGATGGAGCATGTGAATATCAGTTTGCTACATTTATAAAGAGCTTTAGGGTACTTCAGCATGAAAGGTCCCATAGTAGCGAGAGATATTGTTACTATAAAAACATTTTATCCTGTTTTAGTATGATGGTTTATTGAGTTTTAAAGTACTTTTCATGGCAAGCATATATATTAACAGGAGCAGCAGAAACAGATGGGAATAAATACATGTTTTCAAATGAACTTCCTGCACCAAATTCTGTATGATGTAAACATGGAGTAAGAATGTTTAACTTGGAGACAAATCCCCCATTTTTTTAGATTAAATTACAGGTTTTTGAGTGATATTATGGCTGGTTTCATACCTGAGTAGGAGTGAAGTAGCTCTTGTATTTCAAAGTTGATTTGAAAGCAGTTTGCCCTTCTACAGGCAAACACCTCTAAGTCTTGTTTGCCACTCTGTAAAAGGCCTAACAGTGTAAGACAAACAAATTGAATAGGAGAAATACCAATGGACTGTACCCCAGAGGAACTTCCTGTGTAGATGTGGCATTGAGGTACCACAGAGGGCAGGGAGAGAAACAGCAGCAGCAGCTCCTGTGGGACTGAGCCACCTACAGCACCATCCCCTGGGAGGAGAGTGGGCAAACGGGGTCTGTCTGCACACCCCTGTCCTAGAGGGAGGTGTTTATGGAGGAGCTGATTGTTGTACAAGTGCTCTTATTGCTTATTGCCAACTGATTCTAAAGGACAAGCTGGTGCTGTTTCACGTCTAGCCAGAAGTCTATACATAGATTTCTGCATGTGCTGGAAAAGCCCTCCTTGTGAAGCTGTTTTCATCCTTGCAAAAATACAGGGATCAGCTTCGTAAAGGCAAGAGAAGAACATTTGCATCCTTTGCAAAAGCATCTCTCTAATAATATCTTTCAGTATTTCTACAGAAAGCTTAAGCAAATCTTAATAATTTTTTCCCCCTGTTTTATATTTGCACTACTTTGTTACTACTCTTAGGTAAAACGAAGCATTGAAATAGGACTGTGTTAATGATACAGTGCTGGGGAAATACATCTGAATCTAGTGTTGAAGAAATGCATTGTACATGAAAAAATGAACAGACCCTTTGACAAAAAAAATAAATTAAAATGCAAGCAAAAAATCAGCACCTTAATGAATAATTTAAGTTGCAATTTCTTCTCCCTCCCTCTGATGACTCTGTATCTCTTCACACCCATGCACTGGAAATCATAATAAAATTAATACAAGTTATTCTTAGTCAGACCTATAGGTGATATTGAGCATGTGGCAATGTGTATTAAAAAAACCCTTGATATACTATAAAAACCCCATCCCTACAAAAAGGTGACATAGTCCTTTAAAAATAGCTCCTCCAATCCATTGTGCAAAGACACTGACAAAGATTGACAGCTTTTAGAAAGGTGTAATGTTCCCAAGCCAACTGCTAGCACAGCTCAACAAGATAAAGATCAGTAATTCGATCCAGAGGAGAAGGCTAAATGTTAGAGGTTAAGCTGCTATGTTCCTACTACTAATCAAGCTTCAACACCTTATTTTAGCATCATCAGACCTCAATAAGGAAATGGTGAATTATTAAAGCTCCAGCATCCTGGTACACATTGATGCTCTTCTGAGAAGCTGTGGTTTAAAACATGCTGGCTGTCGTCTTAATTGACACGTGCTGGATCTTTCTGACTAGGTTCTGGTGTGCTTTTTTTTTTTTTTTTTTTCCTTTCTTTTGCTTGGATACTGATAATTTAAGGTTAAGATACTTTTAAGGTGCAGTATGCTGCTCTAATGAGGACTTAATGGAGTGGAACAGTGATCGTTTGTACAAACTACCCTGGACAGACTCCTACTGCATATCAAAATCGAGACTCTACAGATCCTGACACTGAGCCTACTTTTGTCCCAGCCTCCATCAGCACATTTTTAACCTGGTTTCCTGATGAAATGAGGCTCAGGTGGCTGTGCTCTCCACCAGATTCCCTTCTTCCCTGATGGCTTTCAAACTCTCTGCCCGATGTCAGACAAACCTGACTGATGGTCAAGGCCAACAAGGGAAAATCAGGGCAAGGAACAAGATTTTCAGTAGTTGCCTCCCCTGTCTGACAGTGGGCACTGGGACAGGTCTCTGAAGAAAATTTTCCTTCCTGTAAAAGAATTCAGCTGAGAAACTTGATTTTGAATGCTCTGGAAGCTGTTATTGTTCATGCAGAATTGAGAAAAGAGCTCAGGTTAGTCAGACTTTTTAAATAGTTTCAGAAATTCATTGTGGGCAAAAGTGCTTTGATTTATTTCAGGGGATATTGCCTCTATGTATATGATACCATAAGAACCAGAGAGGTCTGAGGGCCAATTCTGCTGTGATTTCCCACCAAATGTTCCATTTGAAGAAGACAGGTCAAGTTTCCAGGTTAGTTTTACATAAGAAAAGGGACAGGCAGAGCTGTCAGCACTGCTTCAGTTGCTCCCTCTGAGCCTGTGAGATGTGCTGCTTGCAGGAACACTTCCCTGTACTGTGCTCAGGCCATCTAACAGGTCTGTTTGTGTTTATTATCAGCCAAATCTCCAGCCAACATTAGGCAGAGTGTCATTCTATTTAACACAGGGACATAAATTCCATTGACGCTCCAATTTGTACTAATGGTAAGTAAAAGAGTTAATCCAGAATTACACTGAGCAGTGCCCACTAATATGCCTAAAATATCCAGCGTGATCATTACTAGTCACAACCCTCCAAAGCTATTTCCTGGCATCTGCACTCCCCAGGGGCAGATACCCACAGCATTAGTCAAGCCAGGCACTCCTGCTGCTACTGCATCTCCAAAAAATACTGCTCTTAAAAAGAGACAATGATGATGTCTTTTTTATTTGCAGTCACACTGACATGATAAACAGCCCGGGGTTTTTTGCCACCAATAAATGGGAATTTTGTCCCAGATACTGTTGCAGTACCTTTGGCATAAACATTCAGTTTATTTATTCAATAATGTTCTTTCCCAGTTTTCCAAGTTTAAAGTTACTTTGGCAGGGGGGAGGCAGTCTGCATTTGGGGTTTTTTTGCTCACAAAAAATTCTTCCCCAGCTCTGCAACCAGTTCTTATATCTGATTGCTCCAGTGCTAATTCCACCACTATGGCATCCCAGGCATGTATGAGATGCAAAGAGCAGCCTAGCAGGGTTATGCTAAAGGAAATCCTGGGAAGTCTGCAATTATTGCACAGATTGGTGTGATAGAAGTGCAGCCTCTTTGTCCTTGCAAGAATCTTTTGACACCAAAAAAAAAAAAAAAAAAAAATCACACAAAATGTTCCCATTTCACATATGAGTCCTCCTGGCATTTTCTATTCGTTCCCGTAAAATTACTGACAACTATACACATTTCTATAATATTACTTCAATCTGCATCACTAGGAAAACCTAAGAGCTTATTAGAGAGATTTATTCTTTCAGTCTTCAAGGTGTAAAGCAGTTTCTTACGAATGTGCCCCATCAGCTTGATGCATGTCTGCGGAGAGGGAACTCTGGCTTAAAAGGGGTTTTAAGTGAACTCTGTTCACTGCATTCCCAGGGAGGTGAGCAGGAGGCACTGGGGCACTTCCCACCAGCAGCACGTTTGCCATTTAATTCCTTAACAAATGCAGAGGCTTTGGAGACACCTGGTAACTCCACAGAAACCTGGGTACTCACTCTGATGGTGCCATGCCATCCATCTGCTGTTGTCACTTTTGACCTGCACGTGCATCAATCCAGAAGCTGTCCCTGGTGGTGGCTGAAGCAGTGGGGTTTGGCTTTTGTAGTCAACAACAACCACCTCATTTCTTATTGCTTAGATTTCTCAGATTTTTTTTTTCTATTTAATTTAAAGATAAAAAAAGAGATGGGAATATAATCAAGTAGAGCTTGTATTTCCAAGCAAGAACAGTCATTTCTCTTCCAGCAAGTGGAAGTCCCATTATATTGACAATGTAATGCCACTGAGAAATTAGTGGGGCTCAGCAGAAGGAATGTGACCAATTCTGGTCCTGGAATGGCAGCTTGTTATGCACAGGAGAAATTTTAGTTTTGTGGAGAGGTTCTCCTCATTCTGCTCTCACAGCAAAAGCAATTAAAAAACCCAACAGATATAGAAGCCAAGGATCTCTCAGCATTTTAGAATTTAATTATATTGTACTTTTTTTTGCTTTTTACTTGAAATCTAGAATGCATTCTGCATTGGAAAGCTGGAGTCAGTAATTTAACAGGCTGTAAAACCCCTTGTAGCTGGAGATGCTGATTGTGGAAGGGCTCTGGTGGCCAGTCCCTGAGCAAAGCTCAACTGCAAGCAGCTTGCAAGTGTGTGGTGTAACAGAGGCCTGAACCATGCTCCAGCATCTATCCAGGACCTGGGAATCTCTTTAGCAGGCTGGAAATTCATACCAGCAGCAAGTCCAGGGCAGCCAGTTTGGGCTGCATGAGCTGCACAGTGCCCGGTGCTTCTGACAGGAAGGAGCTAAAAATATGTTCCCATTGCTAAATGATTTAATCTTTTTTAATCAGTCTTGGGGTTCAGAAAGCAGAATGGGATTATCTTGACTATGCTGTCACCTAGAAATTTTCTCGCTGCAAACACCTTATCTCCTAGTATACCAGGCAGGAGGAAGACCCTGGCTCCTGCCATCCCTGCCCACCTCCCAGCCCTGATTCTCCTCTCCCAAAGTGGCTCCTGGAGCTATTCCAGACAAGAGCCCTTGTTGGAGAGCTCGGAGGAATCACAGGGGGAGGGTGGGTGTCTGTACATAGCACATAAATCTGTTTGTCAGCTCCACGTCTGGACTCAGTTTTCCCCCAGAAGTGCCTGCAAGTGCATCCAGGTGTATTTGTGTGTGAGTGTGAGTACAGACATAGGTGCTCTGAATTCCTGCTGCTAACTGCAGCTCTGCCAGCCAGGTGGGTACTGCAGCTCTCAGGGATGGTTGACAGTGAATACTCCCAGCCTCAGTGGAATTCATGCTCTGGGAGGGGAAATTATCCCAGCCTCACACCTTTGTGATTTCCTGACCTTGCTTAGATGCCACGGAATTGCAGGGGCAGCTTGAAAATTATCAAAAGATGTAGCTCTCTGTGACTTCCCCTGAGCTTAGAGGTGCGGTGGGGAGAGGGAACAGCAGGGTCTGGGGGATGCTCACTCCTGGGTTAGATTTCCCTCAGTCTTCCCAGCCCTAACAACAGCGACAGTATTTTTAAAAGTTAACAGCTTCTCTCTCTGCTGAAAAGCAAACTCTGCTCTCGGTCGCGTCTCTTTTCTGGGCGTGCGGAGCTGTAACGTGAGGAAGCTCAGCCTGGGAAATAGACTGACTTGAGCTCCTTCCAAATAACGCGGGGGAAAGCTGGTAGCGGCAACATGACACTGTCAACAAATTGACAATTCACATTCCCTCATGTGGTGTCAAACAGGCGCTGCTGCGCTTCCCCCGTGCCGGCTCCGAGCGCGTCCCGCCGGGCTGCGGCAGCGCTCGGAGTTTCACCGCCGGAAAAGCCGGCAGGGGCAGCTCCAGCCCACCCCAGGGACACCGAGAGGGGATTCTGTTTGTTCAGCTTAGCAAAATACTGGCAGAACCCATAAAACAGCATCGCCTCTGACTGCCTCAGCCGCCCCTGCGAACCCGGTCAGAGAAGGAGCTGCGGAATGTCGCTGGAAGGGATGGATCCTTGCTCTGCTCTTCCCAAAGCTTTGGTACAAGAAAGAGACCTTTTTTTTTTTTTTTTTTTTTTTTTGTTGGGAAAAGCCTGCTTTTGGGGCTTGTAAAGCCCCTTTGGGGTGGAGAGATAAATAAGTCTCTCTTGGTGATACTGGCAGAGCAGAGCCAGAGCTGAAATTAAAAATGTGTCTCCAATCTTGTTGTTAGAGCCTTTCCCCACCTTGCTGAAGGATTGCTTCCTAAGCTTTGCAGGGTTCATATCTCCAAATTCAGTCTCAGGAGCTGCCCTCCTGTGTTTGAAACAAGATGAGTGTGCCTTGGCCGTGTAAGTGCTGTGAGCAGGCAGAGCCCTCACAGCCTGCCACAGTTAAAAATGGGGATGGTCTGGAAGTGCCACCCCTAAAGGTGAGAAAATGCCTCTCCTGCAGGGGCTCAGTGTGACCCCGAGGATCCTCTGCCACCAATGCACAGGGCAGGTTCTCCAGGGGAACTATGGTGGTTGTAGCCTCTTTTATGGATCCCTGAGCCCTGTAATGGAGGTACAATTGGCTCCTGAATTGGAGTTTGATTTTCTAGTTTTTCAGAGTTACAGAGCAGTCCCTTGCAGGTACCCATTTGATACAGAGACTGCTCCTCACTTCTGAAAGCCAGGCCAAGTGCAGAACCCTAACTCAACATTTCAATTGTTGAAAAGCTTGACTTTTCCTTCTCTGCTGAGAAACAAATTTGTGCCATTACAGCTGTATCCATCATAGCCCTTTCCCATTCATTTTCTGCCAATGCCTAACCCGAGGAGTTTGACGGAGGAAGTGAAGCACAAGAGCAGTCACCAGTGGTGATGATCTGTCCCCAAAGCCTGATTCAGTGAATTGAACTCATCCATTCAGGGAACAGAAGCATTCAATAAGACATGTGGGCCCATCTTTTAAGGTATTTAGGTCCTTAACTATTAATGTTTCCAGTGTCTGCTAGGTGTTCAGGCACTTTCAAAAGCAGGATCTGCCTGGTCGGTGAAAAACTGCTTGCTCTGGAACATTCAAGCAAACTTCTGTGGAAAAGCTTACCTCTGCACTTACATTGTGATCAATGATGTGGGTTAGGATTAATTTCAACTAATTTTGGCCATGGAAAAATCAAGTGTCCCATTTAAGCTTCTCACCTCTGCTATCTCTCAGCAAAGATGAATCAACCCACTTAATTTCAACATCTACCTTTGGGATTGGGTGAGTTGTCTTCTTGCTGCCTCAAGAATAAGGAAACCTGGGAAAGCAGTTTAGGTAAACTCCCAACTTTTAGGTGACTAAAGTAAGGTGAAATAAATCCGTCTCACTGCAAGTACTTTTAGGTAATGAATAATTTCAGGGTATTTTAATTTGCTTGCAGACACTTCAAGAACAGAAAATGAGGTAAAATTAGTCATGTGGTTAATTCATTATGTATAATTCCCCTAGCTAGAATCAGGGCAGAAGCCTGCCCAATAAGTCTAACCTCATGACTCCCACTGACATTTTTACCATTTAAAGAAAGCAGAAAACTCCCCCAAACTGGCTTTTCACCTAGTCCCATGAATCCATTTCAAGTCTAAGATTAAAAGTTTTGTGCTTGTATGAAGATTTGAACCAGAGCTTTTGCTGTTTATAGCAATGGAGACAACCTTACTGTTAACGGATAATATGAAATAATCAGAAAAGCATATTGAGAACACACATCTGAAAACCAATCCACCCAGGACAGGCTTGTCATAAAACTTTCCAAATGGTGTTGAAATAAATTTGTAAGAGGTAATCTTATCAATAGTGAAGGAGGGGGCAGAAATCTTTTATTGCCAATCCAACTTCAACTTCTTAGAGACAAGTAACCAGTCTCCTGTTTCCAGAGGTGAGAGTCACTTAAAATTTTTTTGCATATATACACAGTGATTGCCTACAAAATGTGTTTGTTGAGCTTGGTACAACACACCAGCACCTGTTGGTCTC
Source organism: Phylloscopus collybita (assembly GCA_027886175.1). Lineage (NCBI taxonomy): Eukaryota > Metazoa > Chordata > Aves > Passeriformes > Phylloscopidae > Phylloscopus > Phylloscopus collybita. The sequence goes on from JAJNNQ010000008.1 coordinate 2,046,922, forward strand.
TTGAAGGCATTGGCAGAGCTATTTCCCCACACTCTGCCCCCCTTCCCTGCACAGGAGATGCTGTGGGTGACCATCATCCTTGCTGTGCTGAACCAGGGTTCCTGGTCCAGACATATCCCAAATGCAGAACTTGATGTTCAGAGGAGCCCAAATTCTGGCTGGATCCCACAGATGGCAGCTGGGATTCTCCTGTCCCTGTTGTTTTATCTTGTGGCACTGGTGACCCTCCTGTGTGTGGGCAGCCATCGTTCTTCCAGGGTGCTTAAAAATACACCACACAACCTCTCTTGGATTTGAACCTGTGTGTCTCCATTGATGAAGCACCCCCCTGGTCCCTGACCTGGGGTCAATGACTTTAAAGGACATTAACTAGCATTGACTGAGAAATTTGCTAAAGGTCAGGGCTTGAATAATTCAAGCCCCATAAAGATTTCACTAAAGTTGAGGCCCTCTGGGCAAGTACCTAGCTCACGTGGGCAGGGTGTCCATATGTCCCTGACAAATGAGGATGGTGCTGCTCACACTGGTGGTCTGGGGAGGCTTTCTGGGAGCTGTATATCTCTGCTTTATGATCTTGCATGAGAAGTTCTAGGATAAAGTGAGTTGGCCAAAGAGAGTGGCAAGAGAGAAGGAGAGTTTGTTTTGTTGGCAGAAACCTGTGTGCACTTTTTACATCCAACATGGGCAGCTGTTATGATCCCTGCAGTTCACTCAGTGTCCCATCTCTCCTGAGCAGCTCCAGTGATGGCCAGACTGTTTCCCTCTGCTCTAAGGAACTTCAGGATGCAGGACATGTTTTTCCTGGTCCCAACAAATGCACAAGGTGCAACGGGATAATTCCACAGTTGGTGTTTAGTTTGTATTCAGAGCATGCCTTAATGGGCAGGATGTTCTGCCTGGAGTCACCCTGTTCCTTCGAAAGGAGCACAGCAATGACTGGAGGGGGTATTTTGAGCTCTATACTAAAATCCAGACTGAAAATAGCATTGAGATGGAGCATATGTGTCTCAGAAGAGCCTGTCACTTCATCCACTTAAGGAAAGACTGTTGACTTTAGGGAGTTACAGGCCAGAACTTAAATCTCCAACAGATCTGGGCGACACCAAAACCACCCTACATAGTTGTATAACTCCTAACTGGGGCTCCTGCACTGAGTCACACCTCTCCCTTGGCTCACCCTGGAGTTCAGGCAGCTGCTAAATGGACTTCTGCACAGACAAGGAAAAAGTGGAGATCCTGGGGCAAGGCAGGCATCCTGCCTCCCAAGCTGGGAGACCTTCACAGCAGCCTGTGCCTGCTCCAAAGGTTTCTGAAAAAATTAGAAGAAAAAAATCACTGGTTGGGACAGGTTTGTTAAGTTTTACAGGCACCATGTCCTGTCCTGCAGCCACACTCCTCTGCTTAGGTGCAGCATCTCTGCATGGTTATCCCATGCAGCTAGGGCTGGGTCTGACAGGCACAGCCTGCAGATCCAGCATTTGGGAGAGCAGCTGGTGAGAAAGCTGTGGGTTAGGACGTGTCTGAAGCAGCTCTGTGCTGCCAGGTGCAGAGGTGCAATGTGTCTTTACCTCTCTTTGGTGGATGTGACTGGTGAGAGGCTTTTCTGTGTCTGCTTCAGGCTTTTCTAGTTCACCCTACGACACAAGCTCAGCCCAACAATGCATGGAAACAGATCTACAGGCTTCAATGAGACTATTCCTATGAGTAAGAGCTACTCAAATGAGTAATTGTTTGCAGTCTTTGTGTCTCTGTTATTTTAACTTTGCGTAATTCAGGAATGACTGTAGATGTATCCATATGATGACAGTTGTTTCAATGTTTTCATTCAAAGCTCTTCCGAAAAACAGGGGATGCTGTCTAAAAAGGGCATTTTATAAATGAACCAGACAGTCATTTGAAATTGGGTTTCCTTTGTTTGCTGTTAATAACAAAAAGCGTATCTCATTATTTGAAATTTCTCCTTTTTTTTTTTTTTTTTTTTTTTTTTTTTTTTTTTTTTTTTTTTTTTTTTTCCCTGCTGGAGCACAGAAAGGATTCACAGGGCTTTGTGCTGGAGCTAACTCCAGCACCAGCTGGTCATAAAGCTACAAACATGGATCTATACACTTTAAAAATCAAGAGAATTGCCTAGACAATCATTGAAATGGCATTTGGTTCAATTCCATGTTAAAAAAAAATATTTTGAAAGTTTGACCTGGTGTTATAGGGACTTTTTTTTTTTCAATTCTTCTAAGAGTAATCCCAGTTTACCATTTTTTCTTTTCTTTTCTTTTTTTTTTTCCCCTTCAGGTTCAACCCCTTTTATCACACTAAAGTGCCAATCAATATTGTGAGATAGATGTTACATCTTAGGTTTTTATAACATTACTTGTCCCAGAAGGGATACTGTATCTTTAAGGAAATGGACCCGATATCCTGTTTCTGAAGGATTAAAACACTTTAAAGAGACAGAAGAGGCTGTAAACCCCTATCATATTCTTATTCTCTCTTCATTATCTTGTCCAGTATCTATCCCTGCTGAGTAAATCTGGTTGTGTGTTTCTCCAAAGTGGTCATAAGAAGAAATTTATTTACTTCTCTTTGCACTGGAGGGGCATTACTGGGTTTCAAGGCTCTCCGAAGTAATAAAGATTTTGCAGTGTGTGCAGAAGGAGCAGAAATTCAGAACTTCTTTTCCCCCTCTGAGGTCGTTTGGCCAGCCTAAAGGGGAGACACTTCTCATTTTCTGACAGGCTTTATTTCCGTAAGATTTTCCAATTAGCAGGAAAAGGTCACACTAATGTTAGTGCTGTGTGGAGGAAGGGGGATCCAACTATGCAAACAGAGATCTCCTTGAAAGGACAATATGAAAAAAATACCGTGTTTTCCTTCATTTCTTGATTAAAGCTGCGAGGGGAGGGGGTGTGGAAGTGGGCAGAGGGGGAGGGAGGCAGGGCTGCCTCTGGCCTGGCATCAGCACTTTCACTCCGCTTCTGGACCTCGCTTTTCTCTGGAGCAGCAAATTGCATTCACACACACACACACAGACACACACAGACACACACAGACACACACACACAGACACACACAGACACATACACACAGACACACAGACACATACACACACACAGACACACAGAGCACACACACACAGACACACAGACACACACACAGACACACAGACACACACACACACACACACAGACACACAGACACACACACAGACACACACAGACACACACAGACACACACAGACACACACAGACACAGACACACAGACACACACACACACACACACACACACAGAGCACACACACACACACAGGCACACACACACACACACACAGACACAGACACACACATACACAGAGCAGACACACACACACAGACAGGCACACACACACACACACCCCCGGCCCCATCTGTGTGTTTGTCCACCCGGCTGGGAAGCGGGCAGCCCGGCAGATCCCCACCCTGAGGCACAGAACGAGCTTTTCCTCCGGCTCCCGCTCGATTCCGGCGAGGAGTTGCGGCTGGGGGCTGTTTTGGATGGTTGGTTTTGGGGGGTTTTTTAATCAGGGCCGGGCTGAAAACGAGCAACGCTGAGTGCAAGCTTTCCCCCCTCCCCTCCCTTTGAGCCCTGCTAGAAGCATCTCTTCTCTCTGTAGCTGTCCCGCAGCTTCTGTTTTTCCCTGCGGGCTCTGTGTCCCCACGCACGTGGCGTGCCAAAAGCACAAGAACTTTTTTTTTTTTTTTTTTTTTTTTTTTTTTTTTTTTTTTTTTTTTTTTTTTTTTTTTTTTTTCCAGCGAGGTAAAGAGCCGGGAGGTGTCAGGACTTGCTCACACTCGGCTTTCAAAGAAGCCTCACATTCTTCCTCATCGCAGGCGAGCATCTGTCTCTATTTTTACAGCCCGGGAACAGCCGTGGCCCCAACTTGTGCCCCTCTCTCCACGGAGGGGCCGTAGCATTTAAATTTGGCTGCGGGCATGGGGAGAGGCAGGTGCACAAGTCTGGAATCTCTCTGCAGGCACTGAAGTGGTCCAGCTCCTCCCCAGCATATTTCCTCCTTAAACACATTACTGGCTTTGCAGCCAGGGAGCTGGAAACCATCTCAGGAGTTAATTTGGCCTGGGAGGTGTGGTATTAGGGCACACGGAGCAGAGCTCCTGCTGACACTCCTGGGCAGACCATTGTTGCCAGGAGAGGATCACGAGAGATAAGGAATCTGTTAATTTTAGACTGTAACTTGCTGAACACCACACATGCACACATACGTGTGTGTACGTGTATGTGTGAGTGTATATATATATATATAGCCACCAGAGAATTATTTCACAGGAAATTAAATATCTGCAGCTCTCCCACACCATTTCATATCTTGCCAATTCCCATAACCCCCTTTTCAGATCACCAATCCCTGCTGGAGCCCAGAAACTGTCTATCATAACCAGAAGTTTATACACTGGGAAACATTTCTGCACCAAATCCTTCACTGGAGTAAGTTGGCAGGATGCCACCAAAGTCAGAGCCATTGCAGTGATTTACACCAGCTGCAGATCCAGCCCAGAGACATGTGAACAACTCAGTGAGCTTTGTGCATCAGGGAGTTGCACGGCGAGTCCCTGAGATAGTAAAAGCTAAAATATCCTGATCTCCCAAGGAGCTGATCTGAATAGTATTTTTTTTCATCCCCATTAAGCACTAGGCTTAGGCTGCACCATGGAAATCATCCCTTCCTTTTTGTTGAAAAGTGATGTTTTATCTTCGCTGAGTTTCCACTCTGACATTTATACCGAATGACAATTAACTTTCCCTTCCCATTAATCAAAAGTAATTCTCTTTCTGACAGCGTTTGGCGCTGGCGTCTGGGCACGTGTGTAACTCTGCAGCCCTTCACGTGGAGGGGCTCTGCATTTTTGCAGGGGGACAGAGATCTCCCCTGGCGTGTCCCTGGGAGAAAAGCCACAGCCAGGAGGGCAGTTTGTGGTGTTGGGTGAGAGATGGACTCCTGGAGAAGCACAGGGAGCAGGACTTGAGCTGGGTGGGAGCATGGGGAAGGATGGTGGCTCCCCTGGAGTGAGGAAATCCAGCACTGCTGGCTTCCAGCGAGCAGCTTGCACTGACAGATAACAGCAGAGGGGCAGGGAGACAAAGCCTGATTCCCTTCACTGCCCTCCCCTTTCCCAGCAGAGCCACAGAGCAGCTGTCAGGCGTTTCTCCCACCTGCACCTTCCCCTTGTTTGGGTACTTGCACGTCTCTCTTCCAGCCCTCTCCTCAGGGACCAACCAGCTTTGGTCCCAGCTTTGGTCCTAGTCACAGGAATCTGGGCAATAAATCCCTTTTCCTTGGGATTTGCAGGGGCTGATGCTCCTCAGCTCTCCTGCAGAAACACAAGGAGATCTCTTGCTCGTTCTGGAGTGGGTGGCAGTGCTCCCGTTTGGTTTGGGGATCAGACTTCACAGGGGATTTCAGGCAACCTATTTCAGCTGGGAATTAACCAGGGTCATATTTAGAGGAGAAAAAAAAGAGAGAGAATTTTTTTCTTTCTGTTTAAATATAAAGCAGCCATGTTGCTTGATTATTTTAAGTTGATGTGAAAGAGAGAAAAAGTGAGAAACCTCTTCTTTTAATTGATTTTATGCAATGTCCAAGCGAAATGATGCATCAGTGAAACCAAGAAAATTGCACAAATGTTTGTTTTAACCTTAGAAATATAAATTAACTGTAGTAATAGCCCTCAAAATAGCCCTGTCTGCTTTAGCACAGTTTGGAGAGGCGTAAGCTGACGTGCAGGGATGCTCCATGAGTCACTAATTGAGTCAAGTGCAGAACCTCAAACCCTCATTACCAGAGTTGCCTGTAGGTTTGTTTGTGTCTTGAGGTAAACTGAAAACCAGGAAAAAAAAAAAAGAAAGAAAAAAAAGACAAAACATGCAGAAGAGCTTGAGTGCTTATGATCAATGAAGCTGAGATTACTGTTCTGATTTCAATATTCTGTTCATATGCTGGTATTCATCCAGCAGTTCATGGTGCAGGTGAAAAGGTAATGTCCCCCAAAGAGGAACCACCTTCCAAAAACATCTACATCCTCACTGATTCAATAAAGCAGAAATTTAAACCCCAAAGGTGTTTGCCTAGGGAATGCGTTCTCAGGGACCTGGCACCTACTCTTGATCTTGGCTTGCAAATTTGTACTGCTTACCTTTCATGTACATCAGCTGCATGCTGGCAACACTTGGTTTGCAGGGATGTTCAGGAAAATGAGAAAATGAACGTTGGGTGAAGAGCTGGAGTTTGTTGCGTGGCTGTGGTGATTTGTGATAAGTGGCTGTGCTTTGGAGATAGATAAATTTAATAAACACTCAGGGGATATAAAATAAATTAATCCCTACTGTTTATAGGATAAGACATGGTGTTTAATAACATCAGTGCTGTTGTACAGAGTAGTCACGAGCATGTCAAGGTTCTGTTTTTATCTAGAGCAGAGGAACCCGTGGGTATTAGGGAGCACACATTTAGCACCAGATGTAGCTGTAGGGCGACCCCAAGCCATAATAATTGAATGCCATTCAGTCCTTGGATGGCTGGATCTGGCAGTCAATCCCTGGTGGAACTGGTGCCTTCCTGAGCTTTCAGGCATGAGTTTGCATTTTTACTTCCCTCTCTAAAATTCAGCTGTTTGTAGAGCTTAAGCCTTGGCGCGTCCACCTGCTCAGCTGGCTCAGGCCACAGCTCCCCTGCAGGGCACGGCCAGAGCCCCACGCTGAGCTCCATCCTACCCAGGACTTGATGGGACACTGCTATTTAGCTGAGCTGGTGGTTAATAAAAACAAAGCCACAGCAGATGTAGAAACCTGCTGGAGAACCTGGATCGTTTCAAAGATTTGACAGCCTGCAGGGCTGTGAGAATCCCTCTGCTGCAGGACTAGCCCAGCCCTCTTTCGTTGTCTGCAGGGCAGCTTCAGAAGTGCATCTGACATCTTCAAGTTGTTAAAGCCATGCCATGATGCATTCTTTGCTTTTTAATACAAGTCAATATTTTAAAGAACATTTTTTAGAATTCGAAGAACACATCAAAACCAATGGAGGGCACATGTGTAATGACATTTAAAAAATCAAGCAGGTAATGCCTGCTGGGTAACTCAACATTGCTGGTACCACTTCGAGTCCACAATATCGACAGTCATTTTACAAATAATTGACTTATCTGAACAAATGTGAGGAAAAGAAATGTAGCTAAGAAAAAGTATTTCTTGCTGTTATAATACATGCAAACAAGCAGAAAGAGATTTGCATTGAGTTGGCATTAGTTTTGTTAGGGCTGCCAAAACTGTGGCTCTCTGCAAGTGATATGTTTCACATTGCAGCATTCCTCTCAAAACTTGCAGAACTAAATAAATAATGGCACCGTGGATGAAACTGGAGAAAAATGAGCAATGCTCAAGCCAGGTGCCTAGAATTTCTATCCAGGCTGCCAGATTTTCAACAAATTAAACTTTTCAGATCCAATTCTGTAGTCTTTATGAAATTTTGATGCTAATAAAGCTTTGAACGGAATGAAGTTTTTGTCTTAACAGAGTGCCAGGGACTTCACATAAAGCATCTCAGCCAGCACCTGTCAAAACCAGTGGAGAAACTACTGCTGATTTTTATAAGCACTGATGAGGCCAACCTTGAGACCTTTTTGTTCCCTGCTCCCTGTTTGGTGGATCTGATTGCTCATTGCCTTTCCTGTCAGTGCTTGGGGCTTTTTCAGCAGCTGACCATGCTGACCATGGTTTTTGAGAAGGTTTCTTCAGTTTCTGACTGTCTTTCTTCTCATGAAACTTGTCATTTAACCTTTAACTTTACTAGTGCAATTATAACAGTTTGCATTATATAATGATAAATAAAACAGGATTTTCTCATCAGCCTTACCTGCAATTAAAAACTGACTGCAGATAAAAATCTACATGTATATCTTGTAGTGAGATTTTGAATCTTACCTAATTACCTAAATAAATTTCTTTAATTAATGAGTTCAGGCATATCCTTGCAACCAGCCTTTCACCTGGATGTACTGAAATCAGGGTGAAGTAGGTGAGCAGGTGGGAAACACATCTCTTCACAAAACAACTCCACACTCTTCAGAGAGGCTCAGAAGAAACTTGCAGCTTTGCAAAGTCTGTATCTGTGGCTCACTGACCTGCTGGCAGCAGCGGCCCGCTAAGTGTTGCTCTTGGCTGGAGCTCTCCCTGGTAATTTGGTTGATTGGATGAACAGGCATTTCAGTGACACAGACTAGGTCTCCGTGCAGCAGCCCATCAGACCTGATCAGCTGGCTCCTTTCCATGCACACTGGCTGATGCCTTCATAGGGAAGGTTAGTGGATGGTAACTTTCAAAACTGAAGAACAGGTTGAGTAACGGTGCTGGATCTTGGCCTCAGGAGAAAGGATTGCTTTACTGCAGGCAGAACTGGCATGGTGGTGACTCCTCACAATCTGAGTCATTCACTCCTCTGAAGACACATGAAGAAATCTTGCTTTCACCTGAACCATGACAGCAATGCCAGCAGAGCGTGTTCTAAGTTGCCATGGAACCTTTGTTTTGTTATTGGGCTTGAGTGACTGGACAGGCCTAGGGGCTGCAAAATTCAGTTGAGAGAGTTTGCTCAGTACTTTCCAGACAGACTGCCTTTCAAACTTTATGAAAACTTCTTTGGTCCACAAAGCTAAATATTGTGAGATGCACATTTTGAATGGCTGGCTTCTGGGATGGAAACTGAAAATCTGAAGTTGGGTTGGCTTAGCAGAAAGGGGCAAGGAGCAGAGATCTGAGCCCAGGTGCATGCAGAAGAGGAGTTGCTTGCAGGCACCATGAGCAGTTAGCTGGAGTTTCAACTAGAAGAAGATAATGAAAATAGAGTAGGTCTTCACCCCTTGATGTCCCTAAGGTGCAGGTGTCTTGCTGAGAGTTTCAGGGATGCTCTTTGTCCCCAGTGTCGACAAGAAATTATTTTGTGTCTTTCCCCAGAAAGTGAAGATATTTAATCCTATAGCCTATTCCTTGGTTTTCCCTCTTTGGCCACTGATCTGCAGGAGGGGTTGTTTCCAAGGGCTTTGATTTGGGGTAATGATTCATGAATTCTTCTGCACAGAGAAGCCACCTAGCAAAGCCCATGTGTGGTGGACTAGTCCAGGATGTGGTGTAAAAGTCACCTCCTTGAGATAAGGGCTGCTTCCCTCCAGAGCAGGGTGATGAATCTGGCCTGCCTACACACCATATGAAATTTTCAGCCACAGTTTGGTACACCATGTACTCAAGAGTTCCTCTCTGATGTGAAGGAAACAGTAGTTTGTTTGTGACTTGATGGGTATGTCAAGTAGAATTTGAAAAATGATAATCAGATTCAGCTCCTCGGGAAATCCAGGCAATGGGAGATCCTGTTTCTGCTAAGGTGCCCAGTTTTTCAGGAAGGAGAAAAAGCAGAGCTGGAGAGGACTAGGAAGAGTTAGAAAATTATTTTAATGCCTCAAGAGCTCAGGAGCTTTCAGGCTCACAGCTTTGGCCTTAGGCACTTCATTTGCCAGTCAGGCACCCAGCTTCTCTTTTTGGGACTGACTCTTCCTAAATTAAGAGTCAAAGTGCTGTAATATAAATAAATAATAAAATTAATAAAAAATAATAAAATTCAGTATTAAAATTGCCATTGGGAAAACCAATAAAAGAAAAAGCCACCAACCATGTAATGGCTACTTTTAACCACTTAACATACAGTTTAAATCTCTAAAGAGGAATAATAATACATTTATTTCTGAGTACCTGAAGTTGCCAAAGGCACTCAGGGTGCTCTGCGATATAAAACCGGTTCTAAAAATAAATTAGCACATTATAAAAAGGCTCTGTGTAGTGAATGTACTTAGTGAGCAGGTGAAACGTTTCTGACAGAACATGTTTCTCTTGGAAGAGGCCGGTCCACTTGAACTGGATCAGTTGGAGGGAGTTTCCAGTGTGAAGGTGTCCAGGGCATTTCTGGGGTTTTTATACAAAAAAAAAAAAAAAAAAAAAAAAAAAAAAAAAAAAAAAGAAAAAAAAAGTCTTCCGATGGTGCCAGCTGTGGGGCTGGAATGAAAGGCAGGTGGTTGGAGTTCTTGGGGCTGGAGTAAAGCTCCTCTTGGTAAAGGCTCTGCAATGCCAGTGATGCAATGCCAGAGTTGCCCAGTGAGCCTGGGCTCCACCACAGCCCGGTGCCACCTTCCCCAACTCCACCCGGAGAGAAAAACCCTCCCGGCCACCCAGCCCGAGGAGCAGGTATAGAGCCAGTCCCTTTGCCAGCCTCAGCTCCCCGGGAGGGCAGGAACGGAGCAGGGACAGAGGCTCCGGGGCTGCCCCGGGACAGCGAGAGCGCCTCTGCCCCTCCGCAGCCAGCTGGAAACCACCGCGGGCCCCGCTGGAAAGACAAACGAGAAAGCCGGGAGGAGGATTCCCGAGCTGTGCAAAGGGGAGGAGAGGAGGGAGGGTTTGTTGCTGTTGCTGTTGTTGTTGTTGTTGTTGTTGTTTGCGGTGGCTCCGTTTGTGCCGAGGTTCCCCCCGCAGCAGCCCCGGGCAGGCTCGGGAGCGGCTCCCCCGTGATGCAGCACCGTGATCCAGCACAGAGCTCCTTGGAAAGCCGCGGGCTCCGGCCCCAGCAGCTTCCAGAGCAGCTCCTTTAGAAAGCTGGCTGCTGGAAAGGGCCTGCGAGGGAGCTGCGCTGCGCTTTCATCTGTGTCCTAGGGCCTAATTGAGTCGAATACAAATATAAACTTATAACAGACGCTTCAGCCGCTCTCTTTAGCTCCTCGCACAAAAAGCCGGTTTAATGATCTTTCTGAAGGCTGTTTCACTGAGGCAGCAGAAAGGCACCAGCTTTACATCATTACTGAATAGTGCATAAAGGAATTATTTAGCAAGATGTTCTGTTTGTTAATAGACCCAAATCACAGTTTCTTTTACCAAATACTGCTTTTATTTGAGGTCTTTGAATGAATTTCATTCAAACAATGCTAACATCTGATGATAAAAACCACTAATGAGAGGAAAATCATCCGCAGTTTTGATCTAGAGCTCTCATTAATTCCAAACTTTGCTTTTAGTTCGTTTTGCTGATCAAATCATTAGAACAGTTTTTATTACCACTTTGGCTCCCTCCAAAGAGAGTCAGCTTTCCACAGCCTTAAACTCAGTTCTCTTTGTTTTCCTTATACTGAGTGGCATCACTCAAAGTGATCCAGAAGGAAACTTTATTCAATGCCCAGGGAAGAGACCCCCAAACCCAGACTCAATAAACATGGGGACAGAATTTGGTTATTTTCTGTTTAGGTCATGGACCATACACCTCAACTGAGGTGGTTTTTGTTTGTGGAAGAATATTTTTCCAGATAAAATATGGAAGATACTTCTTTGTCCAGAGACATTCAGCACTGCACTGGAAGTTTTGCTCAGTATGTGATGATTTCCATACTTGTTTACCCTGCTCCTCATATATATTGCCACCTTGTAAATTGTTATTAATTGCCATATAATTTTCTGCAGTAGAACCAAGCTGCAAGCTGTGCTTTTTCTTCTTCTTCTTCTTTTACTTCTTCTTTTTCTTCTTTTCTTTTTCTTTTTCTTTTTCTTTTTCTTTTTCTTTTTCTTTTTCTTTTTCTTTTTCTTTTTCTTTTTCTTTTTCTTTTTCTTTTTCTTTTTCTTTTTCTCAGGAGCTTGAAGAGGGATTGAGGTGCAGGTGCATTGCACCAAATAGATACAGACAATATCCAGTGGTGATACCATTCCCTATCCAAATATTATCCAAATATTGTGCATGAATCCTTGCATCCTGTTCTCTTGCACAGCCCAAATTGTTAAGACGTCCCTGGGAACTTAAAAGGACTTGGAAAAAATAGCAAAATATAAAAAGGCAAATCAGCAAGGATTTACTCTGCCCTCCCACCCTGGGCTCCACCACAGTGCAGTGGGACATGGGTCAGGCATTTGAACTGACTCCCCAAAACATTTGCCCTCTTCAATTGCCCCTGCCCTGGAGGGTGGAGGCCAGGCCATTGTAGTACTTGAAATTTATGAAGATTAATGAAGAAGGCAGACAACAGTTCTGTGTTAGAGGACCAGGAGAAAATTCAAGCTACATTAATGTCAAGAGATAGAGAAAGTCATAAAAGTAAGGGGTAGAAGTGAAGGGGTTTGCATGCTTGCATTGTAAACTAATACCCACTGTCTTCCACTGGCTCACTAGCTGATTTTTCCCCTTTAATTTAGAATCTGCTTATTGTGTTATTTTAATATCAATATAGATGTAGAACAGTGAACAAAAGGCTGCATTTAAGACAAATGAGGAAAATAAATAGTGTTGCAAAATCAGCTTTTGCTGGTGGTTCTCACCATTCCCTTTCCCAGATATTTCCGCATGAGTTCAGCAAAATTAATTATTGTCTTAACCACAGGGTTGCTTTTAGATATAGGTGGTTTACAACATGAGCAAGTAAACACCCTGAGATCTGGAGAGGTGAAATAAAAACAAAGTTATACCTGTCAGAGTTCAGCTGTGTGTTTGAGAGGTGGCCTGTGGGCAGTGCTGGCCACAGATGAGTGGTAGGAGCTCATTTCCAAGGGACTGCCCTGACTTGTGTGGTTAAGTGGGAAGCCAAGATTCACAATGCTGTGACTCCAGCATTTGTTCCTCTTCTGGCATCTTCCATCTGAATAACTTTGCTGCTCAGCTTGCTCAAGAATGACCCTGGCTTTGCTGAGCTGTTTGAGGGTATAACCTTTGCCCACCTGGGAATAATGTTCCCTCTCAGATTCTAGAGTTTATGGGCCAGGTTCTCCTCATACCTTAGATCTTCTGCAGTGAGAAGATGCTCCTCTAAGAACAGATGAGGTTTTTTGGGTGTTCTTGTTGGAAAGCCCATTTTTTCCCAGTGACCAGCAATCATAGGTGTTTAAGCTCAGTACCTAATGTGAAAGATTTTTGCAAAACCAGTGTTATTTGGCTGGTGGGTCTAACAGTTTGGACTGTTGATCACCATCTTGAGGGTTATGACCTCTTCTTTCAGTGTCCTGCATCACTCAGAACGAGCTTCTCTCCTGCAGGAGACCCTGACAAGGCCCTGTGAGCAACTCCAGGGAGCTTGAGCTCTGTGTGAGGGATTTCAGGGGGAGTCCAGTCATGCATAGACTAACTTGTAGTGAGACGTCTTCATTTCATCCTACCCAAATTCCTTGCACTGGCAGATTTGCAAAGCTTGGCCTAAAAGGTCAGTCTGAGTTTTGTGAACATTCTAGCCAAAGGGAGGAAGAAAAGCTCTGCTTTAACCTAGCTTACTGCAAAGTTTTGTACATTAAAAAAAAAACAAAAAAAACCAAACAAACAAAAAACCACCAAACAAACAAACAAACAAACAAACAACTTCTGCATAAAATTCTTGAATTTAAAAAATAACTTCTGCAGCAGGGGAAGTGAGTGCACTCCTCTCCTAAAGCTGCCCCAGCAGAGAGGTGGGAGCTTGGCACGGAGCACAGACAGCCCAGCTCAAGGGTGCCCTGCTCAGTTCCTCAGGCTGTTGCTTCACTGTCGTGTTTGTCAGACTGAACGTGGGTAAAGCTAAAGCAAACACTGGTATTCACTGGAGATTGATAAGAGAGAGGTCACCTCTAGTAATATGTAGTGGAATTATTCTCCACAGAGCTCAATTTTAATTACATACTGGTTTAAGAGTATTACTAGCACAAAACCCTGCTACCTGTTTATGCTTCCAAAACCTAATGGAGTTGTATTGAATAACTGAAAGGCCCCCAAATCACACTGACAACTTGTCTTCTAAACTCTGTTATGTTTTGTCTTAGCACTAGTGCCAGTACTAAAGATTATTGATGCAACTGCTTGCTTTTAGATGCTGAATCACATTAGCCTCCCTCCTGCCCTCCTATTTCATTAAGAATCTGGCTGCAGATCAAAAAATGTAATGCTTTCTTCATGTAGGGCCCCATAACTTTCACAAGCCCTAAAAAAACAACTGGCAGTGCATTATTTTCTCTCTTGTTTTTTTCTTTCCCCTGTTCACTTGTTAGCTTTTGTTCTGTTCCTCTTTCATTCTTTTTTCATTCTTTCTCTTTCATTCACTGTCTTTACTTAATTCTCATGCTTTTCCTTCCCCTTCCTTTTTTTCTTCTCTCTCTCTTTCTCTCTCTCTCTCTTTCTCCTCCACCCCTTTTTTTCTCATGGAGTGGTGAGAGAGAAAAATAGAAGTGGGAGGAGGGCAAGAGGTCAGCATGTGAGGAATTCCAGCATAGCAGACAAAGCCAAAACAATAATGTATGTTCATATTCTGAATCTGATATTTTTATTATATCTGCTCAGAACAGAGTAATTATTACTCGTCATTTTGGTTTTTCCATAGGCTATTTATTTTTTTCATTGCTGCCGTCTTTGTTTCAATCTGAACAAGTCACTGCTCTCTCAACTTAGTTTCATTCAGAAAAAAAAAAAAAAAAAAAAGAAATCCTGTATGGAAGGCTCTCCCAAGAGCTTTGCTGGAGCAAAGAGCAGAGTGTGACCTTACTAGAAGCAGTGGGACTCTTGCCAGGGGTTTGGATGGGATCAGGATTCACCCCTGGCTCTGGATTACAGCCAGGGAGCTGGGTCCATCTGGCCTGTAGGTGCTCCAGGAGATCCAGAGCTCGGCTCTGATCGCCACAACAGCTTCAGCTTTTAGCCCCAGACGTGGAAATGCTGCAGGACTGTAGGAAATGAGGGTTTGTCCTGCTATGTGAGGAAAATAATTCCTGTGGGATCATCGAGTGTTCTGAGTTGGAAGTTTCCAAAATACGTCTGTGTACCCTGCCTTCGTGTACCTGAGGCAAGCAGATGTGTCCACATGGCTGCACAGGCAGCAGCTCTACCAATACAGGGACCTTTATACCTTCTTTAATTGACTTGCTGCCCAAATTTCTCCTGCTTGGGCATCCAATTGCCTTCCTTGAAACAGGAAGAAAAATCTAAGTTTCCTAGAGACATAGTTTTAAGTTCTCATTTTAATAGACTGACACATCATTTTTGACAAGATCTTGAAATTAATATTTCTCCCCAAACAGAGTCATTTGTGTATTCCTGCTGTATTTTTTCTTCCCCCCCAGCATGTCTGTGTTTTCAGTCAGAAGCAGAAAGCAGCCCTGCATTTATCATTTCACCCACAGTGGTGTTCAGAGCTAAAGCAAATCAAAATCTTTGCTGAAAAAAAAGTCTTGCAGTCACACAACACCCATGCTAATATCTTGATTTGTTACTTGCTGATTTTAAGGAACATGTTTGTTTATTTTTTGACTTATTCAGTGCTATACAGCCCAAGGCATTTGTTGGTATAACTTTTAAAGCTGCTTCATTTGGAACAAGTTTCACGAAAAGATCATATTAATTAGGTCCTACACCTAAAGTTCATCTCAATTAGCATTGTTTCCTTCCCTGAGGTTCTAGTAATTTGTTAGAATTCAAGGTGGATATTCTGGAGCCTTACAAAAGGATAATTAGTCAACTGTCCCTGTTTCCATTGCCTTTAATGTGAGCAGGATTAGGCCTGCAAACCACGGAGTGTGACTCCACACAACCATGGCAATACCATTAAACATTTTAATAAATCTCTCTCACAGAAATACCCATAAATGCACACATGCATGTGCATATCCAATCCCATTTATTCTGAATAAGGAGAGTAACTCTGCTGTGGCATTTGTCTCTCATGTACCATTTATTTTACCCGTGTAAATTAATTTAGTTGTTTTTCATAACCATTCACATATTCCACTTCATTTCACAACTAATTTCTGGGACTGGTTTGATAGTCAGCTATTATCTTTTTGGAAATATGTACCTCCTTCTAATTTCTTGTTGCCATAACTGAGCAGTTACTTGGTTCTTTATGTAATATCAAAACAAGTCCTATGTCCTTAAATAGGAATAGAAATAAAATAGGAAACTTTCAGTGGGAAAAATGCTTCAGACTGAATTTGTACGAGGTCTGTGTGAGACTGATATGAGATGTTATCATGGGGATTTTTTAAAATTTATTTTTGCTGAGTAGAAAAAATTAGCTGAAACCCTGTAAGAGTAGTGTATGAAAACATTTTCTATGACAAAGCACAGGCACTTAATACTGCAACATATGGCATCTTATCTTCCCTAGAATAATCTTGAATAATTTCCAGGCAACTGGACTGTATAGAAAATACTAGGATTTTGCATGAATATATGGAAAATACCCCTATTACAAGTGCAGCAGCACCAGGGCCTTTGGACAGGTTTCTCCAGGTGTCAGAGTACTTAATGCAGGTGGATGCACAGATGACTTTCCAAAAGCACTGAAGAAGTTTAATAGACCAAGTGGCTTTTGCAGATCTAGATGCATTCTGGACAGTGTCACAGGGCTGGACCTTGTCTGCAGGTGTGTGAAGTGACCTGCTGACTAAGTGCACTGTGTAAGAAAGGTCTGAGTTTTGGTTTAGGAGATCTTTATATTTTTTTTCCTAACTTATTTTCAACATGAATTTTGTATCTTTTCCTTAGACACAAGGAAAGTATCTCCTTAGTGCCTGGTAGGCACTTAGGAGAAAGCAGCTGATTTTCCTAGGCTCATTTCCAAATACCTGAGTTCTGTATCTCAGAGGAATTGAGGTGTCAAACTGAACTCTGCACACAGGTACCTCAGTCAGATTTGGTTTTGTCAGGTATGGCTGCTGGGAGAGGGTCAGATTCGGGATGACAGAATGAGACCAGCAGAGGCTTCTCCGTGTGCGTGCCTGTGCCGCAGGCAGGGCCGTCCTCTCCCCACCTGGGGATGCGCTCCAGATTGCTTTGGTGCCCTTGTTCCAGCCACAGGCACACCCAGGCTGCGGAGAGATGAGCCTCACGCCAGGCTGGCAGCACGGGGATGGCACCGGGGCCCCCAGAGAGCCTGGCTGTCCCTCACTGAGGGTGCTGTCACCGACGCCTTTCCCCTGCTGGCTCCCGGAGCTGCACGGGGATGGTCCCCCAGAGCCCTGTGCCTGCCCTGCCCCTGCCCCGCCCGGGAGTGAGCGCTGCTGCGGGGCACCAGCGCTGCCCTGCAATGCCCTGAACCCCGCAATGCCCTGAACCCTGCAATGCCCTGAACCCCGCAATGCTCCCAACCCCGCAATGCCCTGAACCCCGCAATGCCCTGAACCCTGCAATGCCCCGAACCCCGCAATGCCCTGAACCCCGCAATGCCCCGAGCCCCGCAATGCCCTGAACCCCGCAATGCCCCGAGCCCCGCAATGCTCCCAACCCTGCAATGCCCTGAACCCTGCAATGCCCCGAACCCCGCAATGCCCCGAGCCCCGCAATGCCCTGAACCCCGCAATGCCCTGAGCCCCGCAATGCCCCGAACCCCGCAATGCCCTGAACCCTGCAATGCCCCGAACCCCGCAATGCCCCGAGCCCCGCAATGCCCTGAACCCCGCAATGCCCCGAACCCCGCAATGCCCCGAACCCCGCAATGCCCCGAACCCCGCAATGCTCCCAACCCCGCAATGCCCTGAACCCCGGGGCTGCTCCGACCCCAGGGCTGCTCGGACCCAGGGCAGCCACACGCTGAGCACAGCTACAGCACTGACCACACCGACCAAACTGACCACAGTGACCATACTGACCACAGCGACCATACTGACCACAGTGACCATACTGACCACAGTGACCATACTGACCACAGTGACCATACTGAAACCACTCTGACCACAGTGACCACACTGACCACAACAACCACACCGACCACACTGACCACAGTGACCATACTGCAACCACACTGACCACAGTGACCACACTGACCACAGTGACCACACTGACCACAGTGACCACACTGACCACAACAACCACACTGACCATACAGCTATAGCACTGACCACACTGACCACAGTGACCACACTGACCACACAACTACAGCACCAACCACAGTGATCACAGTGACCACAGTGACCACAGTGACCACCCACAGTGACCATACTGCAACCACACTGACCACACAGCTACAGCACCAACCACACTGACCACAGCAACCACACTGACCACACTGACCACACAAATAAGCATGGTGAAGGTGCAAACCTAACCACAATTTAGTCATTTTTATTCTAGGTTAAATAGCCTTGTACAGATGTATGGCGACACGACAGCACAGAACGCTCAATAGGAAACCTCCTGAGTGATGGACTCTATGAGATCCCTCTGTAGTTTCAGATATGTGCTCTTGAGTAGGAAAATGTAAGGCACAGGATAGGCTGAGAGAGTGCCTTTCTCCTTGGATCAGCAGAGAATTATCATTTCTCTCACTATGGTGCACTTAGCTCTTTAGTTTATTATGTTGAATCAGAAGATAACTATGTGTTTTATTTAGTGACAAAAGTCATGTAATAGTTTCTTAAATGTACATGGCATTGGGGTGGCAGAGGTGAAACCTAGGTGGTTTATTTCCCCCCATTACATGATCTGAAAAGTCTCTTGGCCATGGTTAAAATGTCAGAGCTGGTTTAGGGGAGCTTGGCACACATTTGAAAGAGAAGTGGGGGTGGCACTGATCCTGCTGTTTCCCATCAAAGGCCAAGAAAGATGGAGAAGGGTACAGGGGGTGCAGTTCCACCCTGTGCATTCAGAGGCAGCACCGTTCACACCTCCTGGGCTCTGCCCAAGCCCTGGGGGAAGAACCAACCTGGGAAAGCTGGGTTTGGCCATTGCAAACCAAACTACAACATGACTTTCCATTCCCAGGGCTGGAAGTAAAGCTGGTGTGGGGTAGTACCTCCTGTTATCCTCACCGTGGGGAATAGTTATGGATATTTCTGGCCCTACCAGCCTGCTGGGGGGTGTTTTCTGGCTGCTGAAGTGCTGTGAGTTATCAGTTTTACTTGCCAAATAAAATAAACCAAGATTTTGTGAAGACAGTGGGCCATAAAGCTTCTGAGGTACTTTAAAGATTGCAAAGCACTTGCTACCACTGACAATAAGCTGGATAGTTATCCCCAGCTTTCATGGAGGTTTTTTTCCTGTTTTAAGCTACGATTTTCAGCTGAATTTTTGCTTCCCATAGTGCTTAATGGTAATCTATTCACGTGATGCTGGCTCAAGACACTCTAGAAATAGTTTATTCCCAGACATATTAATTTAAATCTGTCTCTGCATTTACCTCACTAAAGCACAATCTAGGCATGTTCTCTGTGAGGTTCTGGAGAAAGAAATAGATTTTCTGGCAGAGAGATTTGGACCCTTTCAGTAGAATTGCACTTAAACACATAATATGGATTTCAGAGTTGCAGACTTTGAAGGGTGGAAATAATCAATTTGCATGACAAGATGAAGCCCTGGAACTGGGAGCTGGTACATGGCTCCAACATAGCAGAGGTTCTGTCTCCTGTAACCTAGCAGGCATCCCTGGATAGAAATGGAGAGGAAAATTTTTGGCTAGAAAATGCAGAAGTCAATGGAATTGCAGCCGTTTGTTCCAACAGAGAATTTGTGCTATAGCAGTTTTCCAGGAGCCTAAAGTGAAATAAATGTATTGCACAGCAATACTAAATAAATACCCTAAGGGTAAAGGTGGACAGAAGAAAAGTGACAATCTTGTCATCCCACTTTAACTGAAAATGACAACGTTGTCATTTCATTTCATCTGTTTACTAATTCCTTCCTTGAATGTGGCTTTGTTCTCCAGAGATTTCTCCAAAGAAAGCAATATCCCCAGAAAAAATTATCTTCTGTTTACTTCCTTTTTCTTGTCTTGGTAACAGAAATTTTAACTCTCAAAAATTTTTGGATGGCATTGAGCTTGTCAGTGTGGTACGTGAAGATATAACAAGAGCAATGGGACTGAGCCAAAGCAAATGTTGGCTGAAGAGCAGGAGATGGTCTGTGACTGAGGGCTCTCACAGGATGGTGCAGCCTCCCAAGGGAAATCATGGAAAAATGTCACTTGTGAGAGCTTTCAGCCAAACTGGGCAAAACCTCCAAAAAGATATTTAGAGGGAGTGAAAGTTTTCTTCAAGGATGCGGGGGCCCAATGATCTAACAGGTCCTCAGAGTGACCTGGCCAGGCTCTCAGAGCCAGCCTTGTACCTCCACACCCTGGGGCAGCACAGGTTGTGCTCAGAGCCTCTCACCCTCTCTGCCACACCAGGTTTTTCCTACAATTGTCTGGGTTTTGCTTGTGAATGTTGTGGAAGCAGAAGTTCAACGTGTAAGCCCTGGATTTCCACAACTGCCCCCACTTTCTGTGGGAATGGGGAGACAGAGAAGCTCCATGGGATTGGTGCTCTGGGGTGGGAAAGGTGGATACCCCCATGCCATGCTGGAGATCTGGGATCTTCCTGAGCTGAGATGGATTTCAAAGTCTAAGACAGGAACCTAACAAGCTTCTGCTCTTGCTGCTCTTCCTCCTCCCCCTGTCCCTTCTCACACTGTGGCTGGACAGACAGAGTTTGTTTATCCTTAGCTGTGAACCTTTTTTCTGAAGCAGCACAAGCGAATCACTGCCAGATTCTTGCATTTTAAACAACTTCCCAACTGAAATTACATCAGAGACAAAACATTGAGCATATATAGGTAGAGTGGGTCCTGAATAATGAAAAATGCATAAGCCCAAGTATTTTTTTCCTGCCTTTTAATACAGATCAGGTAAATTCCTAAATTCCATTTTCTTCCCTGGAGATTTACATACTGAATTTCATTTTTTTTTTCAAGGCAGAAGAGAGGGCTGTTCTGGAGTGTGTGGGTTTTGCGCTGAATGCAGTAACACAACGCTTCCCTCCCATCCAGCCCCCCAAAACCCCTCCATAGCTCCAGTGGGACAGCAGATAAGCAACCAGGCTCTGAGAGGTGAAAGCAAAGCCCTCCAGGGCCCCCTGGGAAAAATAACCCCTTTGGAGGGCATTTTGCTGAGCTCCCTGGTTAAAATCCCTGGCAGCAGCCAGCCATGCTGCTGACACAGAGAGCTGGAGCAGTAACAGCTCATCTACTCAGCACCTGCCAGTGAACACTTGTTTCTGCCAAGAGTAACTTGGTACCAACTTCAATAATATCACAATGCGGTATTTAAATAATTTGACAAGGCTATTTGGATAACTACCAGGAATTGCTCAAGTCAGTAATTTTCCTTTTGGGAGACTAAGTTAGGATCTGCGTTTTCTCAAAGATAATATTGCCTCGTCCCATCTCTGAAAGAATTTTAAGGCATGAGTACATGTATAGAGAGATAGATATTTAGTGTTGGATTTTTACCGTGTGGGGAATGAAAGGCTGATAGTGCAGCTCAGGGCAAGTGGGTCTGCTGATAACCCCCTCACCTGCCTGGCCTTGGAGCTGTTCTCTCCCCCTGTCCTCCTCCAAGGACAGCAGGAAAGAAGCTGTTACTGTGGAGGCTGAGGGTTTTTGTCTTCAGAGCCAAGCCAATGCCTGTCTTGCTTTAATTCCTCATTAACACGTTCCAACATCACCTTGGGAAGAAGATCCCAGGATGGACATTGCTCTGTGTCTCGTGATGGTCACAACACCTCCAGGTGACTTGCATCTTACAGGCTGAAAAAGGAAATTCCAGGCCAGAAACCAGAGAAAAGCATTCAATTCTAACACCAGGTCTTGACGTTCTCCAAAGGTTACTTTGCTCGGAGTTTTCACTGTTTATGGACGTATTTACAGAGGGCAATATTGAAATTTCCCTTTGTATTGAAATGGAGGTGATCAGTTACCTGAATCTTGGAGAAAATCTCTCTCCAAACATGAGAGTTGGACTTTGTGCCAAGGCTGCAGGGGCCTGATCCACTTCCCAGCCAGCTGAACCCTAACTGTCCAAGCTGTGAGATGCACCTTGGCACTGCAGAGTGTTGCCTGACCTGTTAACAAAAGGATTGGTCTCATCAGCCAGGCAAAAAGCCACTATGAGGTGATGATTTTGATTGTTTAGGAACTCATTTCCCTGATTGGAGTGTGTGAGAGTGATGGCATTGGGAGCATCCCAGCCCATATCCCCACATCCCCAGGGTCCGGATGCAGGCGTGATGGATCTCCTGGAAGCTGGGTGTGCTTTCCAGCTGTGGCACCAGCCTATTGACCTCGGCCTATTTGCATTATTAGTCAGTTTTCTAAATCCTTGGAGCTGAGTAGGGAGACAAGAAAAGATTTTCCATTTTGCTGGAGCTTCAACTTGTCTGTTATGGATTTTCCAAAGCACTCAAAAGGCTTCGCTTTCAGCCAATTTGCTACTCTGGCTATATTCTGTCTTATTTCTTCACAGAAAATTATTTGCTGCCAGCTAAATACAGTATGTTGATGACCTATTAATTTATGACATGCATTTGGAGCTGGGAACGAATTTATAAACAAACTTTAAGTTCTTTTTCCCCTGTGAATTGTACCAGCATTTGTTTTAATTTCCCAGTAGTCATGCTTAATGTGTCAGAAGCTATGTTCGACTGCTTGTTTTCCTCCAAAAAGAAGGGAAAAAAAAGGAGAAATAACTAACTAAAGTTCAGCTCCTGTCAGGTATTATAAGCAACACTTTGAAATGAGGTATGAATCCAAATAAAATATTTTAACTCCCCAGTATTTTACCAAAATCTGGAAGAGAAAAGGTTTACTTACTAAACAATCATTTGAGCTGCAAACCTTAAAGTATTCACCAAGGTCCCTTAAAGTTAAACAGAAAAGAAATATCTATCAGCACATTTTAATAGAAAGCAGAAGTCCTTACTAGATAGTATACAAAAAAAAAAAAAAAAAAAAAAAAAAAAAAGCACAGCTTTTAAAGGTTCTTTTCTCCAGTGATGCAGGAAAAATTCCTCGAGCCAGTATGGAAATTAATATAGCTGCAGGTAATCTAAATTTTTGGCATTCATTTGATGCTACAGCAACCCTGGGACCAATCCTGGGAACCCTACTTCAATTAATATTACTAAAGTCAACAGAATCCAACACAAGAGCAGCAGCAGGATGGCACAGTGTGGCAGCTGGGGGCTGCTGCCTCCACCACGGGCCAGGTCCTGCCCTGGCTCCTCTGCTCCTCCTGCTTCCAGATGTGTTAAAAGTGTTTTACTCCTCCTGCAAAACTCTAATCATTTGCTCACGTGCCGTGTCCTCCAGCAGCTTTCCAGGAGGCAGGATTCTCACACGAGGAAAAACGTCTGGACAGAAGGGTTTTTCCAGGCAGTTCCAGGGTTGTTCCCTTGCTATACCCACCAGGAAGTGGGGGCAGATGTTTCACAGCTGGGGATGAAACGGTATTTAGATGAAAACTGGTGTCTGGGCCACATGGGACATGAGTAGGTGTGTGGGAGTACATTCTTTAAGTGGATTTTGTAGCTGGGGTTTATGTAGTGCAAGAAGTGCTTGTGGTCAGCCCTAACAGGGACTTAAGCACCAAAGTGGGCTTTAAGCTGCTCAGACCCAGCATTTAACAGTCCTTGAGGGAGTTCAGGTCTTTTGTCTGATCCCTGCTTCTACCAGAGGAGCACCATTAGCAACCCATCATAGGTATGGTGTAAAACAATGAAAGTCTCTCTTCTGTTCTGGTTTAATGAAAAAAAAAAAAAAACTTTCTTCATCCACTGAAGGGATTCATGACTCTTAATTCTTTGGGGGAAATACTCCCTTTTCTCTTGCTTTGTCACAGGCTTTGAGGTCTCTGTGGGGACTGAGCTAAGTCCTGCCTGTCTCCAAGGCATTTCACACCCATCAGCCCACACCATGTCCTGGCCTCTTCCATGGGACTTCTCTGTAGCTCCAACCCTCTGAGCAGGACACGCTAAAGCTTGAAAGGAAGGGTAGGGACAAGTACCCAAAGCTGGCCACAGTGATGCCTACATTGCTATCTCAGACCTTTAAGGACCATCACTGCCCTGCTGATTGTTTTGTGTCTGTTTGCAGCTCTATTGACCAACAGAGACCAAGCCCTGCTGTTTCTGGACCAGCTTTTCTCACCAGACTATTTTTCAGAGTTGAGGACAGGCTCCCTGGCAGCAGACCTGTCAGTATGTCCACACTGCTACACAGAGAACTCTATGAGGGTCAAAGATTTAGCCAGCAGAGTTGATTTTTTGAGTCCATCAAAATATTTTCTGTGAACTGTACCCATCAGGCAATTAGTTTTGGTTGCAGCCCATGCCAGGCTTCTCAGTACTGCCCAGTTGGTTGTAGAAAAAATTTCCAGCCTATGAATTTTTTTGGGAGGGAATCACGTTGAATACCATGTCTTGTCTGAATGCTTGTTTAGAAAGCCAAATAGTATCACTGAAAAATTACCTGCATTTCAAAGTGAGATTTTAGCTCATTTGAGGGGATGAAATTAATTCATCCAGCAGTTTGTTAAAAGCACCAAGTCTTGGAAGTATTGTCAGAAACTGTTTTTACAACAAACAAACAAACAAACAAACACCCAACAAAACAGAAACCCAAAACAAACAAACAAAAAATCAGAACACCTTCCTACTTATGGTACAAAAAAAAAAAAAAAAAAAAAAAAAAAAAAAAAAAAAAAAAAAAGCAGAAATTTTCTTTATTTCCTCACATGACCATGTTCTCCATCCTCTCTTAGGAATTAATAAGGCTCATCTGCACAAAGTAGAAAGCTCTCCAGGCAGCTCATTCTGCTCTGCTGCTGCTCAGTCAGCTGGTTTTCACACCACAGGTGCCCACTGCCATCCTGCTTCCATCCATCAACTTTTTCCTCTGTTGCAACTTGTTGAGGGTCCACCCTCACTTATTAAATCACTGAATCATTCCCTCTATTTGAAAAGCTGGTGGGGGGGGGTGGAAAAAAAATAAATAATTCCAGTAGCTCATGGTCTGTCCTTCAAGCCTTTGTTAGTTATGAGTAAAAACAAACCCCATCCCAAGCTAACCTCTGTGCTCTTGAAAAACCATTCCCGAATTCCCCGAGCTGCCTGGGCAGCCGCTGCCGCCGTCCTCCGGGAGCTGTCAGCTGCCTTATTCATCCTGGAGCCCAACTAATAGGAGCCATCCACCTGCTCCAGGGTGACTCCATCTCTCCCCACTGCGATGCTTGCTGGGATGTGATCCTTGCCTGTTGTCATGACCTTGTTTTATTGGATGTTCTAATAGAAGCTGAAATGGATATTAGCTGTAATTACTCATTCCACAAGATTCTGTAGGTCACTCTTTGTACCAGAGTTGAGAACCTTCATTGTCTACATTGCTTAAATTACTGAACATTGTGCCATCAGTTCTGAATTAGTGCTCATTAATGAGCCTGTGGTTCGAGAAATTCCCTATTTATTATTCAGAGGCCAAGTATAATTCAGGCAGCTGCAATGCAACACTACTTGCCTGACTTTTGATCTGTGATGGAAAGGCCTGGGTTTGGTTTTATGTTAGGTTTGGGGGAGTTATTTATGCAGAGGGGAGGCATACAGCAAGCAAAGAGGAATAGATTTTTTTCCCCTCCTAGCCTGAATGTCTCTCTTAGGTACCAGGCTTTTTACAATAAAGCAAACCTGGTTCTTTGGATGTACTAATATCTACTTGGTTACTGAGTGGATAATTCCAAGATCATATTAAATTTCTCTATAATCCTGGAGATGACTGGCCACTGCATTAACCCCCTTGCATTAAATATTCTTTTCCTCTGTCTTTCACTTTTTCACCTGCTTCTTCTCTGCTCTTTCTCTCTGACTCTCCTGAGCACACAAATCCCAAGCATTGACACGTCAGTGCAGATTGCTGCTCCCCACTATTTTAAGCCGAAATGATCTTTTTGTATGTTTTCTAACACATGCCCAAAAGGTGAAGCAGTGCTGAATTTGTCGTGCAGCCCAGTCAGGTGCCACCCCACGAAGCCAGTGCTGACCAGGCAGTGGCCCATCCCAGGTGGTCAGAGCACAGCTGCAGTGTCATCCCTGGCCAGACCTCCCCAGGGACACTCTGGTCCCTTTGCTTTGCCCCAGCTGCAAACAGGCTGTGAACAACACGATGGGGACAAGATAATGTTTATTTTGGGGCTTGGAGAGGAATCTGGATGAGTAGGATCTTTTTTTTTTTTTTCTTTTTTTTTTTTCCTGTGGGGAAAAAGGGAGTGCCTGAAGATATTCCGTGCTTTTGGGGGGTTTGCTAATCAGTGATGGCAGCACCCTGAGGGCAAGGGAGCCAGGAAGGAGCAGGCACCCCCATGGCACTGCCCCTCAGCTCAGCACAGCAGGGCTTTTCCAGGGATCTGCAGGCTATGACTGAGCATTTCTTGTGTCAATAATTAACAAACATATCAATGTGATAACAGCAGGGGTGGAGATAAAGCTGGGTCTAAGACTATAATGGCTTAAAGGAGCACACCCTGCAAGAATGCCAACAGACTGTGGTGCTTTGTCAGGAGAAAGCAAATCAAGCACTGACTGCCTGGTATTAGCCTGCCTCAGAAGAGAGGCTAAATGCTACAGCTTTTTGCCAAAAAAACCCTAGTTCTGTGAGATTTGAAATCAGAGCCATGAAATTCCTACTATACAAACCTCAAAAATATTTAACAAAATAACCACGATCTCCAGAGTTTCTTCCTGCCCTGCTCTGGCAATGGCAGCATTATTTTCATTGTTTTTTTGGGGTTTTTTCGACTTGAAAATGGACCACGATTGTTTCCTTGGCCAAATCACAGTTTTGTTTAGGCCACATTTCACACATAATTATCTGTGGGGAATAGGGAACTTTCCACGGAAAACTCAAATTAGCGATTTTAAAGCTAGAAAATCCTTGAAGGAATGCAGCTTGGGTAATTGATAGAGACCTAATCTTTACAAGTTATAGCAGTCTTTGAAGAGTCCCCAGCATATTTAACTTTATTCTGTAATTGTATGCTTGGGCTCTGAAGATATCTTAAGACTTGCTATTTATCTGCCTGGTGAGGCGCAACACTTTCTTATTAAAAACATATCTATCATGGTTAATGACTTGATTTTTTTCCTTTAATACAGTACAATGACAGGTGTAAAGAGAAGATGAGCATCAGATGCTTGAGCAATATGCTCACTGTTTCAAGACGCCTTGAACATCAGCATTCCTTCATGGTGCCAGAGGAGAAAAAAAAAAAAAAATAAAAAATATGCTACACAGATTACACGCTTGTGTTAGATAGAAAATAGTACCATTTGCAGTTTCAGTTAAAAGCATGTTGAAGTGCATATGGAAAATACCATTAGGAGGAACTCCAGAGCGCCTGAGTAAAATGGGTCATTAGGCTTTCGTTTGTTGGAGAGTGTCTCCCATCTGACAGTGCAGAATGGTAGCATTTTTAGCAGCTTATGTTCCCAGTTACATTAAACAGACAAACAGATTGACTATTTTGCATTTCTCATTTGACAACAGCTTGTCTTCATTTGCAGCACACTGGTGGCTGAGCTGAAAGCATGGCGGATGAGTGTATCCAAGGTCCTGGTTTTGAATAACAGCAGATGCCAACGTTTAACTTCAAAATCAATCAATTCTTTTTCCTGCGTGCGGATAAAAGGTCTAGTGAAGTGCCTGAAGGGGGTTTTCTGCTGTTTACAGCTGAAAAATATATTAAAAAAAAATTTTCATTACAAAACTTTCTGCAAGAGACGCGGCTGCTGGTGATTTTATGGAAGTAGGTATGTGAGGAAGTGTTTCTAATTGAGGGGTACCAAAGACATTGTGCAAGGCCTTGGGAAGTTCAATCTTTCAATCTCTTATCTGGAAAAGAGCTCAACTGCTGTCAGATCTTGGGCCACACGACCCTGAGTAGGTTCTGGGTGACCAAACCCTGTTCTGCCTATGCTTCCCCACATCAACACCAGTGAGAGCTGGAGCTCGTGATCTGCAGCCACGGGAGTTCATAAATTAATTATTGTTCAGATCCCTGGAATATCTGGCCAGAAACCACTGTGGCACATAAATGCTTCTCCCCTTGGGGGTGGTTGCATGGGGAAGACAATGGTCAAATGCACAGGGGGTCAAATTTGTTGAAAGCCCCCCATCCTGAAAGAATTTGGAGCAGCTTTGGAGCCTCAGTTTCTCAGGAGAGTTGTGATTTGGCCCTGCAGATGAGCAAAATGCTGTGATCTTGGGAGCTGCCAAGTGTTTATCTTCCAGCAATGTAGAACCAAAATGTAGCAGTAGAGGCTGGCATTTACCAGCTATCCACAGCTGGGGTCCTGGTAGAAAAGCAATGGCAATCTGCATTTTCTTTTGAAAAAGAGGGATGGGGCTATTGCCTCCCCTGGCATACACTACACCTGGTGATAGGACTCCCTGAGGAAACTGTAGGATCCTTTCAAGTGGGAGCAACATCCATCCCTTATCAGCAAGATTTAGCTCTGTCCAGATGTGTGAAAGATTCACGAGATAGTAAAATGTGAGCACTATAAAGCTAATCCTGGTGCCTGGAGCATTTGGCAGGGAAGATGTAGGTCCAATTACAATGTGAATTTTAAGTCTTTTTTTTAAAGTCAAATTCTCCTTCGATCAGAGACACATTATTTTCTGCCCAGTAGCAGAAAGGACACCCAAACCCAGCAGAGGCTCCTCTCACCATCACATCAGAGAAAGGGAGCAGCTTCTCCTGCTGCTTTTCAACACTGTTTGAAGACACCACTGTGGGTCCTCACCTCGCAGTGATGGTTGGGGGTATGAAGCCTGAACTGAAGAAGTCCAGCCCAGCCAACTGAAATCAAAATGCACAAGGCAAAGCAGTCTCCAGCCACTCCTGAGAGGCTGCTGGCATAGGGCAGGTTTGGACCCCAGGTCTCCCAAGGCCCCACGTGTGAGCCCAGGGGCTTGACTCCAGCCTCTGGTTGCAGGGAGTAAAGGCTAGACATGACAATGTGAGCACTGAGCCTCTTCATCATTTTCTTCTTCCTTTTTATTTTTTTATTTAGCCCGAGGTCAATGATTTCCTGCAGCCTGAGGGTGACAAGGAGAGTCTCCAGGGACTTGATAGTACAGGGACAGGCAAAGCACACCCGTGACACCCCTCAGCACCCCTGCTGGAAAGGTCCCCTTCTCCCACAAGAAGTTCAAAGGTTTTGGTAACTGCAAACAGCCACCAGTTCAGAAGCAAGGCAAAATGTGTTGGGGGGAAACCTTTACTACTGAAATATTTATTTCCTTCTCTCACCCATCCTCCCTGAAGATTTCCTTCTTTAGCAGCTCTGATCACATACACAGAGCAAATACTGTTCAGGACCCTGAAATAACACCTGCAGCCAGAAATCCCTTATTAAAATAAATGGTAGGTTTTCATCCTGGTTTTCCTAGCCATAGTGAAGAAACAATTTCTTGATTTTTTTTTTTTTTTTTATCTAAAGATGCTGATGTAGAGCATTCTAAAATCCTTTGGATATGCTTATTTTGATGTCAGGTCAGTTGTGTTAGATTCATATTTGAAGATCTGGCTTGGCACTGCAAGAAGTGCAACAAGAAAAACTAATTTTGAATCTGAAATAATTTTAGGAGAACACATCTGGGAAAAGATCTGTTGGTACCTAAAACATCCAGACGAGCCCTTCTGCAGAACAGCTTACATTTACCACACAGGCACATCTGGCACCTATAATGAGTCAAAAAATTTGTTTCTGCCTTATAATTTCCTAAAGTGATTTTCTTTCCTGCAGTTCAGTTCACCACATTTAAGCATGAACCAAGATTCATTGCACTGATCTTGGGATGCTGGCATTCTGCACCCTCACAGGTTCTTCCACGCAATCTGGGATGATCCCACGACCTGCTGCCTGCATCCCAGACACCCTGGCTTAGGACAAGGCCTCCTTTGGATCTCCCACCCTCACACACTGAGCACTGATGCCAAGGGATCTGCCAGCTCAGCTGGTCTCAATGCTCCTTCTGGGAACATATCCTTCCAACTCAGGATATTCTATGATTCCATGATTGGCACTGACTTGCTGGGGCTTTCACATGAGAAGGGATTCACTATGGATTCTTGGTGGCCCATAAGAGGCAGTTAGGGTTGACTAGTCACAAACTAGTCCAACAAGCTTGGGAATTATTACAGTGAGGAATTTTCCAGTTGTCGGATTTCTCTAGGGTGGCAACCTCCGCACTCTCAGAGGAAGGCCCAGCATCAAAAGGGTCCATTATCCCTGTCCTGCAGTGGAGTTTTGCTTAATAGACTCTTTTATATGTTCCCTGCTATCCAAGCGTCCCTGTCCATTCTGCCAGGTTCGTTTAAACAAGCCTAACAAGACAACAGTGCACAGCCAGCACGTGGCTGGGCAATGGGCTGGGGAACCATTCCCACTCCACTCCTGTGCACAGAGAGGCATGTAAAGGGTTTAGCCTTGCTCTCTGAAAACTGAGGCTCTCTCCACTGGAACATGTTTTGTTCCATCTTCTTCCAATATCTGGAGATTCCTGCAGAACCATCTCTTGTTGTGACTGTGTTGAATCCTCTGCGTTTCTGCCGCCCATAATTTGATGCTGGTGTCTGCAGTCTATCGTTATTCAGGGTGTGTAGTGATTAGAAGGAAAGAACAAGAGATTAGAGGAAACCAAGAGCTATCTGAAGCACACAGAAAGAAAAAAAAACAAAAGGGGAAAACACTTTCAAGGCCACTGGAGTATGAGAGGTCTCAGCATGTGGTCGAAAGACATAAGCAAGGGAAAAGTTTGACAAAGGCCACTGTTTGTGCTGCAAGTATGATTGTTTCTCAGTAGAAAGAGCATAATTTTGATTCCCAAAACACTGTCTGTCCTTTTACCTACTGTGTGTTTTGGTAGTCAAAGGTATATAGCTTTTGTGACAAAAGCATTAAGGAATAGGTATGGAAAGTACCACAGCTTAAATGTCCATGTATTCTTTCTTCTCACTCCTTTAAAATAAGTTATTGCCATTGCTAGGACGTGCATTTAGAGCTCTTTGTGGTCTTAATGGAGACTGAAACGTGTGGAGTTTGGCGTTTGCTTTTTTTATTCATCAGCTGAATAAAAAAGCCAAGCAGACAAAGCATTTGTAGTGCAAGAGTGGAGTGCAAATCCCTCCCTGTAAGCTGAACAAAAAAGCTCATTAAGAGGAGGTGGGATTTCCTGGTCACAGCTTTTAACTAAAGGGCAAAGGTCTCCTGTTAAGTACCATACAGTCTAAACAGGGCTGCGTAAAATTATGGGGAGGGGGGGAGAGTCAAATATTTGTTCTTAATTCTCAAGTTAGTTTATCCAAAGTGGCAACCAGGGAAGTGTTGGGAATGATTAAATGGCTGCATTGAGGCTACAAATTGCTGCTACTTGCTTTTGTAGCTGGACTTGTTGCAGTTGAGTGATGTCGCCCATCAGTGCATTGTGTGCACAGTAAAACAGTCGAGCAGTGACAGATAGACTGAAACCCAGAGCTACTCCATCACTGCTGAAGGATCCTGCTCACTGGGAATTGAGAATGAGCACAAGCCATGCACGTTGACCAGGAGCAGCTGCTTTCACTCCAGCCCAGCTCCTCAGCTGTCCAGGGCAAGCAGCAACTAGTAAATAAGCTTTATCTCTGATCTCACCGGGGAGGAAAGCCAAACAAAACACAAGCAAAATACATAATTTGGCAAAACTCTCTACTGATAGGCCTAGATGCTCAGACTGTAAAGTTCCCAGCCAACAGAAGTGTTCAAGTGTTCTCCACATCAAGTGAGAAGATGATTTGCAAGGAGAGCCTGAGGTAGCAGTGCTGGGAACCAGCTGGGAACGTGCACAGAGTGCCCCAAAAAAGGGGCACCGAGCCCACATCTTGGTCCACCCCTCCCACAGCTGCTGGAGCAGGGCAGAACCTGGGTTGTGGGGACTGGTTTGCAAATGCTGCCTCTGACAGGCCAATGCTCCCACAAAAACGGTGAGGAAAGGTGGTCCTGGTGGCATGGCTGAGGGTGAGGGCAGAGGGGGATTGAGGAAGTGTGAGCATCCCTTGGGAACAAGATGGTGGCCAAAGGCTTGGTCCAGTTTGAGTGTTTCCCTTCTGTGCCTGGCTTGGCCCTAAGCATGAACTCTTCAGCACAAGGTCCCTGTCACCTAGGCAGGGCTTTATCAGCAGGATGGCCCAGGTGCTGTGCAGCAGCTCTCACCCAAGATGAGAAGAGAAGAATGGGCAAAAGCACCTTTCATAACAGGCGCCTTGCCCAAATTTGTTCAGTTCTGCGCTCCGCAACCCCGCTCTGCCTGTCCACCTGAGGGCAGGTCCCTCCAGCATCACTGCACCAAAGGGAGAGGGAGGAACATGCCCAGCATCTCCTCCCCACTCGTGTGTCTCTGCCTGTTTCCTCCTGCGGTTTCACACCTCTGCTCACCGGAGCGCTGCTCGCTGGGGCCTTGGGTTGCTGTTTTGTTGCTCTGTTGATCGGAAAAGACGACAGAAAAAACGCAGCAGCCATGTAGATGTGAGGGCTTAGAAGACTCAGTTCTGGGAACAGGTGTATTTTAGGCTGGGAAATAAAAGGAAATTTTGTTTATGTGGGTTGTTCTCGGCAGCTTTAGAATCAGCAAATTTTATGTATGGGTTTGTCATGAGATTGAAATGACCGGGGCTTAATATATGTTGTGAGTTCTAATTGAAAGCATTAATTAACATTAAAGCCAAATTCTTCCAATTGCATGCTAAACAGAAATCAGGGAGAAGCAGGTGGGCAGTGTGGATATCATTTGGCATTCTTTCTGAGATACCAATTAGCATTTAGAGTCCAATCCTCTGCAAAAACTCATTAATGGGCAATTAATTATTCTTTGTAATTTGTACCTACACTTAACTATGTGCAGAGCAATAGAAGCTGCATTAAACTTGGTAGAAAATCAAAATAAAACGAAACCCCACCGAAGAGAGTGGTTGTACCGAACTTGAATGTAGTGTTCTGTACTGATGTCAGCTCCCTGTTTACCAGGATCACAAAATCTATCCCATGGAAGGGCTAGAGGAACCTCAGCATGACGTTCCCTCAGCAACTGTCCCCTGTAATTGTTTCACTTTGAGGATGAATTTTGGTGCTTCTATTTTTGTACACGTTCTGGTTTTAGTCATGAGCCAAGATGGTTGATGACAGGCAGGTAGGTGCTCTAGCATCCTTGTGCTCTGAGCATAACTGCTTTTAATAGGAGCAGCCCAGCACCAGGATATGGGGTATTGGACAAACAAGAAGCTGCCAAGTTTGAAAAAGTTCCCATTCTAGAATGACAAGATTTTTACCTTTTAAAAAATCAGTGTGGCTTTTCATCAAACCTGCTGCCTCCTTTTTCCTTCGGCTTCAGGTGGAAAAAAAAAAAAGGCAGAAACCTGAATGTCAAAGAGAAACTCAGAAGGTGAAATAACCCATGTGAACTGAAACCAGAAACAGCTCACACAAACCTGCTGAGAAGCAAAACTGCCTTTGCTTAGGCACAAACCAACTCCTTGTCCTTTTTGGTTCTATTTATTTATATCTCGGGAGCTTCAGGAAGCCCAAATCCTTGCAGTTTGTTGGGTGAATGGAAGTCAGGTCACAAAGGAGAGAGGGAAACTGAGAAAAGGATATCAAGGAGAGACAGAGAGGTTGTGATGCAGCAGGAAAGTGGAGCAAATCGTGTATTATGCTGTTATAAAGAGGAGGAAGCAGAAAGTGGCTGCACAACCCAAGGGCAAACAGGATGTCTGTTAGGGTTGGGAAACAAACACGGGTCTCTTGTCTCACCCTGTTGAAAGTGACTTTTGAACCCAGGTATTCAAGAGAAGAGGTGTGGATACTAGAGCAGCAGGCCAGGTAGAGACAGGTGTTGTTACCACTGGCCCACCTGGGAAGTAGCACAGTTTTGATGTGAGCTAGTGAGACAACAAGGGTTTCTGAGGAGAAAGGTTTTGGTGAAAAGCCTCCAGGCCTTGGCAGCTAAATGAACCATGCTGAAGGTGCAGCACGTGTCTCCTGGCAGTGGAAAGGGGTAGATGAGTGCAAAGCAGCATCCTAGAGTCTGGGAATGCAAAGCTGGATGGCAAGAATTCGATGTCCTCCAAACCTTAAACTGAAGCTAAGGACTTCACACTTTCTGTCTTCTTTCTTGAAATAAGAACGTGGCAATATCTGACCATCATTTGTAGGCAATATGGATCTGTTTATAGGCAATAGAACATCCCATAGTCCCAGAATCATGGGATGATAGAAAGGCTTGGGTTGGAAGGAACCCTAAAGATCACCTAGTTCCAAGTGCCCTGCCACGACCAGGGATGTTATCCACGAGACCAGATGGCTCCAAGCCCTGCCCAACTGGCCTTGAATTTTCAGAGCTGGGGCATCTACAGCTTCTCTGGCCAACATGTGCCTGTGCCTCACCACCCTCACAAGGAAAAACTTCACCCTAAAATCTAATCTAAATTTTTCCTCTATTAGTTTATAGCAATTTCCCCTTATCCTATCACTCTCTGCCCATGTAAAAAGTCAGTCTTTCTTATTTTTTATAACATCCTTCAGGTAAGGCCTCCCCATGATAAGTTGAAGGGATGGAGGAGCCAAATATCTTATCTGGCCATGCTTGGCCATCACCCAAGGAACTGAAGTTCACCAGTTTGGGTTGTTGCCTGATTCTCTCCAAGTGCAAGGGGCAGCAAAGCCTTTTGTATCTGGTGTGTAACACAGAGGAGATGAACATTTGAACACCTTGCAGTGTTGTGAGCTGACATAGCTCAGGGGAAACCTAACCTGGAGTGCCAGTGATTCTTCTTAATAAACATGAATAATTCTGAAAACTAATTCGCTGAATAAAGAAATCCAAGAAGATAGGTTGGATAATTTTTGGATATGAGAGAAAGTTCCTGATGGCTCCCTCAGGTAATAATGAAGGAACTGAGATGATCAAAGGCTTTGCTGTCTTCTAGAGCCAGAGCCACTTACATCAACCTGCTGGAAAAACACAAAGCAGATAATCAGAGATCCTTGAAGAAAAAAATCATTTTTACAGCATTCAACTACTGACTTATTTGTAAGAAAAGCAGATTGAAAAATTGGAA
Organism: Phylloscopus collybita; assembly: GCA_027886175.1. Lineage (NCBI taxonomy): Eukaryota > Metazoa > Chordata > Aves > Passeriformes > Phylloscopidae > Phylloscopus > Phylloscopus collybita. The sequence continues at coordinate 2,081,884 of JAJNNQ010000008.1, forward strand.
GAAGGAAAAGGTTTTGAAAACATTTTCATTATTTATTAATTAATCATTATTTCGCTAATGCCTGCCATCTTGACCTATAACTGATTGACCATGCACAGTGCATGCAGGGGAACATTTGAATTTGTATCCATGTTGGTTTTATGGAAGAGGGCAGTAAAAAGCATCTTAGAAATAGAAAAAACCTTCATCCTAGAAATCTTTTTAAGCTTCAAATAAATTCATCTTCCCGAGGATACCAAACACTATTTTGCAAGGGACTTCCACAGAGAATGTTTTCCACTACATAGGTATTTTTGTCTTGAAACCAGAGGGATAACTTAAGATTTTTAGGTTTTCACTGGTGGCTTCACTGAGAGGTTTGCCATGGATAGACATCTGTATCTTGGCCATATTCACCCATGCAGCTGCACATGTCCAGTTGTCACCTCCACCATTTCTGGGAGCATTCCCTCCCTGACTGGCTCACATCCTGGATGGGCATTGAGGGAGACATTGACCTGGTATTTGTGATCAGTGTGGTTTCATGGAAGCTGCCTTTCTGCCTGACATTTTGGGGCTGCAGAACAGGTCTGAGCAGCTGCTGAGGGCTGCATGTCCTCTCCTCCAAAGGCAAAATCTGAGGATCTACAAAGGCACCTGTCAACTCCTCCTCCTGATAATGCTCACCCAAGAAAGTCAACACATACCTCTTTATGATGACCTTGCAGGGTATGTCTTTATGATGACCCTTGAGGGTCTTCCTCAGCCCTTGCAGAATAATTTTGGCATGTAGCTGTTATGCACAGGAGCCCGACTCTGTGATCACACTCGACTTCCCTACCAGCACTACTTCCTTCAGTACAGAATTCTCCTTCCCATCACCAAAGTACAGTTGCTTCTGTCCTGTTTTGTCTAGTAGCAGTTTAGGATTAGAAGGAAAGAAATCCTGCAGCATCTTAGTGAAACTGCAGTGGCGTGGGTTTTTAGCGCTCAATTAACCACCATCACAGATTTCTGGGTATACAAGGAAAGGAAAAAAACACCTTGAACTTTGGTGCCTCAAAGGGACAAGGGGAAAGAAATGGTTATTCTGGGCTTCATTCTCATTCTTTCTTAAAAGTCTTCTCCAGTAAGCTCAAATTGTAGAGCTGATGAAGTGATTTTCTGTGCTGCAAATATTGTGGGTACCAGCTAATTTAGCTATCATGATAAATACCTGCTAGGAGCCTATTTTCTTCAAAGAGCAAAGAAGAAAGGAAACCTTTTCTGAAAAATGGATAGAAATAACTGTATTTTAGTTTGTATGGAAAATATTTTGAGGGAAAATAACCTCAGATAATGTGGGACAACATGGACTAAGGTGCTATTTAGGGAAAGGACACGAGATTCAACTTCTAAGACACGGACAAGGGAGGAGAGTGGCAATACTGTGTCCTTGTAAACCTGTCTGGTTGCTGGCACTTGGCTGCAGTAATTAGTGGAGCTGTTGTAAAAAAAAGTAAGATCTTTCAGAGGAAACTATATTAAGCAGCACCAAGCTGCTTGAGGTGTCCTGGGCTACCTGTGGCCCAGATGGGCTGTACAGAGAGTCAGGGATTTGCCAGACATCAGAGACAACACCCAGCAGTAGCTCCATAGTCCAAGGGGTACCAGGAGTTGTGGCAAGCCCGTTGCCCAGCTGTCCCACCTGAGGTATGAGGGTCTCAACTGGTAATACTCAGGATGGCAGAGATGACTGACCTGTTAATTGGATATTGCAAGGCCAGGAGCTGGTCCTTGGCGTGACCTCTCATTTCAACACTCACCATTTACCTCCAAAGGTTTATTATGGAGAATTTTGGCATGGATCAGCCTGAAGGGTTCCCTCTTAGAGTTAGGAATGACAACTGCAGAAAGAAACAGGCAGGTGCAAACCAGGAGAGAAATCTGTTGGGGAAATTATTTTAGCCATTTTTGTCCCTCTCCTACATGACGACAGCAGGCATTGGGTGTAGGAAGATGGGCAGAAGGAGAGCATGCCTTGCCTCCTTATGCAGGTTTTTATCCTTTTACCCTTTTTATCCTTTTTTAGGCTGCCATCTAAGCAGAAAAGAAGCCCATGTTTGGCCTCTTTTCCACTAGGTAACAGTGTCCCTGGCCCTGAGGGTGCTTAGCTCTCCTCACACCAGCCATGTGAAGACCACGAACCTCTTGTCCAGCCTCTCTCTGACAGAAATGCCAAGCAGCTGGGGCACAAGGCTTTGCATAGCTCCCTCCTCAACTCCCTCTATCACCACAGCAGAACCATATATAGATCTGAATGAGTATTACTATAAATCGCTACTCTGAAAATGGATGCGTATAAAAAGTTAACTCTTCAGCTGAGCTGCTGAATCACAAGTTTTTTGCCTCAAGCATATTTTCACAGCCCCTGCAAAAACAGAGGCATTAATGGAAAGTCTGACACTGCATTAACTCCTGCTGTACTGGGAGTGGCTGCTGAGTTTAAAATGGTCACTAAGTGTTTTCTTCATCTTCATCACAAAGCCTCGTGCTTGGAACACCACCCGTGATGTTGGCATAGCAGGCTGCTCCACTCCTTTTTCCATGACAAATTGCTGCTCTAACTAACAGTGCTCCAGTGCCAGGCCCCATGCTTTTAGCAGCCCAGCTGCCCACAAGCCCTTTTTTGTGTTTCCCTTGTCTAGCTCAATTTAAACCCAATGTGACTCTGGGTAAGAGAGGCATTTTGCAATCACCGACCGCAGAGTGATAAGAGGCTGCTGCAGCAGATGACTTGTGTGCTGCCCCAAAGAAGCTCTTCACATTTAGGAAGGTCGGCCGTGTCATTTCTCTAATTTTCTGACCACAGAAATTTATATTTAGAAAAGAGCAAGGAAACTTCCCTTACCCTAAGCAGTATTGCATAATGATGGAGGAGGGGGATTAATGCAAAGTTTTTTCATTGAGCAGAATTCTGAGAGACTGGGAGCTGGAAAGCCTGAATAATGACTTATTTCAAATATGCAAAGCCAGGGCTTTCTGTGTGTTTCAGATCCATTCCTGTTTCAGGTTGGTGTTTGCTACAGTGGGTGCAATCTCTGCAGCTCTGGCCCATCTCTTAATCTGTACTTCTCTGGTGCTGCTCTCCTGAAGAGCTATGGCCCCCCTAGGATACTTCTGCCCTGGGCCCTGGCACTTAGCAGCACAGTCCTGCCCAAACCCCTTCCAGTCCTGCCAACCACTCCTTCCCCTGCCATCCTCCCCAACTCCTGCCCCTTCATAGGTTTTAAAGGGATTTAGGCATTGCTGTTATTACAGTTGCACTACTGGGCTCATGAATCTGAAGTGTTTAGACACAAATGCCAAGAATAATAACAAACAGTCCTCAGTGCCCTGGGGCTGCAGCCACAGCTCAGGGATGAGGTTTCAAACCCTGCCAGGGGAAGAAGCTGGAGAGGGGGAGTCCTCCTGTGCAGTGTGCTGAGGTCTTTGCACCAGCACTCTCCTCCCATGGGCTGGTGGCTGTGAGACACAAAAGAGCCTTGTGGCTGCTTTTGGAGCAGTTGAGGTTGGCCTGAGGTCACCTGGGGCTCTGCCAGAAGATGGACACTGCCCTGGGAGGGACTGTGGCTCTGCAGAGGTGTTGGGCAGCCCACACCACTGTCATGTCAAATACAGAAGCTGTCAGGCTTCTTCAACACACCATTTTGGCCCCTTTTCAATGTTTTCTGGCAATTCCTTCCTCAGAGGTCTTGCTCTCCTCATGAAGTGCCCATGAAGCCCATCAGCTTGGGTGTGGAGAATATACTGGGTGGTAGCTACCTACCAGCTGGGTGTTGAGCTATGTAATTCACCTCATGAATCTGTCCCTCTGGGCCTGTGGTGCTTTGGGAAATGCAGCTGAAGCTCTCTGAAAGCCCAGATTTCAGCACACACAGGACCAATGAGGTCCCCTCCTGTCTCTCTTGATGGTGTTTCCTCTAGCAAAAGGAAAGTTCTTACCATGATGCTCATCCAAATCTAAGAAACTTGTTTGGTGAAAGGCTGTGGCAATTAACAGCCACAAACACTCATATGTGGCTGTACTGGACTCCTGATTGCTGGGGTTTTAGAGGAAATATATTGAGATTAGTCCTGGCTGGGAATTGAACCATCTCTGTGTCAAGAAAATGAAAATGGTTTGGAAGTTATCTATTTTGCCTGGCCTGGCTCAGGGTGTGAAGCAATTGTTGGAGCAAAATAGACAGAGATAGTTGTGTTCATTAAACCTTCAGGAAAGGATGTTACCACTGCCTTGCACAACAGCCACAAAAAAAAAAAAAAAAAAAAAAAAAAAAAAAAAAAAAAAAAAAAAAAAATTGGTTGGGAATGACTAATTGCAGCAGTGGGAGTGTGATACATGAAAGCAGAGCCTTGGATTGGGAACATTGTTCCAATACTTTCTGATGGAAATTTGAATTCCAGCAGTAATATTGGCATCTCATTTTCAAACAACGCTCTGGAAAAATACTGTGAAACTTTTCTATTTGGAAGCGTAACTTTGTGACAGTAACTCAGCAGTGGTTTGTCCCCGTGCACAGACTAATGGATCAAAAGTTCAATTTCTGCATAGTCTATTACTTGCATACTCAATAAAATAGGATGCACGAATGGCTTAGCCTTTTTTTTTCCTTTTTTTTTTTTCCCCACTAAATGCAATTTTTCCCCTCAAAGATTACTGAAAATTACTTTTGCAAGTCAGTATGAAGCCTTATCAGTCCAGTGGTGTTCAGATCCCATATTAACTGCCTCACATTACTGTGAACAAGAACTGCTCTGGAAACCAATGGACTAAGAATGTAAAGTACATACTGCTGATGTATGTCCCTGCAGTAACCCTTTCCCAGCTTAGGTACTTGATAGACTCTTCTTCCACAAACAATTATGTCTTATTTTAAAAAATGCTATATTGTAGAACTTAAACTTTCCTGATGCTTTGGGGCCATATCAGTCACAGATTTTGTGACTGATGAGCACAGAGAGCAAGCACTCCCCACTAAGGAAACATGTAGAAAGATTGCTTTCACAGCATGCTCAGGGCATATTAAAAAAATTATGTTTCAGCACAAAAGGAAAAGAATTTAGCCTGTGCCTGTCAGGCTGCTTTAAATATTTTATTTTGCCTGTCTTCAGAATCAGTGTATCCCAGAAGAAGCCATCCCTTGGGGCTCAGCCCTTCAAGGGTATGGCACTCTTCAATCCCATTGATTTTAGTGGACCTTGAAGGCACTTAGTACTTCATAGGCTCAGTCCCATCCTCTGGAAAGGTTACCCTGAGCATGTTCACCCATTACAGCTGCCAGGAGATCTAATACCCTTTGGTTTAGCTGACAAAGGGAAGGTAGGCAGGTTCACAATAAAAACAAGAAGGTTTTTAATAAAGAGGCCGTTCTCCCATGGGTTAAGTTACCAAAGGATGGCCTCTCCTATCCTATAAAGAATGTACAAGCATTCTACTTTATTTTCAAAAATTCAGAAAAGCTACAGCTTGTGAAAACTTTGTGGTTTGCATGCAGGAATTGCAAAGTTTCAGTCTGGAGGATATTTGTATGATGGAGCATCCAAACTGATAAAAACCCAAATGCAAATATTTCAAAAGACCATCAGTGTTGAAAACTGGAAGGCTTCAATACCTCAGCTTTGTCTTCTTGCAGGACTGTAAATTGTCTTTCTTGTGTGGGTCAGCCAGTGTCTGCATCAGGACCAGTCACAGGTTCTGTATTTCATGCAGGGCACATGTAGCCACTCAATGTTTCTCATCCTTATCCCTCAACAAGTAGGCACAGAAAGGCTCCAGATGCTGCAGTGCTCCCTGCACAATGTGCTTCCTTTCCTGCCCTGCCCTCTCCCCATCACACACGGGCTCCACAGTCACTACTGAACACATTGCACGTTCTGCAGGAGGAGGAAGCCTGTAGAGATGAGGAAATGAGGCACAGAGCAGTGAAGGTCAAAAGTTTCCACTTGCTTTTTGGTGCCCAGTTGGAGACATCTCTGTCGTTTCTCAGAGCTCAGCATCACCTCTTCAGGTGGCAAAGGGCAGGGTGTCCCTGGTGGGCTCCTGCCTCGTGTCCCCAGGGCCAGGGAGCTGGGCTTGGCTGATTCCACCCTCCACAAGGGCATTGCTGTTTGAGAATCACCACACACAGCAGGAAAACAGCTGCAGAATTCCACAGCACCACCAAAACACCCCTGCTGTGTCGATCTGGCATAGCATGCACAGTTCCTTAAACCATCCAGGGTCAACCTTCACATGTCAGTCAACTCCCAGCCAGTGATCTCTAAGCTGATGGTCCCAGCCAGCTGCTTCTGGGTTGTCATTTGCAGGGAGGGCACGGGGGGTTTGCCAGTGTGGCAAATCACAGCTTGCTGGTGTGCCACCATAAAGGATTCTCACACCAAAAGGCAGAAGTCAGGACAAATGTCACACACAGAAATACCCAGGGATGGTGCAGTGGCAACACTGGACAGAGGGCTTGGCTCTCCTTTGCACAGAATTGTAGAGTTTGAGTTAGAAGGGACCTTAAAGATCATCTCATTCCAACCCCTCAGCCATAGGCTACTTTGCTATGTACACCTTTCACCAGACCAGGTTACTCACAGATTCATCCAGCCTGGCCTTGAACACTTCCAGGGATGTGACAGCCACAGATTCTCTGGGCAACCTGTGCCAGGGCCTCCCCACCCTCACAGTAAAGAATTTTTTCTTAGTACCTAATCTAAACCTGCTCTCTTTCAGTTTGAATTAATTCCCTCCCATCCTGCCCCTGTCTCTAAGCTTAGAGGAAAACCAAGAGCTGCCAGATCATCCACTGGATCACTGGATCTACAGAGCTATTATGAGAGGAACTGAAAGCAAAACAAAACTCCCAAACTCATTTGGTTTATTCCTGGTGTATATACTGGTTTCTGTAAAAAAAAAAAAAAAAAAAGAAATAATTTTATCCTCTGCCCTGGTGGCAGAGACAGTCATGAAAGTCAGAAGTATATAGAAGTTCAAAAATGAATGAAATTAATTCAGGATGCTAGATGCAGTGTTTGTGATGCCCACCCTTTTGAGGAAAAGCACTGTTCCTTGTCCCCCCTCCTTCCACATCTTCCCAGGGACTTGCACATGGCCAGTCAGAAAACCAGATCCAGACTGGATGAACTAGAAGTGAGATCCACTCTTGTAGTTCTTAAATTTGCCTGTCCAGGTATCAGTTGGATAATGCTACTTGCAGCCTGGACAAAAACACAAATAAGCCACGTGGAACAAGACATTGTGTGTGTATGCAAAATAAATCAGAGAGCAGAAGCTACCAAATCAAAGACAGGCTGACAACTGACAATTGTTTGCCTAAAATAAGGAGCAGGTCTGTCCACAGGCACTGGGAACATGCATATTACCTTCCCTCCATCCTGCAGAGCTTTTTAGGTGAGCAAGTGCTCTGGCTCAGGCAATTTACATGAGAGGAAGTGGGACAAACGGGGACAGTCCCTAACTTGAAGTAACAGGCCACAGAAGGGAAGTTTAGTAAAAACAGGAGTCATTAATAGTCATTCCATCTCGCTCAGTGAAGCTTAATTAAAGCACTGATGGGTTTTTGACTGACCTTATTTTCATACCTGATAATCAGTAAACTCATTATCATTTTTTTTAAGCTTGGTTTTGAATCTAGCTAATTAGCACTCTGTGGGTCAGAGTCTAAGTTTAAAAAAGACATAGAGGGGAACTCCAAGATCTGCATGTTTTGGATGCTCCCTGCAAAGGTGAGTGGGCACCAGGTAACACCACCAGCACCAGGCTGACCTGGCCAGTGCCACCAGGCTGGGTGAGCACCAGCCGGGCACTGGGGACAGGACAGAGAGGAGTTTCCAGCTTTGACAGTCAGGGCCTCAAAAATGACTCAAACATCAGCTTCCTACAGCTGAAGCCCTTGAAGTTCTGATCTGTACCGAGCAGATCTGGAGAAGAGCAGGGCAGAGATTTCACACCTTCCCACTGCACTTGCAGGTGTGTGGGGGAAATGAATGACAAGAAGAGCCCCAGCCTGCAGCAGTGGCATTTTCAGGAGGGAAATATGAGCTTCTCTGTGTTCAATGAGGTCCTCAGCTGCTCACAGGACAGGCCCCAGCCCAGGCTGGATAAACTTTTCTCTTGTACCCATCATCTTTCTACCAGTTGACTCTCCTGGATTTCTGCTCTGAGCTTCCTCAAGGTCTCGGCTTGCAAAGTGCTCAGTGGGAGAGGTCCAGGAAGGTCATACTGTAATAAATATGAGCTCCTATCACAGGAGACATAGCTGTGGGCTGGGGAGTGCAAAATCAGTGCTGTTAACTGGGATTTCCAACCAGAAAACTGCCATGAGGAGATGGGGACAAGCAGTACCAGGCAAGAGATGCAGTACCAGGCAAGAGATGCAGTACTTTCCCTTGTTGGAGGGCAAAGAGCCCCAACCACACTGGCCAGCAAGTCAGAAATGAGAGTCTGGGCCACATGTGGTGCTCCTCTTGTGGTCGTATCTGTGCTCAATATCCCCGTGCAAAGCAAACTGCTTCCATCTTCAGCAGTCGGGAATCAAAAGGGTTTAAATGCCGAGAAAAACAAATAATTACAATACTTAGCACCTGCCTTGCACTTTGCACATTGACAGCGCTGCACAGCCATCAGCTAATGAACTGAATGAGGTGTTCAATTACACAATGATTGTTAACGCTCAGTTAAAATCTACAAAACTGAGCACCAAATGGTGGAGCTGCAATTTCAGCTGCCAGCTTGTAGGTACTTCCTTCATAATCACGGATGGTGCTTAGCAATACTTAAAACAATCTATTTCTCCTCTTCCACCAGCTTTTCCTGATGTTTGTGGGCAATGGCCTGTTCTTAAATGAGCCCCTGCCTTTCTGGGAGTTTGTAAATCTTGTGTTGAAAGGCTCTGTGCAGTCTATGTGAGGTATGCTAGGCAGGCTGTTGATATTCTTGGATGAAGGCTCTGTTGCAAGGCTTTGGCATACCCACAATACAGTCAGGAAAACATAAATAAAGGGGGGGAGTGTTAAGTAGTAAAAAAGAAGAAGAAAAAAAAAAGACCAATCTGTAAAGTAACTAAACCATTCAGTAAACTGTTTATATCTACCATAAGTGAAACATGACCAAGTCTTGAATTTTTTTTTTTATAGTTTAGAATTTGGTCAGACCTTCAGCATCTCCTTTATCCATGGAGACATGCAGAGACATAGGTATAACAGCCACATGATCAGCTGAAAATCTAATGGCTGAAGCATGTGATAAATTGCATTTGTTCTTCACCTTTAGCAGTTTCACCCCTGTGTTGGCCCTCTCCTCTGCCCTGCTCTCAGTGATCCATTGCTGTGGGACCACCTCTCCTGTCCTGCTTCTCCCTGCCAGAGCTCTTCTGTGCCTTTCAGCAGCCAGCCATAAATCTGCTCCTTCCTTTTCATCCCAGCAAGATGACAGGAGCCCTCCACCCCCAAAGGCAGAAAATTCCCACTGCTGATGGGTCCTGCCCCACTGTGTTGCAACTGTTCCCAGAGCCAAGCTTTTTCTTCCTTACCTCCCCAGGTCAGGCACGGCTGTCCCCACCATGAGGGCTTTAGTGGCCACACAGGCTCCAGGGGTTTCCTCAGCAGGAGCTCCCACAGCTGCCCAAATCCTGCCCATGGTGTCCTGGAAGGGAGGGGCAGCACACCCACAGAGTTCCCCATGAGTGGGTTGAGATGAATTACATTGATGCACTTTCTCCAGATTTTGCTATTTAAAGAAACTGACACTTCTCTCTCTACAAGCATCATTTTACTCTGAATTTTATAACCACAGATTATAAAACTGTACAGAAGTGTAACTTGCTGCTATTTCCTTTCCCTAACCCAGTTTGCACTGAATTGACAACGTTTTCCCCTTTCCTTTGCTCTGGCTGCAGAACACCCTGAGTACAATGTCGTGGGGGGAAGCATAACCTGATCTATTCATGTGAGGAGGCTTTTTGATGCCTTGGGTGAGCGAGAGCTCACAGGAAGAGGTTTGGTGCCTCCAGCCATCGTGCTGGCAGTGTGGGGACTGTCCCCTGCCTCCTATTAAATCACCTTTGCTCAGATCAGCCACTGCACTGCACCCTGCATGTGTCTGGCCTCTCTTTCTGGACATGGTGTGGATTTGTTAGAGGTTGCTTCAGCAGTTATCCTTCAGGGATTGAACAGATTTTACAGTCACAAAAGGGACTGTAGTAGGACCTGCCAGGTGGGAGAAAGAAAAAATCCTAAACTTCTAAACTTGAGCTACCAAACTTGAGGGCAGGTATAACAAAATGCAAGCACCCCCTGCCTCTCAGAGAGGCATTAGCAATGTTTATGTATTCCTGTTTTTGCAGACTCTGAAGACACACAGAGCTGCAGTTGGACTGAGATATCTGCAGGCATCAGAGCCCTGCAAGACCTCAAAATATTGCTGCTGTAGTGAAGTGTTTCTGGCATTTGAAGTAAGAGACTGGGACAAAAAAACTCCCGGGATCTAATCCTGGTCATGCTAGTGAATTGTGGTGTGACTCTGAGCAGAGTTTACCTTGCCTTTCTGTGGGCATTCATCTTGTGGGACTGAAAAGTGAGAACCACAGGACCCAGGTGAGCTGTCAGGGATGAGGACTTCATCATTGATTTATAAATATAGCTCTGGAAAATCATACATTAATTAGTTGAAATTGCATTAATATCATAATGGAAGTGTTTTGTTTTTTTTCTTTTCCTTTGGGCTGAGGGAATAAACAACTCTCCTACAAGACTCTTTTATAGAACAAAGCTATGGAAGCAGCAAAGACAGTACTTTTAATGAAATGTGTACATTTACTTGTAAAAATGCTCCACGGATGCATATGCTGGGTTATAAACAAAGAGCTGAAAATGTGTGTGATCAGCAAGTATACAACTAGCTACTAATGAGGTGTATCTCATTTAGGAAAACCCACTCAGCTGCCTGGGGTTTGTTTTGGAGGGAGGACAGGACAGGAGAGCAGGAGAAGGTGGTGGCTGTGCTGGAAGAGCAGCGAGAGCAGAGACACAGAGAGTTTGGAGAGTTTGGAGAAAATCTCTCTCTCATCCTCAATCCCAGACATGCAGGCCAGACCCACTAGCATCTCTTCTGGATTTTTAACTTCTTTTCTTCTCCATCTCAGAGTTTTTCCCCCTCTGCTAGGGAGAAACCCCCTTGGGAGAGGGAGGTGTGATCAGGGACCCTGCACTGGGCTCCTGAATGCAAATGCTGTGGGGCCAAGGTCCAGCCCTCTCCCCAGGTCAAGGCACCAACACGTTTTAGACACAATTGGAGCAGTTTTAAGGAAAGCAGCCCTGCTCTTGGCACTTGTGACAAAATAGAGTGCAGTCAACCTCACGTAAAGTAGCCCTTAAAAACAAGAAAAGTGGTCTCCATAAATGAAACTTTCTTGGCTATGATCATTAAAATAAATGGAAGCGAAGAGATTAATAATGAAGTAACCCAAGCAAATCAGACAACATAGCCTGACTCCCATCCATTTCCACCTGAAGTTCATTTTGGCTCATGCATCTGAGTATGAGTGAGATTTCCTGATTGATGGATGATAGCTCACATCCAGACATTATTATTTTTTTTCTTCTTTTTACACTCAAAGAGTTTTAGAAGGCATGGCTTTGGAAATACCCATTGTCTGAGCCTAAAATATATATAGGTGGTTTCTAAATTGATTTTTGCAGACAGATTCTATTTCCATTTCATTTCACTTGAGAAGAAGTTATCTGTACGGTTATCTGGCTGGCTGTGACAAACAGCAAAAAACCAAAGGAAAACAAAAGTAAGGAAAGAAAAAAGAGAAAACAGAAGTTAATGACAATTTTATACCTAGACAAAGAGATAAAAATAAAGGCATCCACTTTTCCACCAAATTCAGTGTAAGAGCATGAAGAGCACTGTGGCAGTAACCTGGAGAAGCATCTTCCCACGTGCTCAGCACATGAATAACCCCAGTCAGAGCCTGCCCTCGCACGCCCGTGGTTAAGCACACGCTGAAGCCCTTTGCTCTGCAGTGTCAGCAGATGGTTTGCAGTCCTGCACCCCACTCCTTTGAAATCTGGAGGCTGGATCTGAAATCTGGAGGATCCATGAGCCCTTTGCTGTGTTGAGCTGCAGTGCCCAGCCCAGTCCCTGCTGTTGGGGCAAGGAGGGTTGGCTGTCAGCAACCCCCTGCAAGGGTGGGAACTGGGTCTGGGGCAGAAACATCCCCCTCCTGAGCATCTCCCAGCCCTGCTGCAAAAGGCATCTGCTTGGGAGAGGGCTGTGGGGCTGCTCCCAGCTCAGCCAAGGGCTGGGAAGGCATTCTGGGAGGTGGCTCCTTGGCTGAATTCCTGAAGAAGGGCTTGGACTAATGTGGCTGGGATCACACTGCTCCATTAAGGTCGTGGCAGGGCTTAGTGAGCCTTGTGCAGGAGTCTTTTTATTATTACATAACTCCAAATAAAATAAATAAATCATATCCCTTATATGCTACCCTGGTAGGTGCAATGGAAAAAGCAAAGATGGATGGGTAATATCCCATTTTAGCCTAGCAGCTGTACAGTTTCATGTTATATTTACACTGTTTGGTATTTAGCTGCATCAGTATCAGGATATTAAAATCATTTTTTAAAGATCAATAATTAAACCTGGATTTCATTATTATTCAGAGCATACAAATTCACAGGCCTGTTGTATTAAACACAATACAAATATCAGAGTGTTTGTCATTGTACTCACACTAATTGCACATTCTAGCACATTATGGGGTAATGATGCTTGAAGTTACCAAACAGTTCAAAGATGAAAGGCCACGCAGTCAAAGATTTTAAAATAAAGCTCCTGATTTGTGAATTTATGGTAATGTGCTGAATTTGATCTCTTCCCCTCATATAAATAGCTACATATAATTATATAATTATATAATAATTAGCTTGTAGTCCCACAGCAATTACAGAGTTATTCCATGGGTATCTGAGCCCTGACAAGGATGGTGATACCTGGCATTGCCCCCTGCCTCCCACTCTGCATCTCTAACTTTCCAGTGGTTGCACATGCGAAAATATCCTGAGCTTTTTGCGTCCATTTTGCTGTGGATTTTGCCAAGGCTCTACTTTTATCTCTGGCTGCTGGTTCTGTTTAATTGGTAGTTTGCAGATAATAGAAACACAGAGGAATATTACTCAGTCATCTTCAAAGGGCTGGAAGCAGAGAGTCTGGTGGGGCACCCAGGAAGCCTTGCAGAAGACTGAAATGGGAAGGCAGCATTTTTATCACCTTCCTCATTCAGAAAAAAAGAGAGAGAGAGAGCAAGAAAGAGCGAGGCAGCCTGACCAGGAGCCAAAAGGAGATGATTATGTGGTTATCCAGAGGGATTCTTTCTATTACTTGAAAAATCAGAGTGCAGATTTAGAGAGACAGGTTGATGTGCTCAGGAAGATCAATGAATATGAGAGGGTCATTGATGGCATATGCTGGGGTTTAGAGGTAAGTGGCAGCTTTGGAGGCAGGGACAGGAGGAGGGAAGGAAGCAGCTGATGGTCAGTGCCGTGTCCTGGGGTCTGCCCTGTTAAACAGGGTCCCCTCCCCAGGGAGAAGAGGTGGCACTGTGGCCTTTAAGAGTGAAGTTGGATGAGATTGCAGCCATAGATGTCAAGGAGTGAAATTTCAAGAACGAGCAAGTGCAAGCTCTGTTGGAGCTTAGGTCGTGCTGCTGGTGGGAAATGCTGAGGAAGGGGCTCAGCAGTGCCTGCAAAACTCAAACAAAAATCTCACCTAACCAAACACTCTCAGTATCCCTCGGGGTGAGAGGTTTTTCAAGTGTAAATGTTTACCTGCATGGCTCTTTTATTAAAACACCTTGCAAACCCTTGTCATGAGCAGTTTTAAGGTGATCTCCCTGTTCTCTGCAGCCTTTTTTCCCCTCCTGGTCTGTAGTCACTTACAGCCCAGGCATCCAGCCCGTGGTCAGGCAGCAAAAGCCCTTGGTCCTGCTTTTCAGCAGAAAAACCCTCCATCTGTTATGCATTGATAGAGAGAGCTGCCGAAGATACAGCAGAAATATTTTTCTTGGCAAGGAGGGGGAGTCTTGGAGAGAAAGCAAGTTAGGGACAATAAAGATAGCCAGGAACTCTGGAGCACCGACCTCCAGACGCATCCAGGGTCACCACGGAAAGCATATCAAATGTTAACAGATATCAGCAGCCAAGAACTAATTTTAAGGAGGGCTGGAAGATATTCTTGTAAGTTCAGTCAACATTTTAAAGTAATAGTGGCAGCTTCTAACATTATGGAGCTTTTTTTTGTCTGTTTATTTCACCTACTGTGTTTTGCAGAGGCATTCATATTTCCAAAATTTAGAAAGCTGAAGTCATTGATTCTTAACTTATGGCAATCAACAAACCCAGAAAGTTTGTTTTTTCAAATGGTTGGTGTTGTATAGGAATTTCTGCCTGTATTTTTATATGTGTGAGGTACAGAGATATATGTAGAAGTATATTTGCACATGTATATCCACATGTTCATGGACTGTGTCTGGGAACACAGATCCATACAAAAGATGCCATTAACTCCACACTCAGGAGTAAAGGCATCCATGTGAACAATCGATCTGCCATTGAGAAAATATTTGACTATTGTAAAGTGCCAAACCAGGGGACTGATATAAAAATTAGAACGGTCTCAAAAAGCAGGGGACTGGCATAAAAATCAGGAAATTAAAAGTAATCAGATTATTCAGATGGAACTGTTGTATTTCATTCTAAGTGCAGTAAATATATGGATTACTAAGCCAATAAGACCAGTGAGGCAAAGACTGGCTCATGCTCTGGAAAAAAAATGATTTCTTATAATTTTTTTGTAATTTCTACTTGTTCATGGACATAAAACAAATATTTAGCTGACTGACTGACCAATTTGCCAGTAAAAGTTTGAAGTGCAATTCAATTGATCATCATGGATGGGATTTTTACTCCCTTATTTATTCTGAAGACAAATTGCTGTAGTTATTTTCTCTGTTTGTTAAAGTCTGCCCGTTTCATGTGCTCCATGTGCAATTTACACAGTGAAATAATAAGCTCCTGCAGTGACTTATACAATGTTCTAAGCCCTGCTGAGCTCTCTCATTCCAGAGGTGCAGGAGCTCTGGGATGAGCATAGTTGGTGCCTTCAAATGCCTCTTCAGGGCTTGAGTGTGAGCACCAGTCTGCACAACGGCATTTTTAGCTCTGTTTTTGGGGCAATTAAGACTTTTTTTGCACTCCAACAAACAGGTCACCATCTTTGTTTTGACATTTGGTGGGGTTTGCCATCCTCATACAGAGCAGGCACAGATGAGAGTAAGGGAATAATTCATACAGAGTCGTTCCCAAGATTATCTGGGCACCAGGTCAGGGGAGTGGTGGTGTAAGCCACAGCTTTGTCCTTACCCCTTGCTCTGCTGACCTGGAGCAGGACCAGGAGAAATGCTGCCTTAGGGATTCCTGCTGTACCTCAGCCACTTGTGGACACAGCCTGATGTGCTTTGGCTCTGGGTGAAGAAGGATTTGCCCTGGAAACAGCCTGCTCTGACCCGTGGAAAGGGGTGACACACTCAGCTGAGGTGCTCTTTGAGATTATCCGACAGGGGAACGGACAGGACTCAGCCTCTACTTGTGCAAATGAAGGTGTGAAATCCAGGATAAGTGTGAACCAGGCAGGATGGTATAAAGGTGCTGGAAAAGGGATAATAAAAAGCTGTCCTCTGGTTCATATGCCGTGGTGTGATGATGCATTCACGAGTGAGAAAACGTCGGTGAGGGGTAGCAGACTGACCTCTGTGAGCACTGACATGCAGCAAAGTGACTGCAGAGCAGCCCTGTTTGTTCACCAGCACAAACCAAAGCCATGAGTGCAGAGGCAATGGCAGAGCACGTGGGACTCTCTGCATTGCCTGTATTTACATAAAGAAATTTCACTTCAGTTAAAGCCTCCTTGGGAATACGTGGGAGGTGGGGGGAGCTCTTCAGCGGAGGATGCTGTCTCAGCCTTATATAAATACCTGTAGAATTGCTCAAATAGTTCATTAGTAGCTTATGAGTTTGTGTGCCTGCATTCCTCACCAGCTCTAATTGCAAGGATGTTGATTCCTACTGCATCCGAGTGAACAGATTCTCTGCTCTGTTGCACCATTAAATGAGGTGTTACTGTGCTTGACTCGAGCTGAAAAGGATCCCTTCCCACTTAGCAAAGACTGGCTAGGGCTGACCTAGCTGGGGACAGATTTCCTTCCAAATCACAGAGAAATACTCCTGAATATGAGATGTTAATTGTGGCAGGAATTAAGGATTAAACAGTCATGGCTTCAGGTTACTAGTGGGAACTGAAATCAGGATTACAAAGGAAACTGGGCCATGCCCTCACAATGCTATTACCCCAGTTCTTGAATCTAAAAAACCTTAGAAACTCATCCTCAGTGACCAATAAAAACCAGTCTAAATTGTGCTTACTGAGGCCTGAGGAAAAGAGTCATAATTGTGCAGCCATAGTTTGGACACCTTTCAAGGCAGAAGATAACATCAAGGGCAAAAGAGTGAAATTCAGCCCTGATTTATACCCTCTACAACCTTTATTAGGGCCAAAGCTCCAGCACTGGCCACAACCCCATCTCTTGCCTGGGAGAGTCAGACCCCACAACAGAACCAGCTGCTCGCACCTCGAGTCCCTGAGGGGAGAGCAAAGACCTTGCAGGAGCATTTCTCTCTGGGCAGAGGCACAGGGAGCCCCTGTGTCAGTGCAGCCCCCAGCCTGCAGGACTCCATCCCCTCCATCCCCTCCGTGCCCCACAGCACCTCCTGAAGGGCTCAGAGTGAGGGCAACCACCCCGACCCACGCTCCTGGGGGAGATGCTCACATGGGCTGAATGTTGATGATGGCACCAAACCCTGCTCCTGACCCCAGAATGCAAAGCCAGGGAGATGAATGGGGGGGAAAAAAAAGGAAATTCTGCGGATTAAATTTATGACATAGTAGCACATACTTAATAACCAATTAAAGCCAAGATTTATTGGGAGCTAAATTACATTTGTATTATAAATAGAACTAGAATATACTGTTACAGAATAAAAGCAAAACATTTTAGCATTTAATATTGTAAAAGACAAAGCAATCTAATGGACCCTAAATGTTAATGGGTGAAAAGATTTACACTTTAATTGCATTTTCAAGTCATCTTATTTTACTGTGCTCTTTTTTCTATGTACATAGAAATCAACTGTGTGCTGCAAAATTATACTTAGTAGCAGCAAGACTTGACTTAAGGAAACCTATTATTATAGGCAAGATCAGTTTATTATGTATAAATCCTTGCAAACATTTTAATTGAAATGAGCAGTGGACTTTCACTGACCTTGGCTGCATGTGTGAGAGACCTTCATAGCAAATTAAACTGGTGAAAAGTGTGTGTGAGAAGCCAAGAAGGGAGGGAGTGTTAACAAGACAATTTCTCTATGTAAAGCCAACAACTAAACTGTATTAGATACAGAGGTTTGCTTTATGGCAGGGAAAAAAAAAAAAAAAACAACCCAGAAAAACCAACAACCCTAGCAAATGATGAACCTTGAAATTACATCTGATTGCATTATCAATTAATAATTTACATTTACCAAAGTATTACCAGCTACCATCCAAATTTGGGATTGCCACCTGAGGCTGACATTTTAGTACTGCTTTCATAACATATAGAGATGCTACAAACTTTCCAGAAACCGATTCTTGTGCTCATAAAATTTCTCTTCCAGTTTGCCTTACTGCTTCAAGATTCATCAGCTGAGTTACAGTTATGGCTGAATCTAACTCATATTACATTTGAAAAAATAAATGTGCACTAAAAGTAATTAAAGCATGTTGGTTCATGAATAATACACCATTTTACTACTATTTGCAGAGTATAATGAGACAAGCTACTAAATTGACAATGAATGCTCTATTATGTGATTGCCAACTGTTTTATAAGATATTGAACAGATTCATTTATTCTATCATCATGTGCATTATCAAGCTATTGCTTTTTAATAAATTAATTTCTCCCGTGTCTCCAGAGCCTCACTTTGAAATCTGGCTGAAGGCACAAATGGAATTAATTCCGCGGCCCGGGTTTGAGCGGCGGTGCCGGGTGCCTGGCCAGCCCCGCAGCCGGGGGATTTCTCCGGGTGGCCGCGGCCGAGGGGCTTCATTGCGGGGGCAAGGGACGGCTTTTAACAGCCAGCCGCCAGGAAGGGCCGGCCCTGCGGGGCAGGGATCTCTGACAGCTCCTGTTTATCAGGGGCTCTCCTTGCCGAGCATCCCCGGTCCCCCTGCCCTTCCCCGCCACCCTCCAGCCCGCCGCAAATTGACCCTTTAATTGCTCGGCAGCCTAAACCTGGTGACACCAGCCCCTGACTGTAAAGCAGCACTTAATCCCTGGCTGGGTGATAGTGTCATTAGGGAGAATCTCCCATCCCGGCTGCGGGCTGGGCTGCCGGGGAGGATTTATCTGTGAGCCCCGGGCTGGGGCTGGAGCAGCGCGCAGGGTCCGCGCAGCCCCGGTGCTGCCGAGCTGCTTCGCTCGCTGGTAAACAACTTCTAATTGCGGCTGCTGACAGGACTCACTGTGTGTAACTAACCTTGCTGCAATGTTATTATTTCTGAAGGGAGCCTTTCTCCGTATTTTTAACAATAAGTCTGACAGGTGTCATATTAAAAACAGGGCTTAATTCTAATGCAACTATTCCCACCCGCCTTTCCCTTCTCGTTCTTGTGCCTCTGTAATGCATGAATTTTTTTTTTTTTTTTTTTTTTTTTCCCTGCTCATAAAGATTAAAGGAGCAGCTTTGCTGGAAGGAAAGTACTGGTTTGTTTGTAGTCCAGGTACATTTGAGATGGTCTCAGCACCGGCTCCCTTTCTCCTCTCTTCTCCAGCCACGCCGGCTCAATGCTGGGAGAAAAGAGAGGGGGAGAGAAGCGAAGCTTTCCCTGGGATGAGAGGTAATTCAGGATCCATTGAAGTGAAATCTCAGGCTTCCTTTGAACTGTGACCCGCAGCCAGCGTCCGGGCGCTCCGTGGCTGTGATGCACGGCTGACTGCTGTCCACCAGAGACACAGCCCAGGCCAGCAGTTCACTTACAAGTTTACACTGGATTTAAGTCAAAATGCTAAAAACGCTGGTGTTCAATCACTGCTAACCGTGTGCTCGGCAGACAGCTCCCAGCAGACCCCGTGCTTGTAAAATCCAATACGCCACGTAAAGTAAGGGCTTGTGGAGGTGCAGGAGGTTTGGAGGAGTTTTCTCCGTCCCTGCTGATTGCTTTTTTTGTGATGCTGCTTTTCAGGTGCTGAGGTGGCTGCAGCCTCGTCCCGTCTGAGTGCAGCACAGAGGGCTGCGCTCAGAGGCACTCCCCATTTCCATAACCTTCCCCCGTGTGTCCTGCCCTTCCTCTCAGGCTGCCTGCAGAAGGCAGAGTCCATCTCAAAGCCATCAGTTCTGGGCTGATGTGATGATCTGTCGGGACCAGGGAGGCTCCCATGCTCTCGCTTCTCTCTCTCCTCCCTTTGCAGAAAGCTTCCACGTTCCACGCCCGCCAGCATCACACGCACTCCTCAGTGCTGGCTGAGAACATTACAAAGCTGCTCAAACTGCTGCTGTTAAAGGCTAACGCCAGCCCAGGGAAAAGGGTGCCTTCTTTGCCAGGAGGGATCACAGAAATCCAGTGTACAAAGCCCCTAATTTAGCCTGTGCTCACATACCTGCAGGCACTGCACCAGACCTGTGAAAGGTTTCCACATGAACAACACACACGGTGCAGATCAGTCTCAAAGCATTGTGTAATGTTCAGTTTTTACAACAGTTCTTTTAGAAGAGCAAAGATAAGCAGGCCAAATAGTCTCACCAGGCATTTGGTGATCTGTTCTGTACCCCCTTAAGGTTAATTATTTTCTAGGACTCAAAAAGAAAAAATATTTTTTCTTCCTCTCTTTTTTTCTTCCCCCCCTCCCACCCCGCACATAAGCAACTGCCCAGCAAATTGATAAGAGTCCTTTTTAATTAGCTAGTGAAGTTGTATGGCTAATGTTCCATATAAAAGGTCTATAAAACACAGCAGAATTAATAAAATGACTGCTTCTCATTTAATTCAGGTCCTCCAAAGGGATCCATATGTCTTGCTTTGGTCTGTTTGTAGTACTTCTCTCCACCACCCAGCCACGAATTGATTAAAATCACATTCCTCACTTAAAACTGGAGCCCAGTTGGTAAGAGATACTGGATAGTAATTAAGGTCTGTGCACAGACACATGAACCCCCATAAAAAAAACGGTACCAAAAGGAATCATTGTGCATCGCTTGGATTATATGCAAACACAGCTCATGTTGACAGCTACCTCTGGATGACTCCATCAGTACACACTTTATCTCCAGCTGTCCAAGTAATTTTCCCAGGATTTCGCCCCTCTTTTTCACTCCTCTCCACACAGATGGATTAGAGCAACAAACGGTTTACATGCTGCACATCATTAGCTATCCTCCCTCACTACCCAGCAGATAACAACTGGGCTCTATCATCCGGACATTCATAACACCTTGACACTTTTACAACTATGCTGTTCTCTGCCAGAGCAATCTTCTCTTTTAAAGCATGAAGCTAATTCACAAAACACCCCTTGGAAAGTACTCTGCAGTGGGGGAGAGAAGAAAAAGCACAGCCCAGAAAAGGCATCTAGTAAATAACACAGTTAGCAGTGTAGGAAAAAACCCCACAAAAACTCGAGAGAAAAGCAGCACATTCTTTCTCTCCAAGGTACCTCTCTATTTTCCCATTTTCTCTGTCCCACAGTAAAGGGCACCAGCAAATAGCCACCTGTCTGTCTGCTGTATTTCAGTGCTTCCATCCTCGTGTCACTCAGGCACCTCCCAAGCCTGGCATCAGCCTGTGCAGGTCCCTGTGGCCCTGGGGATGGTTCAGCTGCTTCCCTGGGCATGGGCTTCACCAAGGACCCTCTTTACAAAGGGACCAGTTGAAGGCTTCAGTCAGCCAGGCATTTACCACTGTGTATTCCTATTGGCTCTTCTAGCTTTCCTGAACTGCCTCCAGTTTAACAAATTTTGACTCTAAGATTTGTTAATAAAACAACATTTCCCCTCCATAGGCTGTGACCCTGCTTCAGAGCCCACTTGTGCACAGACATGGGCTTACATAAAATACAAACCCACATCAGCCACTCTGTGGAAGGAATACATTTCAGCAGCATTTTCCAAGCTTCTCAGCATGGCCCCTGCTGCCCCAACCATACATTTTAATGTATAGTACACGCTTGTTTAAAAAAGAAATACATAAGGAGAAAGAGTAATTACCGTAGCTTAAATTCAGCCCGATAAGAAGGGCTTGCACAGTCTGAGCAGCTGTTCCACTGCCATTCAGATTATGAAAATATAATCCTAGAGAACCTTGTCAAGATAAATACAGAGCATGAAATGTATAGGCAATTTTTCCCCAGCCACATATAATGATCAATCCCAAAGCCACAAGTGATACCAAAGGACAAAATAAGATCTGTCTAGACTTTCTCACTTATAAGATATTGATCATTCCAATGGTAAACTGGTTAGTATAAGTGTGTTTGGCTTGAAAGGTCATGAGCTTAACACCTGACAAGGAGTTATTCAACCTTGATGTAAGTCAAATTATTGCAGAGTTGCTGGAAAGACTTCTCTAATAAAAAGCTCTACCTGGTCTGAGAATATCTGAGATTTGTCTCCCAGACGCCAAAAGAAAAAGCAGGAAGGAAAAATAAAAGAAGCCAAGATTTGGCATGGGTTTCTGCTGGCTCACCTCTACCTGATTTGGCAAGTAGGGGTCCCAGCAGCCAGGGACCCAGCAGAACAATGGACAGCAGTGGAAGCTGACACTTGTTGAAAAGGAACCTCCCTTCCCCTAAAGGCTTCTGGCTTTTCAAACCCAGCAAGGGAGTTTGCTCCTACACAGACTTGGAGATACAGGGCACCAGTGTAGGGTGAAATAATCCCCATTAAAATGGGAAATGTTGACTTTGGAAGGAAGGCAGGGGGGGAAAGGGTTGGACAACGCCCGGCAGTGTGTGGGTGGGAAAAGCTCAGTGGCATCTCCTGCCAGCACCTCCCCTTCCCAAAGCCCTGTGGGGCCTGAGCCCTGCTGCAGACACAGCCCTAACCTCCTTCTTCATGGGGAGAACTAGCAAGTGCTTATTAGGACTATTAGGAGCTTGATGTGAATTCGCTGGATCTTTTCCAAGAACTATAAATACCCGATCTATTTTGCTTTATTCAGTTCTTTTTGTTTTGCTGATATGATACTAGTTAAGGTTAATGGGGTTTGCTTTAATATTAGACACAGGATCACTTAACTACCTTTAATGAACACTGGAGTCAATGCATTGTGGAGTAATTCACACAGACATTGCCTCAGGTAAATCAACCGGAAAAATGTAAGCCAGTCAAATAAATAAATCTGGCTGGCTGTAAATGTGCCAAATTTTACACCAAAATATATTTGAAAGCCAATGACTTAGGCACATCTAGGATATTAAAATGGAGGGGTTGGAGTCTGTTTCTTTTCAATTGCTTTTCCTTTTTTAATGTTCCTTGCACATCCCTCCTGAGCTGAAACCAAACTGAGATTGAAAGAAAAATTATTTTCACAAGTGTTTCTAATAGAAACAGCCTGGTGTCTTGTTTTTTTCATTTGGAAAAAGCATTTTTTTTATACTGGCTATCTCAACACAGGAGAGTTGAGAGGCAAAGAGGAGAACAGAGAGTAGAAGAAGAAAAATGGAGAGAGAAAAAAATGAAGGAGAGGAAAAAAGAGAAACTGAGAAAGACAGAGAGAAATAAAAAGTAAGAAAGGAAGAAACAGGGAGAGAGTAATTTTACCTGCATTGGAGAAAATTATGACAGTGAAATTCTAGACAAGGCAATAGATTGGTGTCAGTAAATAAAAACCAGAAATAAGAACCAGAGGAACCCAAACTCAGTGAAGATAGGGGTTAGCTTACCTCATACCAGTGCAAAGCTAGAACTATACTAACATTAAAAGTGCTCTTACCTTGTAACACTGAAATAGAGAGTGGAGTACAGAGGAAAAACACACAGATACTCTTTGAAGGAAGGCAGGCAATATCCCTAAATACTGAATTCCCACAGAAGCGAACAATATTTCAGCAATAAGGAATGACAGGGGGTTCATTATAGGTTATTAATGTTTGCCTAAATGGAGCAGGAGGCCCAGGCCTTCAGGGGAGTGCAGAGCTCTGGGCATCACTTAATTAGTGCCTCCTCTGAACCCAGCAATGCCAGGCTCCAGAGCAAAGCTCTGCAGCCCTACACTGCCCGTGTCATAGCAGAGCAATTCTGTCTGGCTGTGAAAGGGAAAAACACTGCCTGTGTGAGGGCTGCTGCACAGGTGACAAGAGTTAATCACTGTTTCTCCCCAGTTAAACTCCAGACACTACAAGGAATTTGGCTGTAACCATCAACTTGCAAAGCCTTCAACCCAGGCCATGAATTTTCAGACACTGCACTACACCAGCATCTGGTCTGTGTAGCACAGACTGGAGAAAACCTCTAGGAGACCAGAAAGACCTTTTTGTATGCTCTTCAAAAGGCTGGAGAGGTGTTGTTCTTTCTGGAATAGCTCCTTTTATTTCTTTATTCCACCAAATGTTTCAATGCAGGATGTGCTGCCCTTGGGGAAGGGGCTGCAGAGAGTTGAGGAAGATGAGTGGGCAGGATTTGTTGTCTCCCGAAGCTGTTGCTACAGAGGTGGCACAGTAGGGATAAAAAAAAGGACATATATTCTTCACTGCTGCGTTAAGAAAGACTGTGGCATCAGGTAAGGAAGCAGACAAGGAAGGAGCAGCTGAGGCTGCACTTGGGTAGAAGTCTTGATTTTAACTCCTGTTCAACAACTAATATAATGCACTGTGATTGCAGACAAGAAAAAAATCACGGAAGGCAGACTATTAACAATAAAGCAGAAATAATACGGGGATCAAATAAACTTCTGTTAACAATGTGTCCTTCTATTTATTTGTTTATATTCTGTCTACAGAAAATATGATGCTGGACTGAGGATGGCTTAGAACAACCTTCTGGCATGAAGACAGCTACAAAGCACAAAATACAAAAAATGAACTCAGAAAAAAACAAGAAAAAAACAGCGTTTTCTTGGCATCAACAAGAAGCTCTTTATTTTTCCTCGAGTTTTCTTTTCTAAAAAAATGGAACTAAGAGATTTGCAGAAATGAGACAAACTTTCTCTTCAGGTGACACTATTCAAGCAAGCATGTTGTTTTATTGATTTTAAATGGAAAGAAAAGACAGATTTGGAATGGGATACAGTATCAGGAGAACTGAGAAACTCTGAACTTTCAAGGAAAAAAAAACCTCCTTAAAACTGTGAACTGAGAAATGGATGGAAATACCATTTAAACCCCTGATTACACTCTGTGTGTTCTTTAAGGAGACATCATCATCTTTGCTAACTCGACAGTACTTAGGGAATGGTTTACAACATATCTTTTATTGTAATCTTTTAAGAAAAAAACCCCAGAAATATTTAATTAGCTGTGACTTTACCATTACTTTTCAGATGTCTTCCTGCACCTTCTTTTTCTAGACAGCACAGATGTATTTTCAGCCAACAGTCAAGGGCAGAAAAGATTTCTTTTTCTCAATAATCTTTTGATTTGCCACACCCAATAAAATCCTTGTAGGGAGAAAACAATCAACACAACTACCATCTCCCAATCAATACCTAAAGCCTAACAGACAGTAATTATCAAAATAAGGAGGAAATCCCATATTGGGCTACGTACCTACCCATTAATCAAAACAACAGAAATTATCTGCAGAATTGCTTTCCTAAAATAAGACAAAAGATGCCTCCTTGGGTTACACTTTGAACAGGCTATAATCAAAGGAAAGAGAAGGGAGGCTAACTAAGCCCCAGGAAGCGGCATTGTCCCTTTAACCCGCAGTATTCCCCACCTCCCACCAGTACTTAACATTTTTCACTATGTTGTGACTGCTATTATTTCATTTAACACTGGTTAATCTGTATCTGAGGTACATGGAAACCCTCTAGATGATAAGATTGGACAGGTTCCAGCGTTGGCAGTTTCCGAGCGAGCGAGCGCGAGCGCGCGCACGTTGGCGCGTTTTGATCCTTCCAGGAGCTCCCTGCTATTTGGCCTGGCTGCCAAGCCGTTCCTGGATCAGCCTGTGGCTCAGCTCCCAGAGGGCAGCGGCCGTGGCGTCGCTCTGTGCCTGCTGCGAGGGCAGGCAGCGGCAGCAGTTGTTGAAGTACATCCCGCCCAGGCCTTCCAGCTCCACCGCCGTGGCGCAGTACACGGTCGTGGCTGCTCCTTGTTGCTGCAATTAAAAAGAAAAAAAGACAAAAAAAAAAAATTAAGAGAGGGGAAAATAAGCAGAAGTGTGTAAATGCGTACAGAGATGTTTTATGGTTTATTTGTCATGGTCGTAATCTGCAGCGCTTTGGAGCCGTGCCTCGCGCAAGCGCCGGTGACAAGGCTGCAGCCCTGCTGAAGGCACTGCCTCTTGGACACTTATTTACAAACCACTTCAATGAGGGCTTTTTTTTTTTTTTTCTTTTCCTTCCCTCTAAGAGCAAAAGAAAAGAAAAAGATAATCCTGAACCACAACCCGAGGCTGTTGTGCCCCTTTTCAGTAAACACCTGGATCGGTGGAAGGGGCTGCCCAGGCAGTGTTTGGCACCAGAACAGTTGAGCCAGGTTTAAAAGCAGCACCTCAAAACTTCCCTTTGCATCACAGAAATGTGTGCATTTGACCAGGCACTTTGACCATATGCCTGGGCATCCTGACCCGCAACACAGCCTGATAGACGGATTTGGTTTGTTTGGGTTTTTTAAACCTCTTGTGCAAAATTAACCTGGGCACTCCAATTAAGACCTATCATGTAAAGTGCAGTCGGGATTGGTGCCAAACCTGCCCATGGATCTTGGATCAACAGTCTCCCCATGGCAGTTGTCACTGTGAGAGCATTTGTCTGCTGCAGGCAGAGACAGGGCTTGTTCTGCAGAGACACGAGGCTTTCCAGTGGAGTTTTGTTCTGTAACAACCATTTCTCATGTCTTCTAATGCTTTAAGAAATGGAGTGCATAGATTAGAGGGTTTTGTGGATCAGAAGGGATTTTTAATTTTTTTCTTGCTTTCTCTTCTTTTTCCTTTTCCTTTCCCTTTTCCTTTTCCTTTCCCCCCCTTTTTTTTTTTTTTTTTTTTTTTCCTTTAAATTTAAATACCAAATGAACTTATGTTCAAAGAGGAAGAATGGGTTTCTCTGAATTGTCCCAACAGAAACCTGCAGATGGAGGCCACAGGGTTGGGGC
This sequence comes from Phylloscopus collybita, assembly GCA_027886175.1. Lineage (NCBI taxonomy): Eukaryota > Metazoa > Chordata > Aves > Passeriformes > Phylloscopidae > Phylloscopus > Phylloscopus collybita. Next base: position 2,108,316 of record JAJNNQ010000008.1, read on the forward strand.
AAGCACCCTGGCATGGGCAGTGGGCCATTCCCTGGCACAGACTAAAAGCACAGTGCCAGAACAGCTGGGGAGAGGGCAAGAAGATATTTTGCTTTGTAAACTATAATTAAAAATAATAGGTGAGAGCGCATTAGCAAAACACAACACTAATTTAAAACCGATAGAGTTTATCTGGCATCTTATGATTATTTATGTACATCTTAGTCCTTTCTGTGGTAACTAATTACGAGCTGATAGGAATCAGAATAAAGAGGCTGCCAAGTGCAATTGAAAAAGTAAATGAAGAGAAATTAGTTGTTGCCGCATTAAGATAATTTAATGGGAAAAGAAAACAGGCTTCAATCTCTTGTGATTTTCCTCCACTCCTTTTTTTTTTTTTGGCCTTTCATTGTCACAACCAAGGAAACTCAGGGTACTGCTGGGGGGGGGTCAACCTGCAGAAGACCTCTACTTCACCTTCTCATCCTTCAAGGAAAGGAAGCAGTTCAAAAAGCCCCAGTTCTCCTTATTTGAGGCATCTCAACTTTGTAGCAGCAAAGAAGTGCATATTTGTTTGCAAGACATGCATTTTCCTCAGCAGATGGGATTAAACTGATAATGATGACTCCACATCTTAGAAACGATGTCCCATCACAAGGTAAACCAAAACTGTCTGTATTAAGTATTTTGAAAGGCATATATTTATCAACAGACCAGAATATTTTTAAAGTTAGTATAATACGTAGTAATCCTCTTATTAAACCAGTATCTTTTTTAGAAAAAGAGAAAGTATCTTAAAGGTGGTAGCAGAAATGGAAAAGAGTTCTACTAAAAATAATATTAATAGAGAACAATAAAATTTCTATGCTTATTTCAACTGTCCTATAAAGCTCCACAGTACAGGTATGAACACTGTATTCAGCTGTTTACAATGTCTCAAAGCCCCTAAAGAGTATTAGTTTTTTGCAAGCAATTTAACTGAACTTTCATTAGAAAGGTAAAATTAAACTGAATTGCTCAATGCAGAGCAAGAGCCCTCAAGCTATTGCTGAAAAGCATCTGTCCAGCCAAGCTAAACTCAGGCTATCTCCAATAGAATTCAGCTAATTCATAAACTGGAAGTTTATCAGAGCCAGTTTAAAATCCAACCCAAACAATAATTTGTCTTTTCAAATGAGTCGAAGTTGACCACGTTTAAACAAAATTCTCGGCAGGCAGAAAAACGTCCCAGAGCACAACAGCATTGCTTTATACCTTGAGCATTGACACAAGCTAGACTCCAGAAGAAGAGAATAGTTTTCCCTGTGTGAGCATAGGATATTTACTTTAAGTGATAAAAGATTATGTGGCTGGAAGCCCAAAGCACTTTATCTTGCGATGCCTCCAGTGTTTTGCCGAGAACTGGATGTAAGCAACGTGCCATTTGCTTTTTTGGCTGTGTGTATTCCTTACTTCTTTCTAAACGTTTCAATCATGTTGGCTGTTCTGGAAGAAGAAAATTCAATGGTTCTATCATTGAAAGAAAAGTACCTTTCTTATTACTTAAGAGAAACGCAGTCGTATTTACCCCTTCGTTGACAGAGGGTAAAGCTTTAGTATCTCACAATTATGGACAAACATGAACTCATCAAGCCTAGGAGAATGCTTCAGACAGCAAAATTATGTAACAGAAGGTAAACCCCAGATTCTCAGAGCCATTTAATCACATAATTTCCTTTGTGGAGCTGGTTGCATTCAGACACTTGAGGATCTGCCTAGGTGACTTGTCCGAGGACAGAGAGGAGTGAGCATCAGAGTCGCAGGAATCAAATCCCATTCTGGGTTGGGAGGGGCATCAAGAGGTCTCCAGCCCAATCTCCTGCCCAAAGTGGGATGGCTAGAAGCCTCATTTTTGCCATGCTGTATGGAAAGGTCCCTAAGGCATAAATCCCTTCTTTACATCTACGATCCCACAAACCCCTGTGAAGAGCCAGAGCTGCAGATAAGTGCAAACTGCCTGCACTGCTAGCCAGAAGCTGCTCTGTTTCTCAGCAAATATTGTTTATCCCCTATGAACACAGTCCTTTGAATGACATCTTTATATGCTGGGCCTTATGACAGTTTAGTAACAAGTTTTAATTTTTTGCTCATCAGCTTTCCTGTTCACATATCATCAGCATACAACAGCAGAGGATGTTAGGGAATCTAATTAGTAAACAATTCCATACTGCTGATACAAGATGAAACATTCTTAAACCAATAAAAAGAGCACTTTAATCACTGTTGAATGACTTTCAATGCCAAGCGGTTTGTGCCATGTCAGAACATAATTTGAAGAAGATTAGAGCACTATATAAAAGAATTAATGTTAACAACTTCGTTAAAAAATGTCTTAAACAATGAGCTTGTCAGTTGTCACAGGCTCTCCCTGATCCATTGTGATTAAGGCCCCCCCTCCCAACAATTTCAGCTGATAAACAATGCTAAAAGCGTCGGGCAACCTAAACATTTTTTTTTTCCATAGGTCCATCAGTTGTACAGGGTGCTAATCACCAGAGCTGGGGTCAGCCTTCTTTAACCTGCAACAAAGGCAGCGGGTTGCAATAATGAATACACAGGATAAAGAATTTGTGAGAAGCCCAACTGAATCTTTAATCATGCCTCAATGCCATTTCCGATCCAGTCAAACATTTGAAAGCTGCTGGGCAAGCACCACGCTATCAATCTTTCCAGTGCACGTAAAATTACCCGGGAATCTTGTTTTGGATTAAGTTGAAGAGTGTCTTAGTAATAAGGGTTCATCATTCTCTTCCGCAAATCATTTGTCAGTTTTGTAACACAATCTTCCTCTGCAGCAGGGTGGGATTTATACAGCAGTTGCTGTTTATTTATAGTTGAGGCTCAAAGATCTAAATTACCCATCCTTCTAAAATCCTTTGTTGAGTTGAAAATACTAAGGAGCTACTAGTTCATAGGCATTTATTTCATAACTGCCAGCAGTCAATTTGTAACTGATGGCACCGAAGGCAAATTAATATTGAATATCTTAACAGTAAAAGAAAAGGGGTTCTTGAGATACAGTACAGGGTAAAACCCTCATTAATATATGAAATGCATCCATTTATGTTCCTGATAAGAAAACATATTATACAGTTAATGTTTAGTTTTTAGATTTGTCTACCTTCAAATGCATGTTTATTTTCTAAATTTAGACTTTTGTTCTGAGGCAAGTTTACATTCCAAGCATATAAATAATAGAAACAAAGCCATAACTTATCTGTATATTTATCAACTATGAATGAATAGGATCCACTCTAAACTCTGTTAAGAGCACACAGCACTCAACATTGTCTGCCAGGGAAATGGGATCAGCTTATTTGAAAAGGAGGGGTTTATTTTCTTATGAAAAATTAAGGATAAAGGCCAGTTATCTTGGTAGCCTGAGGTTAAGTTCAGCACAGAGCATTTTAAAAGATGGCCAGTGGAAAGAGGTGAATTCAAAATGACATGAGAGGAGAGTATTTGTGACAAGGGCCAGATTCAAAGCAAGCAGCTCAAGTGAAATAAAAAGGCAAGTCCTTAAAACTCTTCAGGCTGTTCCTGTTATTCATATCAGGACTATTAGACAAAGCCAACACATCCCTAACAGTAAAATATCAGACCCACACAAAGGCACTGTGAGCATACCATTTACAGCTGAATAACTCATTACACAGCAATGTGAGGTAGAACCATGGAGTTATTAAGGTTGGGGAAGATCACTGAGTCCAACCACTGACCTAACCCAGCAATCAAGGTAGTAGGAACATATTCCAGGTATGAAACCAAAGGGATGTTCTGTACCTTCTCTGTGCCTCTGATAAGCACCCTGAAGAGTTCATTCTGTTAGAGGGTAAAACTCCTCACCAGCTGACTTCAGCAGTGGCCGTTTTCCTGATTTTGATGTAAAATACAAAATCTCCTTGGAAAAACACACAAAATGATACAGAATCTGTTTCCACAACTATCAGTTCCATAGTATCCAAACCAAACCCTAAAGTGACAGCTGCAGTTTTACATTCCTCCAGCCTCCCCTCCACCTGGTGGGAATTAGCACAGGTTTGCTGCCCTCTCAGAGGCTCCACAGATTGGAGCAGGGGCTGAGGATCTGTTCCATTGTTCATTGTGACCCTGATACTGATGCTTAGGGTGGGCACAGTGGGGTTTGTGCTGCCTGGGGGCAGCTGGGAGAAGACTGCTCTCAGAGTAGATTTTTCTCCTTCAGGTATTGCTACAACCCCCAAGCTGGGATTGTGGTGCAGAGCTTTCTCAAACTACACTTATTCCTTTTTCCTGTGCAGCCCAAGTCCTTGTGAACAACGTGGAGCACAATGACCTCTTCTGAAAAGCACTAGCACATCTAAAATCCTCATGTCCTCATTCAACCTCCAGGATTCCTCTGCACCTGAAGTGTTTTTAGGAGCAATCTTAAGAACTGTTTGGTGAGGCCAGTTGTAGCTGAGGGAGCCACTTCTCAATGTCAGGTGTTACTCTGCTCCTTTTCCTACTGGGATAACTCAGAGCTGTGAGGAGCAGTCGTGTTTCCTTCCAACAGTGCAGTGAACAAGTTTTAGTCTAGCCTGTGAGATGACAGGAGAAGTTCAGTTCTTGCTGCAGTCCTCTTACTCAGAGAATCCCAGATGCACAGTTATCTCATGAATAGCACTCAGAATATGTATGTATTAGCATCCTGTAAGAAAACAGGATTCCTTGATTGCTTTTTCAGCAAGGAAACATGAAATTGAGACCTGCCTTTGCTATTTTGGGAGAGCGTGAAACTGAAATCATATCTGCAGCTAAAAAAAATAAAACTTTGGAGCTGCCAAATATGATCTAAACTCCAAATTGGGCTCAGTTGACTTCAGGTCCTATTTCCACCCAAGTGCCAGCAGGAAAACGTGACCTGAACTGACACTGTATTTACACTCTTTTCAAAGCTCTCACCGAACCACATCTAAACCAGAGGTTCTCAACCACCTCCCCTTCCCCCATCACCACAATTAAACCAGCAAAGCATCTCTTAGAAGATAATACAACGGATAAACCAAAATCTATAAGGTCTGGTTTTTTTTTTTCCCTCTGATGTATTCCTTTTTCAACTAATTCCCAACTACAAAGACTCAAAACTCCATCAGCTTCTCTACTTGCAAAGCATAGTTGGTTTCAAGCTGTAACTTTTCTTAGTGTCTTTAAGACCCTTACACATTTACAGTATTCTTTACATACATTATAGGAGATAAGTGTGCTATGTTCTTTGAGTAAGGAAACTGCAGTAGTTCACGAAAGAGGATTTGTTTTCAACTGCTGAGGCATTAAGACCTAGTGATTATTTCAACTATTCAGTATATGCAGCTATATTTAACTTACATTCTGGGTTTTAACTTTGCAAAGGAAATCGTGTCCATTGTAATAAATGTATTTTGATAATGCACCATGTTGTTTGTGTTATGCAACCCCCCTCATGTTCTCAATTGCAGCAATGATAGCACTTGAAAATTTCCAGCCTCCAACATCCGGTATCAAACAGATTTTCTGCAATTATTCCACAGGAGAAAAAAAAAAATGACACATTGACATGAAGTCAGGAGAACTGGGTTGTTTTCCTCTTTTAGACTTTTCCTTGGACAAGTCATGTCACCTCCATGTACCTCACTTTTCCCAGCTAAAAAATGGGGAGAGTACTCCTATTTACCCACCTCACAGGGGTGTTGTGAGGAGCTGTTCAGATTTATGGAGTGCTCTCACACTTAATTTGGAAAAGCACTGTGTTAAGTATAAAGTGTTATATTACAAACCATTGTTAAAATGTGTAGAAGATGTAGACCAAGGTTGGCAAAGTAGCTGACAAAAAAATGTAATTATCTTCTAAAATCATGCCTATTTTTTTCTATTGTATAAACTTAATTATTTAAGACAGCTATGAAGCTGTCTGCTACTCTGGGTCCTGTTCCAGTGTCTTCCCTCTCTCATCCAGTTTTTTTGCCCAGCACACAGAGAACTTGGTAAAACTCTTACTAGGCAAAACAACACTGAGTTATTAAAAAAAATGGATGTTTTAGAGTCCCTGAAAGGGTGATCCATGCATTCATCTCTCCCACCCTTTGCATATGCTAGGCAGAGCCATCATGGCATACCAGGGGTGGGATTCAGTTGCCTAACACGGATCTTGAGACATCTGAGCTGCCTCAAGATATCCCACGTGCTCCACAGCTGTCTTTCAGAAGGGCACATATTTCCCATAGGTCTGGTATTGTATCTGCCAGCCCCTCAGGGATATCTCAGCTAAAACCACACAATGGTTAAGACAACACCAGACTGTGCAACTTAAATGCTTTTGCCACAGCACCTGGAAGGGAGCTGGTTCCCACAGGCAGCACCGTATTTCTTTCTTTTCCAGAATCTTATTAAAGTCCACAATCTGCTTCTGAAAAATGTTTCAAGGCTGACAGAGAGCCACTTTAAGCTCTAAAAACTACAATGAAGCCTGTGGCTTTACCTTGCTCCACCAGCATTTCAGGGCAGGAGCAGCAGCATTCCTCACAGGCCTCTTTATCAACACCATATTTCCAGGCACATCAGTGCTGCAATTCTTTCTCCTGCCCACTGAACCCCCGTTCACACCTGATTTACACTTTTAAGCCATCATTGCTCCACTGAAATGGCAGTTTTGAACACTGCATGCAAATGTCTATGATCTTTTCTTCTCACAGGCTGGTATGGAGCAGTGGAGCCATGCAGCACTCCTCTGCTCATTTCTAAATTTGGGAAAGATCCCTGAGGAAAATTATTGATTTTCATTTCAGAGAGTAACAGGGTAAGGGTGAGATCAGGTTGAAGAAATGATGCTGCAGTCCATGGCTTGCCCCCTGCCCTGTTTGCCAGCACTGGTCTGTGGGCAAAGAGCACGTCAGGGACAGTCCCTGGGCATCTCAGCACTGCTGGGGGCTGCTCACACCTCAACATCCGTGGCAGCTCACCTTCTGTGGTGCACAATTGTACAAACACTATCACAAATACAAATTTTTCTATCACAACTTGTTGGCCACAGTCAAACTGGAAATCCTGTGGAGGACTGGAAATCCTCCCGAGACACACAACCTGCCAGCAAAAGGTGGATTCTTCTGGGCAAGGGCAATTTAAAGAGTTGGGCAATCAGGTTGTTGACACTAAATGTATCCTGCCAAAATGGGTTAGATACACTGCTGGCAACTAAATCATCAGAACTGCTCTGACTGGTGTTTGGGCATACACAGATGAGAGTTCATTGAAATCACTTCTGTTATTAACTTATGCTGAATTGAAATGTTTTATGGTTTTCCTGTACTTTAATTATATATATACTTTATATAAATGTATGTATACATACAGTACTGTATATGCTGTATATATTTATATAGCTTTTTAATACTATTACTAGTCCAAATTTAGACTTTTTCATATGTATTAATTATTGCAAAGAATATCATTGCAATGCTGATATTTGTCTTCTTCCTTCATTGCACAGATAAGTTTTTAGACTAAATTTTATTTCAGACATGAGTGGAAAAAAAAAGCCACACAACACATTGCTTTTTAAGGAAGTGACCTTTTGGGACAGATATTTAACGAGATGTTTGTTTAGATTTTAAAGATAAAGACTGTTTTTCATCTGTTGATACACATGTATAGATATGCACATACACACACAGACACACACACAGTTCAATAACACAATGCATTGAGAAACCACAGGGTGTTATGATGGGGAAGTATCATGGTAAGAAAGTAACTACCAACTCTGTCTTCCAGAAACTAATTAAGGGAATGTATTTTGCAATAATACAGATCTAGCAAACAGGCCTCTAAAGTCTAGGCTTAGAGCTGTAAGCCAGGCACTCCTGTATTATGTATGTGTGATTTTCATAGATAGCCTGCTGTAAAGTGTGCCCTGTTAGTGCATCTTTCAGGCTCAAAGACACTGCTCTTGTTAATATTTCATTTAGTACATACTGTAGAGTCTCATTTATATTACTTCTATAATTAATGGTGATAGCTTAGGCACTGCCTTTACAAGGAGAGATCCCTGTATGTTGGTCGATGGATAATGAGAAACAATAGATATTTCATTCACCAGCAGCTTGTTGCTAGTTAGTAGGAAATTATCGTGTGTACTGTTGCTTTAATTGCCAGGGTAAATAATGCTGCCGCTGTGTTAGTGAACATTTTGAAGCACTTGATGCAAATAGACTAGAAACAAAACACAAAAAAATTACCTTTATTATGCTATACCTTAGCATAGGGAGTTTAAAAGGTATGTCTTAAAACATTTGCGTTCTATCATGCAAATATATCTTAATATGCATGTGCTGACTATTCAACTACTGTATTTTAGGAAATACAATTATGCTGCCTTTCTCTTCTCCTATGTAGACTGTAAATAACTGTAGATCTTTCTCTTGTTTTCCCATGTAAATATATGTAAATATTAACAAGCTATGCATGCTGATATTCTAGGCAATTTCAGGTACTTTTATAATCTGAAGGCATGTACTTGAACTGGTTTGTTAAAAAAAAAAAAGACAAAATCAACTCTCTCAAATCCTTTAAAGCTCATTAGAAATTAAAGATTTCTTACTAGACTGGTTCCTTCACTCTCAGTTGTTTTTTTGTTTATTTTTCCCTCTGCTTTGCCAGTGCTGTCTCCCAAGAACCGCCACCAAGGATGCACATTCCAAGGCTGTTTTCTCCAAAGCACGGGGTCCCATCTCAGGCTGTGATTCACTCCCTGCCCCAGGACGGGCACCATTTACACTCAACACCATCCCCAGCTGTAAATCTCAGCAGAGGCTCAGAGAGGGGATGTCTATACCCTTCTCTCTGACCTCTCCCTCTGCTTAATGATCACAGAGTCACAGAATGGTTTGTTTTGGAAGAGACCTTAAAGATCCTCTAGTTCCAATGCCCTGCCATGGGCAGGGACACATTCCACTGGGCCACTTTTGATGTTTTCTATTCCATTTTCTCAGCCCATAATCCACCAAGCCTGGATTTAATACCACAAGTGCCTGGGCTGGGTTTGAGGGCAGATGGAGCCACAGTCAAGAGCAGTCCCCATGTCTCTGGTTGTGCTGCAGTCCTGCTGCTCACTCAGACGTGCTCCTCTGTTTCAACAGAGCTCTTTATGTTTCTTTTCCAGCATGCTTATGACTTTGACAGACTGTGAAAATAATTTGATAAATAGCTTGATAAATTTCTCCATCTCCTCCCTTCCGTGCTGTAACACTGTTTGTGGAAGCCTTTCAACTGAAGGACTGTGAACAAAAAAGAAATTACCTAAAGCTTCTAAATCAAGTCACCTCCTGCATACAGATTTGGAGACAAGGTTTCAATTTAGCTCTCTTCTTCCTTCTTTTTTTTTTTTTTTTTTTTTTTTTTTGTTCATGCAGTAAATGAAGATTACTCTGAGGAAAAAGGTAAGAAGTAAAAAAAAATATGCATTTATCCCCCAGTACAGTAAAGGGGAGAAAAAAAAAAAACCCCTCTCCATTATCTATGAAAACTAAATGCAATGACAACTTTTTAATTGAAAGAAAACAGCTTTCATGTCTGAAGATGTTTTTTTCCAGAGCAGGCGTATGAGAATAAACACATTAATTGACAGGATCCTCATGACTTTTTAAGTTCCTCAAACTTAGCGTGGCGTCTGGGGAAGATCTCTTTCCAGTCCTTGAAGACTCTTTTAAGATGAATGTTTAAAAAGCTGAGCTGACACGGGCATTACGTTCAAGTGCAAGCTGTACTATTCTTTAGTCGAGGGCGTAGAAATGGTTCATAGAATTATTATCTTTCTACAGACAAAACCCATTACCTTCACACTAGGAGGGAAAAGCTAGTTTTTAACTTATATAAAACTGAATCAATTATCAATATCTTTGCATGGTTTCCCAGCTCTGCTGGAGAGCAGTCACAGAGCTAAACACACAGAGCCATTTGGCAAAAGGGCTCCTGCCTATGCTGGGCTTCTTGTTACACCTTTCATTTAATAAAATCACATCTGCAGAAGCAAAAATAAGCAGTAATGATTTGTATGCAGGGCTTCCACCCTGAATGTCACAAAGGGAGATGGGAATCACATTTGCAGACTGGGCTTCTGTTACTTTTGACTTCTTCCCAGTAAAAAGTGAACAAGCAAATAAAAAGCAGCCAGCAATGCAGACTCAAACACAGTGGTGAACAGCAGAGCAGGTCAGAGCATCCATAAACTCTGTTGTCTTTGCTGTGGAAAAAAGTGCTCCTTCAGCAAGCTCCACCATATAATCCTCACCATCCTGCCTCTGAATAATCCTTTTGCTGGCTTTAACAGTGGCTTTCACAGATGCTCCTGTTTCCAGTGAGAAAAGGAAAGCTGGAAGGTAAGTGGTGGCTTTTCACAGAGAAGTCTACACATTGCTTTTAAACTGAAACAAATAGAAATCTTATGTCTTCCAGGAGACAATGTCTAACCTGGTTCAACTCTGTGGTCCTTGAGCATAAAGATGGATAAGTGCATTAGCAGCCATCCTTAAAAAACTGTGTGCCCAGCTATTTCACCAGCACAGGCAAACTCCAGTGCACACAGAGGTGCAGCGTCTGCAAGGTATATAAAACATAATACTCTACTAGCTGGTTTGGGAAGGAAATGTTCATTATTAGGCTCTCTTATCTGTTTATCCCATTCATGAGATCTGCTTCTACAAAGCGCATAATGATAAATGGCACATTTGCAAATTATCCTCTGAGTGCTGATGAGAAATCAGCAACCTGCGAGTCGCCGTGACTTTGAGTGAGTACGCTCCACTGCGAGCCTCGTTTGCTGAGATGCCTGCCAAATGAGTGCATTAGTATATTAGGAGTCTAATAAATTGACTAACAAGCATTTGATGAAAAATAGCTCTTCCATCCGTTACAGTTATCATCACCACCAACAAGGCTACTGGGGTTGGGATTTTGAAGGCACCAGCTGCTGATAAAAGAGTTGTTGCCGTGCTGTGCCACGCTCTCAGCAGCATCTCCCTCCCTAACTGTGCATCTTAACAAACTCTCAGCAAGACATAGGACCTTCTTTGCTGAAGTTTTCCTCTGCCTCTTCATGACACTTATGAGGATTTAAACCATTGCAGTCTTACTCGGTCCTGTCTTTTCTCTTCACTGCAGAAAGTAAGAAGCTGGGTTTCCCTGTCTGAGAAGGAGATGGAGGAGGCACTTCCGTTATACAGGTCAGCACTGCTCAAACACCTGAGACTGTTCACACTCACAATCTGAAAACTTTACCCTGTTAATTTTTGTCACAGACATCAGGCTAGAGGACCGAGGAGGTTTTGGCTATGGTCACACTCAGCACAAAGGCACTCCTTTATTTAATATCATGCAATCAAATGAGTATCAGAAGTGGCTCAGAGTCCTAACTCGGTGTCCTCATGGAAGAACTCAGAAAATAAATCATACAACACTCCACTCGTGTCATTCACTGCTTTGCTGGACATTCAAGAAACCCAGTTCATTTTATGAGTAACACTGATAAGCTCCCATCATGCAAACATCCTCCCTGCCGGGGAAGGAGCAAGCAACTGCCACGTTCAAACCCTCAGGTCCTGCAAAGCAGAAAGAGGGCAGTCAAAGCCCAGGGCTGGCTGTGCAGAGCCCTTTGGGAAGGCTTGGCCGCTCCCCGCATGCACTGTGAGTGTTTGTCCCTCCTCCCAGCACATGGCTGGGGCAGCTACGCTCTGCCCTGGCAAAGCCAGCTTCAGTAAATTATGTCTTTTCAGGCTAATTAATTCTTGGAAGTGCAATATACCCTTACATTCAAGTTTCAGAAATCTTCTTGGTGCCGCTTAATTTGTTTAAGGTAGAGAGGAACCCAATTCATTACAGAACGCCCATTTATCGTCTGCTGACACATCCCAGTGAACACTTTAAAACTACACATGCCTAAGAAAAGCTCGGTCTGTACCTTCCCAAATTGCATTTCTGCTTTTACCTGAGACATTCGCAAGATCCCCAACTCTGTCAACAGTCGCTCTCCAGTTTTGTTTAGCTTATCATCAACAGACTCTGCTTTTGTGAGTGGACAAGTCATTTGAGTGTGCACCACAGTTATAATGGCCTGACTGACAGCTCAGCCAGATAAACACGAGAGAATAACAGACGTAGGAACAATCTGGGTATTCATTTTGTCCGTTCAACCGGGTTGAAAGGATTTGCCAGCCAAGGGCACAACACTTCAGGCTAATTTGCTCAGCCAAAGCACTGGCGGAGTGTAGGGCTGCAAGCAGATGACTGATGTTGGGGAGATCGGCGTCCCCAGATGAGGTACTTATTATTCACCTCTGCCTCACGGGAAATGAAAGTGCTATTTATTCCAAGCATCCATTTGAAAGAGGAAAACATATAGAAATGAACTTTGTTACGAAACTTGAACCCTTCTCACCGTGCCCCCACTTCTGCATTAATTCCAGCCTCTTGTCCTCGTCCATGTCATCCTGCACACTGCAGTGTTTCTGTTTTCTTGCTCCTCACATACTTTCCTCATCCCTGTCTCCTGCTTTGTAGTTTCACCCCTATAGCTGACCCCGGGTACATTTTCTTTTCTGTTTATCCTCCATTTTCAAGCTATACTCAGCTCTGCAAACCTCAGAGGCTCAGCTCTGTTCCCAGTGTCTGGGGTAGCAGAGGGTGCCCACGATTTCCTGGCTGTGTCTCACATGCCAAATGCACTCTGCAATATTGGCCAGTATCAGCCCCACACTCCAACAGGAGCCACATGCTGACAATGAGCTGCATCAGTCACCACTCTGCTGTGGAGTCAATGGACCCAGGGCCAGTGCAGTGACAATGCTGTCCTGGTTAAGGAAAGTTGTCTCTTGCACATTTTAAACACCCTGTGTTTAGAGTGACAGAGCTACAAGTTCACCTGCTAATCACGTAAAAGTAAATGATGGGTAGAACAGCCAAGCTTGTACTAAGAAAAGGTAAACACTGCTCTGACATATTCCCTCAAGCAAGCAAGCAAAATAATAACAGTTTGCTGTGGAGGTTTGCAAGTTTGCTCCCATTAATTAAGTTCCATTTTCCAGCATCTTGAGTTTTAAGATGTTTTCTCCAGGCTTGATTTCAACAACTCTTTCTCCCACTGAAAAGCAAAGGCCGAACCTTGCTTTTGGTGACAGCAGCCTGACTCTACTGGCTTTCTCCAGGTGCTGAGCCAAGACACAAGGTGCAGTGGGATGGAGGCAAATCCCTGAGCATTTCTGAGGGCAGTGTCCCAGCAGAGCACCCACAGACCAGGCAGGGCAGGCTGGGAACAACGGCCCTTGCAGAGGTGATGCACTAACAGCCTCAGACACATCACGGGAGGAATGTAAAGTGCACCTGACATTTCTTTTGATCTACTCCTAAGAAGCATTAAAAGGCACATTAATGTGCTGCTTTAGTGCGTGTTCAATGTGATAGTTGGAGACATAACTGAGCCTTTCACAAAAGTCTAATTGGGGAGAAGAATAAACTTATTGTTTCCTCCTCTGGACATGCACTCTATAACATAGGCAGAGTTGACATTTGCATGAAGTATGTTGCTGTTTTGCATTTTAAATCCCAGCATGCTAAATGTAGGTTGAATGATCACTTTGACTATTATTTGGAAATCATGTCCAACAGCAGTTCTACAGATGCAGGAACTGATACTGCCCAGCAGCAGCTCTTCTTTCTCCAATGCTCAAATTCAAAAGTGCATGTGTATATTTACATTATAAGTTTGCTCATTTAAAACATCAAATGAACACTAATAAAGTATCTGAGCTTCTACAGCCACTTTTCATGCAATTGTTTGGTATTGCTTGTGGACATCTGCACACACACATCATATTCACATCTAGTAGCAGAGTTTTGTGCATTGAGCTATTGATACTTCTTGACCTTGTCAGACTATGAAGCACCTTTGCCTCTCTGCGCTTTCAGTTGCTATGTTGAAGTCCCTTTGCTCTTTTAGGACAATCAGACAATGAATAAACTGCAACAAACCAGGCAAAGAAAAGAGAAATGTAAAAAGAGAACATTCATACCCAGGTTAATCAATAGGAGAACAAAGAAAGCGAAGAAAGCCAGGTCTAAGTTCCACAGTAGAGGTAAGGTCAGGAATGACATTACTGGGTCATCCTAAATTTTGCTGAAGACTGTGTATCTGTTGCTCCTGTTTCTATCAGCTTAGGTGTGTGTTTGCACATCTGGTCAGACCTATGTTCTGCTGAACTCTATTTTGCTCTCTGTGCAATGCTCCTTCTTACATCTGCTATGCTGATAATTTATGTGTCCCTGATTAGCTCCCTCAGTGCTTTATCTCTGGGAGGATTAGAGGCTTTATGATGTCCTCTTCATTTGTCTGCAGCACCTCCTTCCAGCCCCAGCCAGGCTTCTTGGACAGCCTTCTCTGCTGCAGTACTAACGATGCCAAAGCTGCTATACTAAGCCATGCACCTCTTAAACCCCCCTGGCAAAAGACAGTCTAATTTGGGAGAACCATTAGCTTCCTTTTGTTGTAGCTCTCACTCAATCTAGCAACAAAAACTGCAGTGCAAGGGAGGAGGAGGCTGAGCAATGGGAGCTCAGAGACCCCTGCTGCTCCTTGTCCTGGCACTAACAGAAAAGCAGGAACCTGCAATGCCAAGGCTCCCCAGGAACACAGCATGTCCTGATCGAGTTGGGCAGGTAGTTAAAACAACTCCAAACTGCTCTGGGTATAAAACAGATGGATGCAGAGGTCTTCTGGATCATGCACCAAGCAATTCTGATTTCTGTGTGATATTTATAAACCAGTCAGTTTTTTAGCTGGCATCAAGATTAAAGGAGCTCCAACTACAAGACAACACATGACACTCAGTGCTTCAAAAAATTTGAGGCTCTTCCCATCCCAGCTTTTATACATCCTCATTTGTCTTGACAACAGCATGATGCTCTCATAAACAAGGAAACATCCTGCTCACCACAAAGGTGAAAAATGGGGATTTTTTGAGCTCCTCCTCTGGTTGATGCTCAAGGTGGACTCTGATGAGCCCATCTTGAAAACTGGGGAATTCCACTGCAACTTCAATAAATTGTTTGCCCCAAACGAAAGATTTTGAAATACAAAACAAATGGATAGTAAACTCCAGGATTTGTGCTGGAGGCCACATGGATTTCAGAGGCCTTCCTTTTAAAATATCTAATTAAATAGATCTTGAAGAAGCAACCAAGGTTGGAAATCGAGCTTTCTCAAAATACAGCCAAAGCTTTGCTGACAGAGCACCTAAGATGCTCCATCTGGAGGCCAGGGCAGAGGAGGGGGCTGAGCACAGCAGTGGAGGGAGGAAAGGGGGACAATTCCCTGAGCCTGAGGAGCACCTGGGATGGAAGCTGGAGCTGCAGTAACCTCCACAGTGTGAGTGTGCACATGTGCTGTCACTCAAAGAGAGAAATGCTTCCTTTTGATGGGATACACACCTCCCCTTCCTCCTCCAACAGGAGGAATGGAAATGTGCCTGGCTTCCCAGCAAACACACAGAAGATCCTTTCCCATTGGTGCCAGTCAGTTGACTCTATCTCACTATTTTTCCATTTGCTACATACAAGTAAAAATGATGCTGTCTAACGAGATCTCTATCCCCTGTTTTGCCACAATGCCATATCCTGCTAGGAGGACACTCTGTTGACAATAAATTCCTATTAAAGTGCAATATGCTCTTAAGTGGGACAATCTTTTTCAGTTGGCAACACGTGAAATAGATGTTCTGTCCAACTGCTGTATTGGAACTGTGCTATCTAACTCTCCTTGCATACTTTTGAACACTTTTTTTTTTCAGCCCAGTTAGATTACAGAAGGGGAAATCACTCAGTGGCATAAATGATAAATACCTAAAGGATATTTAGCGCTTACTTTCTGACAAGTTCCAAAAGTGAATTTGCTGTAAAATAATGAACTTAAGTGACCCCTACTGACTTCTCAAGGAATGACATTCCATAGGGAATCCCATCTGTGAAACAAACGGTTCAAGTAAAAAATCAAACCCTTTGTCTCAGCTCCTTCGACTTTTTCTTGGAAAAAAGTTCTTCCTCAGAAAGTTACTGGCAATCTGAAATGGTTTTGGGGTCTACAGTTTTGGCTGGTCCATCTAATCATTGGAACAAAAGTTCAGATTGGAACCCTTGCAGCAGCCAGACAAAATTTCTTTTTCAGGAGTATTATCAGTTAAGCATAGCTGGAATCTGAACATCTTATATCTGCCCACATATCTGGCTGGTGCCTTCTGGCCTTCTGTGTGATGCAAGGGGCTAATAAAACGTGGCAGCACTTGATGTCAGATAGTTTGTCTCTGCCTTGTTTAATCACTCTGAATGGAGTGATGCTCAAGCCCAACTTGCATTCACTATCGGTCTGCGAGAGGCTGCTGAGAGCTACTTCTCAGCAATCAGCTTGAACCCTTGGCAAGACATCTGTCAAGTACACTTTAGCATCCCCACAACCTCGAAGTAAGAGAAGTGGCCTTCTCAATTTGGATGCAATATTAAAGGCAGTTGACAGAAATCTTACATCCCGCTGCCTTTTCTCTCCAGGTTGGCAATTCTGATCCCATTAAAGTCAGTGGGAGCCTTGTCATTGACTTCAATAGACCAAACACTGCGAACATAGTGTTCAAGATGGAATAAACACAACTGGATAACTCTCAAACTCATTGAAAACCTAAAATCCCATTAGGTTATTGAGGTATCCTGACACTCAAGAGACACTTGAAACTCCAGAGGCTCAGGCATTTCACACAAAACCCAGGATGTGTCCAAATGAGGAGGCAGCATCGCTATTGTGCTTGTTAAACTCTCAAAACATGAGCTAAGCTTTCAGCACAAATCACGGTGTTAGGTCCAGTTGACTGTAGCACAAACTTGGTCAGAACATCTACACCCCAAACAAAAGAATTGCAAGTTCAGATGAACTTTCTCAGGCTTCTCATGACCTCCTTTGCAGTGGGCTACTGGTTGATACGATTTCATTGCAAAT
Source organism: Phylloscopus collybita (assembly GCA_027886175.1). Lineage (NCBI taxonomy): Eukaryota > Metazoa > Chordata > Aves > Passeriformes > Phylloscopidae > Phylloscopus > Phylloscopus collybita. The sequence continues at coordinate 2,125,354 of JAJNNQ010000008.1, forward strand.
GCAAATGTTTATCCAGTAAGACAGCACACATAAAAAAATACACAAAAAAGAAAAAAGAAAATAAAAAAAAGCAGAACAGAAAAAGTGACCATCCAGCCTCATTTTGTGTGTCGGTCTTCACAAAACCTGAGCTATCACATGTACTGGAAATTATTGGAGAATGTCTCACAGGATGTGTATATATAAAAAAAAATCCCTTTACTAAGGCATATGCTGCAGATGGCTTAAAAGCATCCAAAGTATTCTTGGAAAGTGCAATAGCAGATAAGCTCCCTTTTTAATTTGTCTTAGACTAGGTGTTAGTGCAAGCTACAACCAAGAGTTTAGCACATCCATTCAAATTATACCTAAAGCACTAAATCCAGCACAGCAGTAATTTTCTAGTCTTTCATACTTCCCAACTTAATGAAAAGAGACGTTAATGTCCCAACCATAGATTAATTAGATGGAATCATTAAGAATTATTTCCCAGGTATCTTCTGCTAATACATGTATTATCATTGAACACTACCAACCCTATGTGGAAGGTTAATGTTATTTTGGAAGAATGTTTACAGTATCAGGGATTGAAAACCCAATACCTAAAAAAATATTTTCCACCTGCAGCTATCTGTCATCCATCCCACACAAACTTTGAAAGCTTTCCACTATCTGTCAAAACACAGGTTTTGATGCAATAAAGACCGTAATTATTAAGCATTTACAAGAAATAATATTTTCCCTCTGGTACACGTTATAACAGTTGTTAACAGGCAAGTATGAATACTAATGCTCCAAGCCCACCTATACTCTTCACAAATGATAAGGATTTTTTTTTGAATACTGATACAGAGGCAGGTATAATAAAAGAGCAAGATAAGACTGAATATAGGTTTTGAAAAGTAAATGTCAATCAGAATAAGGTTTTTAGAGGCATAAGAACTTGATTTGAGGTAGAGTTTGGAAATAAAGCTGACAATTAGATCCAGAGATATAAACAGCACTTCTTTTGTGTTGAAAAATAAAATGATCCTTTTGCAACCAAAATACCAGGCTACAAAGATGTGAGAAGGAAACAATACCGAGGATGCAACAAAAACAGCTCTGCAGATGCCACGCTAGCAGATGGCTTAAGCCGGCTGAATTACTGTATAAACATTTAACTGAGAGTTTGATTTTATAAGTGTGGAAATTATACAAAACAAAAAGGAAATGATTCTGAGAAGCACTTAAATTAGTAATTTGTAATTTTCTCTGCTAAGATGGCCTAGCTCTGCTGCCTTGCAAGAGCCCATTGAAGAGGGGGTTTCTGGAATCCGTGAGAGAAATTGCACGCCGTAAAAAGGGAGCTCGTATGAGCACACAGAACTAAGCCAGGCACTTAAAGGTAAATATATACCTTTCCACTGATGTTGCAGCTCAAATCCATTCTAACTGCAAGTTAATAAAAAAATCTCCCCGCCCCTCCCTGCTCTCCATTTCCTCCTTCATGTCTAGATAACAAAGGCTGTGTCTCTCTGTTTATATCTCAGTAACTTCTACAGCAACCGCTTGTCGTGTTACTTGGGCTCAATTGTAATATGTGGGCAGGAAGGGCACAAGAGAAAAAGGCTCTTTGTGCACAGATATCTTCAACAAATACCAGCCAGGGGCGGAAAGGCAAAAATATACAGGAAAAGGGAGAAGAATTTATGCAGAAATAATGTGGCTTCTTGCTACAGTGTACAGTCTGGATACAATAAGAGCATCACTGTTGAATTGATGGGTTTGGCCTGATTAATGCTTAGACATGTGTCTCAGATGAATGTTTTCTATCATTTTGCAAAGAAATAACAGCCAAAACAGGAGGCTGATGATGGGTACAGGGTTTTATCCTGATTTACTGTATGTCAAAGCAATCTGTCCTCAACATTTCTCAGAACAGTGACAATTTTTTCTTCTGCCTTTCCTGGTGAGCAACCAGACCCCAAACAATTCTAGCGGTGAGTGCCACAGCAGTGACAAACCTGCCCCTTGAAACTGCCACGCTGTCGGTGTCAGTCTGCACGACATCCTCCTCAGATGCTCCACAGCAAACACAACCACAACTGCACGTATTTGCACTTCACCACTCCGAAGGCCAGCTAACCATTTTACATTCCTTGCTGCTGAAAAGCCATAACTTGCTATTCCAGAATTGAGATGGCAATTACATTGGGTGCACATAGTTCTAATAAAAGACTAAGTCATCTTCTTCCTCAAAACCTCTGTTTTCCCTGCTGTCTGCATTCCAAATTCTCCATTTGGTTTAATGATCAAGGAGAGCTAATAACTTCTCCCTTTAAGCAGTTTCATTGTGCCAGGAACAAAATAAATTATCATCCTTCTTACATTCTAAGAAGTTATGAAAAGTTTCTCATAACTCTTTCCTCCTGATATTCACTCTTTTTCTCTTCCCATGCACTACCTTGCTTATATCTCCTTTCCTTCCAGTTCATCTGTTCCAAACCAACGACTTCTCTGCTTGGGGATTCCCTGATATCACATCGTGGAGAATCTGGAAATCAAATTGGTTTAGGAATTACCATGGTTGCTTAAATCCACTACATCCTGGCTAGGCAGGAATTTTGAATCTTATATCAAAATGTTTTTCTCTGTTCTACCTGGTGCTGACATCAGAGGCTGAGAAAGGTGAGAGAATCCCTTTGCTGACTCTAGGCCATGGGCAACTCCAGTTTCTGATCCCACAGGTGATTTAACTAATTAAGAAATCCATTTTGTCAAACTTGCCTTATAATTTTCTTTCCTGTTTCCATTTTTTCTACAGTCTTACAGTTTCCTCTCTCCCATGAACCCATCAAGCCTAGCTACAGAACTGGATTCATGGTTTCTATTTCTCCAGCTTTTGGCTATGAAATGCAGAAATCAGGGTCTGCTTTCAATGTTTTGGTACTAGAAAAACTATTTTAAAATTTATTTTAAAGAAAGCAAACTCCAACACTTTAATTCAATAAACCAAAATATATTTTAAAATGCAAAGAAAATGACATTTGGTTGACAAACACTGGGAAAAAGTGATGAAGTTCCATAGTATTTTCCACATGTCTAATTAATATTTGATGAGAAATATATTTGATAACAGGATGGACTTCCAGTAATCAAACTATGATTGATCTAGAAACACACTACTAACAAAACCCCTTCTCACATGATCTTTGCCTGTTCAATCAAATTATCTCTAAATAAACAAGTGGTATGTAGACCTAAAGAAAATATTAACTTGCAAATTACCTGTCTACCTCTTCTCTCCTTGAGTGTTGACATAGTAGGGTAGAATTTTTTGTTAGGACTCAGGTCATCAATCCTAATATAAAAAGAACATTTGACTGGAAGTCCAGGGATTCTGATTCAAAGAGTTTAATTTGACAGACTAAAAATTTATATTCTGAATTACTTTAAATACCTTCTCTAGATATTTTTTGCCTGCTGGTTTACTGGAGAAGTTAAAAAATGGTAATGTGAAAAAATGAACTTAGATTCTCATGACCAGAACCAGGATGGTCATTTGCATGCACAAAAAGTACATTTAAACCTTTCTTGTTTCCTGAGATGATCAGACAAAAAAATTCAGATGAACTTTGCCTTTTGGAACAAGCACCTCCATGCAAAGCTCCCTCTCTTTTTAAGGCTAATAGAATTTGGTACATTTCTTCCATCTTTGTAGGAGCAAAAATACATTATTTAAACCTATAGCTCAGTTTACAGCGCCGTAAATCACCACTGCTACCCAGGTTCTAAATTTTAATTTCACTCCAATCAGAATCAATTATTCCCCTTCCCATCCCTGGCCTCTCACTCAGCGCTGGGGAAGGAACATCAGCTGGGGATGCTGCTGCTGCCGTGGGCCCCCAGAGGCTGTGCCCAGCATCCCTCCAGCAGACACTGCTGCGGGGGGAATCAGCCAGCTCCTGACCCCACGGCCACAGCCCCAGACGGGGCAGGGGGAGCCTGCGACGTGCAGGTTCAGGGGTAGCACATGTGGGAACAGACACGAGCGCAACCACAGGCTTCTGTGCAGTGACACCAGTGTCATTTACATGTCACGTACGCTCAGAAATCTCCCCTGGCAATTGAGAGCAACGAAATCCTGCTGTACAAGGTGTACCGCGCGCGACGACTGAAATTACAAGCGGCACCGCCGAGCCGCGCTCCGAGAAGCTTCTGTAATTTTTATCTGATTGACAGATGTTTACAGAAAAGGTGTGCTTTATTCTTGGGGTATGAACGTACAAGGTAGAAAACAAAAGTCCTCGTGCTTCCAAACAATGCAGGCCATGGTTTAACGAGTCGAAGAGATGTCGGGTGCAGAGCGCAGGCAATCCTGACTTGTGTTGGTTTGCCGCCCACGCTCAGCTGAGTCATCCCAGGGGCTCTGCGTGAGTAACTGTTAACCAACACGAGGACAGCAATGAATTCCTCCTCAGTTCAGAGCTTAAACCCAGCTTATTCTGAAAGCAACAACTACGACAGCGTGGGAGAAAACAGGATGCCCACCACGCTGCCTTTTGTATCGCAGAAGAGATAAGGGAGGAAACCAATGCGTGATGAGATGATGCATGTTTTTCATTAAAAAAAGGGATATTAGCAAGACTCTTAAAGATCTATTAGAAACAAGGCAGAGCCTTAACCCAGACAAAATGTATCCAGTTCTGAACATGAAGACTCTTCTCAGCAGCAAGTTATGGACAGTGTATTCTCCTAACTACACCCTAGTTTTGTAGGGGTAAGGGCCTGGGTGTCATCCATCTGCTCAGTGTCAAGTTCCTGATGCCTAATGCACATTTATACTTCATGCTACCACAGAAATAATTACCAGCTAAGAAGGACACATTTCTGTAGGTAGATGACGAGGCTGAAACTTCTTTGGAGAGCCAAGTTTGATTATGTAGAGTATGTTCTGAAGTCCTTTACTGCCTCCTTCCATGTCAGGACCTCTGCCCCACATCTTGCTGCTCATCACCCCCTGCCCGCCACCCTGCACTACCTGCAGCCCCAGCTGCTCCCCTAATCACTCAGATGATTCAGTTGGAGGCTGCCTTAGCAGAGAGACCTATTATTTAAGCTGCTGAAGACACTCAGCTTATTTTGCCAGAGCTGTGTTAGGGCAGCGGTGGCAGCAGCTCTGTCAGAGCAATCGTGACGCGCCGCTTGACGTGAGCCGGGGGCAAAAAGATTTTTGGCAGACACAGCCCCCGTCAGACAACGATGCATGAACATAGCCTTAGAGCTTGCTCAGACATCTCTGTGGTATTAATGACAAAACCCAGCAATCACCCTGGTGGGATTGAGCACGCGTGAAAGCTCTAGTAAGTTAAAACAATAGGGGAAAAATTCGTGTTCAAAAAAGGAAAAATAAGGGAGCTCCCTTAAAGCATTGCAGGGACAATTAATTTAAAATAGAAATTCCTGCAAACGCCTTGCTTTAGCCTCAATACTTTCAAATTATCTATTGCTTATGCTATCTAAACTACAGAAATGACACACAGGGTTACGTAGAAGTGGAAGACCTTCCAAGAGGCAACAACAGTCTATTTTCTGCTGTTGTTGGCTTGGGCTGGCAGAGCACAGATAAAAGTTCAGACTTGCTCAATAGCCCAGAACTCACTTAGAGAGTCAATTGAAGCCATGGCAGAAACATCATCACCTTCTGTGAACGCTGGGCAAACTGCACCGGCATGGTTTGAAGTTGATTTCTCTTCCTTTCAAATAAAATAGCCTGTGAATTGATTAGAGGTAATAGAATTATTGGATGTTAGCAAGGAAGGGGATTTAAGGAAGATGTAATGACACCATCAAAGCTTTGTTGGGTTGCTTTTATTAGCCTGAATCAGCTTAGAGCAGTCCTGACACTAAGAGGTTAGGGGAAGTCTGTTAGAGGCTTGCCTGTGGGATGAATGCATAACAAAATCCTTTCATGAGGTGAAAAAAAAAAAAAAAAAAAGTGAAAACCCCCACAGACATGCACCAAAAAAGAACGACAAGTACAGTACTTTAACAGGGAAAATTTCCTCAGAAAGGAAGCAAGCAATGAGGCTAGGAGAGGAATAAATGGTGTAGAAATGACAATCGCTCTTCAGTCAGGGCCCATGACTGCACTCACTGCTGATAAGATCCAGCATGTGTCAGTTGTCAAGTGTCTCTTGTCACACTTCAATGTGAACTTTACAGCGAAAGGGGGACAAGAGGCAGTGAAGGGGAAAATGGCACGGCTCAGAAGGACTTGTGCACTCAGTGTGAAGCCATTTCAATTTTATATTCTAAAGGACTTTGTAGGTGATCCCATGAATGCAATTATTCTCACCTAATAAAAGCAACATATGCTAAGACAATTAAAAGATTTTATTATACATCTATTCATTGTATTTAGTTTTAGACAGCAGATAAACCTAATTTGAAACAAGATGTTTGCAAGGCAGGAAGCAGAAATAATCGTGGTCTATATCTATAAGAATATTAGTGATTCATTATATTCTTTATAGAAAAAGGTGAATTAATAAAACCTTCCTTTACTAATGACAATTTTGCCCAGCAAATGAATAACCTAATTATAAAGCTCTCATTTAAACAGCATCACTTTTGACTTATGGTGTCCAGTTCAGGTGAGTGTACATTTAAGTGACTTTATTACCCATCAGAAATGCCTATTTGCAGGCATATTCCCAGTCTGACACAAACCTCACACGCTCACCCCTTCACCAAGACATAAAGGTTATCCCATCACAAATTAACTCCTCTGCTTTGGGTAGAGATGTGCCATTGTCCTGGTTGCCAACAAGCTGAGATCCTCTAGACTTGTATCATTGAAAACAAAATTATCAGCTCTAGAAAACCAGCTGGGCTGGGCTGGAGTTTGCAAAAGGAAGAAGTGCTGTCAGACCAAAATCAGTGCTAACTCTGGAGAGCAAACACTTCTGGGTGGGGGATAAGCTCATGGGTGAAGTTTCCTGGCAGACCTGGAGCAGCCAGTCAGTGTGGAAGGAAGAAAGTCGTGGGTAATTATGGCAAGATTTGCATATGACCGCAGTGACTCCCCTCGTTGAGGCAAATGAAGGGCACCAAGGGACTCTGCTGCTGGGAGCCACCAGAATTAAGCAGGAATCCATCACTTCATGCATAACTGATCATGTGTCACCTAAAAAATCTGATCTACACAGCAGTCAACAGTTGTGGAGGGGCTCAATCGCTCAATCCAGATCAGTCCCATGTGGGCAGGAGTGCCAAAAGCATGTGAGAAACATCACTCAGAACTTCTCCCTTTTTTTCCCTTGCCAAACAGGCAGTGTCAGAAGAACAGCCCCTGTGCAAGGCTCCAGCTGAAACCACAGTCATGGCAGAAAGATAAACTGCAAACAAAAATGCCACATCTGCAGAAGGAAGTTTTTCAATTCTTAAAAATCTCAGAACAAGGGAAACAGAGTCAAAGTGACCAGTTGAAGAGCATCTACTGCACCCAAAATTTCAACGCAGGGTTATCAACCTGTCACAACTCTCTACATTCATGTGAGAAATACTGTAAAAATCCATTAAGAGTGAAAATTAAAAGGAAAAGAAAGGGGTAGAGGGAACAAGAAGGTCAAAAAGATATTAAAATGTACATTTCTTCTCTCTCCTACAGAGTCCTGAGTCAGGTATGAGTTTGGTGAAGCCTACCACCATAGCACAGAGATGTTTGTCTAGCTGTGGAAGAGTAATGAAACAACTTTTCTGGGATGGCACAGCAATGTCTGGATTTTGTTAGAGGTGCTTTATTTTCCTTTGGGTGAAGGCAGAAAAAGAAGCATCACTAGCTGTCACATACAGCAGCTACCCTAGCTTAGGTACTGACATGGATACCAGCTACCACAACCTGCTATTGAAAGGAAAAATGGGTTGAGATTAAAAATTCTTAAATCCTTAAAATAATTCTTCCTCTCTAATGCAGCCACAGTGTGATTTACTGTTATGGCATCACACATGTGAATCCACCACAGGAATTTTCTCTGAGCTGGGCAGTGTTCACATATGGAGATATTGGTAACTTGGTGCTGCAGCTTTTATATCATCCAAGCCCTTTTGCCTTGCCTTCAGCAAGAGTGAGAAATGACAAAACACAGAGCCAGGAGAGTGCCCTGACTTGGGGAGTATCAGATGAAAGTTCCATCTCAAGAGAAGTACTATAATTACTGAGCACAGGTTTATAAATACTACTTGACTAATGATTTAGAGCAGCGAAGCAAATGGAAAGTGTACCTAAACCTGACAATCATCAGCTATTTTCCCACCACTACTTGAATATCCGTGAAGCGAAAATATCACTAAAAATCTGGCTAACATGAGCCATGACTCATTAATAATACAGATATTTATCAGCATTCTGTCATAGATACTTTTAAAAAATAACTGTGAATCGTGTGCAGGATAGATCCTTTGCCTGGCTGCTGGTATTGAAGTTTATTCTGTTCAAACTTTGGACTATGACACAATGCAGGATCTTGCTGTTTTACGTTCCTGTCCCACAGAGCAGCTCCAGGGAATCCTACTAAATGGAGCCCCCTCTTCTTTACTCCAAGGACCTTTAGTAAATACCAAAAATCCCAATTTTCTTCAAAGGTTGTAAACACTTCTCTGTGGAAGCATCTCAAGCATACACGTTGAACTTCAAATTGCTTTTTGTTTTCTTGATGCTGGCAGATTTTTTTCTTTCTTTTATTAAAGCCATAGTCCTCTCCTCTCTTCCCTCATGGGAAGGATTTCTTTATTAAAACCTGCCTCATTATTCCCTTATCCCCCCCTGCTCTGCATCAGCTCACAGGCCTCTGTGCTTCCTTTAAAAATAAAAATGTGCACACGGGTGCAAAAGCTTGATGCAGAGCCTAATGTGGATCATACCCTAAAGGAAGCAAAAACACTCTGCAAACTGACTTTACACTGGGAGTGCCAGCCAGAAAAACCCCAGAGTCTGGTATTAACATTCCACCTAGGCCTTTGTTTGAGTACACAGATTTGAGAAGGAAACGTGGATCTCTCATTATTTATGTGACCAAAGTCTCCATTTTACTTGGCACCTCTTTAAGGTTATAAAGTAGATGTGATGTGCAGTGATTTATTGAGAGATCATACTGCTCCTGTGTAGATTTAATCGTGTAGCTGTTGTATCCAGCATTTTATGCTGTATCTCACACAATTGCAATGTTTGCCAGCCAGCCCATGAACAAATGAGCAGCTTGCTGCACTATAATATGCATGGATTATAAAAATATTTCATTTCCAAATGCTGCATTTATTGCTGGAAAACAGGCAGATTGCACAGTATCACTGTACATTTGTATGGCTTTATCACCTGACTGTGAAGCAAAACAAAACATCCACAAATTTTAAAGCACCATGTTAATAAATGATTGTTGTGTACAAGGGGGGGGGAAAAGGCAACAATGGACATTTTGCCATTTTTTGTGTTGTTGTTTTTTTTGGTTTTTTAATTGCCATAATGCTCTGCAAATACTTAACGCTCTGCATGGCAAAAAAAAAAAAATTAAAAAGAAATTACCTGATCTTGATGTTGGAAAGGTGCCAAGCCCATCTGAGGTCCAAATCTATATGTACATAAAAAAGCAGGAAGCAGTCTTAAAAGGAAATGCTAATTAGCTTCCTGGGATTTCAAATTTTAAAAGCTTCTGTGATTGAATTTATTTTAGCAATTCTTTCTTTAAGGAATGTGAAAATTGGCCCTACAGTTGAGACTTCAAACAAACAGAATGAAGAAGCAAAATCCTTCATAACATTGCTTATTGCACTCAAAATGATTATAGTCATATGCTGAGGACTGATCAATAAAAGAGAATTATACATCAGCATAAAGGCTACAAAGGTAAAATTACTTCTGGTCAACTTTATCAAAATACTGAGAAAAGCTGGCAGAGTATTAGCAGTATTGAGCACAGAACAACCAGTTTGTATAAGAGGATGGAAATGTGCTCCTAGCAGCAGGGGTACTGTGATTTTTACATTGGATGCAGCATAAATTAAAATCTTCTGCATTATTAACAACAGTGAACACCTCCTTTGGGGCACAGATAGCAATGAAAGTTCACATTTGAATTAAAGCACAGACACTGCTGAACAGAGACCAAAAACTGAGGCAGAAAAACAGAGTCCATTTAAGGGGGACAAATGCATTACTGATATGTGAAAAGAGTAAATCAGGGGATTGCAACAAGTTTTGGTTTAATGCTATTTCTGTACACAGGATTTCAGTAAAGCACCCAATAAACCCTGGACCCAGCCCCAGCCCCTTCAATGAAGCATCCAGCAAACCCTTGTGCATCCAGAACCAGGTGAATAAAAGTTACCTACGTCCAGAGGAGCCTTGATTAATTCAGGCATCTAGGAGTTCATCTTTTAAACACTTCTTGAAAAACATTGCTACTTCCACACTGCTTTCCAGGAAAGAAGTTTTCCATTTTCCTGGAGCCAGTCACCTTGCTAAATGCTGACAGCGACAGCAAAATGTAGAACAAAAACATATTTACTGCAGGTCAGTTTTCAAACTGTTACTATATTGATTTAATATTCCAGGAACCACTGGGCTTCACAGTTCAGTGTATGGGACATCATATATACATTAAAGCATTAAGTAGCTAAAACTCTCCTGCCTTTTGGGCCAGGGTAGCCACACTACACAGACTGCCTGGCAGTATCTCACCTTGTCCTTATTGCAAAAATGATGCATTTTTTCCATGCTTCTGCAGAAGGGCTGCTTTCAGTAGGGGCTTAGAAAGGCTGATTTTTACACACTTTAATTTTTAAGGCAGGCCTTGTTTTATAGAGGTGACAAATTTTTGAGAGGATGGAGCAGAGCAAAGATAGTTTGCTGCCTTGAACTTTCAGGGTGTAGGAAAACAGCCAAACCACTTTACACAAAAATGGGTTCAGCCTGAGAAGACTTTTTCCAAGAGCCTGGTCAGGGCCATCAGCTGGGTCACATCCACCCTCTTTCTCTACTCCAGGATGCACCAAGGAAGCTCACAGGACCATAGGTGCTTCTGAGGTGGTGAAGGCAGGACAGGACCTGTAAATTCCCTGAGCCTGTTTTCAAATGAGTCAGTAGGAACTAGACTCAACTGAAAGCTTTTTTTGTGGGGGGTTACAGGAGACTTGGGTCTATGGGAAACGAAATAGCTGTACCCAAAGGAATCACACAAGGGCAAGACTCCAGAGCTGTGTCTCAACAGCTTCCACAGAGAATTCAGAGGAATAAAAAGTGTTTATTCCACTGAACACTGAAGTCCCAAAGAGGGACCAAATGAATTTCTCCACTGGGAAAATCTGCCTTAGGGAACAATTTAGCCCTGAAGAAATCTAAATTAACAAGGAATTAGTTTCCCCTGATTGTTTTTCCCTGTGCCACAATACTTTGTGGAGATTTTAAAAGATGTGGCTGTGCAAATATTAAAAGTTTCCAAATTCAATATTTAGGCATCAGTATCTATACTAAAATCCTGTATAGGGAGAAGTTTTGATAATAGCATTCAGAGAAACATAAAAATTAGGGAGATAGACTAACTTTGAGAAAACTTTTAAAGAAACATAGTCTAAGATTACTTTTGCATCCGAAACATGGAATGTGACATTTAAAGGATTTTCCAAAAAATTGAACAACACATAAAATCAGGCTTCCTGATCAGCCCTCCTGTATGACTTGAAGATCCTTAAAAACTACAGTAACATACATCCCTCATTTCTGACACACAGGTCTTTCTTTTAAGGTATATTTAAAGTAGCTTTCACAATAAAGGAGGCCAAGACAAGAATGCAGCTGACCATCCTTGCTGTTCTAACGTTTGGCTGGTATTTGCTGCCATGAAGCAGCCTTTTGAAAGATGATCACTGTACCTGAAACGCAGATAGTTATAAAAATGGCATTAATTTGCTTAGACCGGGAGATTTTCACAGGAGAGCAACTAGCAGAAAACATTATGAAAATGTCCAAGAGGACTGGTAATTGAGTTGATTAGTATGACCTTGGTTATGAAGGTAATAGAAGAGTGAATGGTGCTTAGACTGAGTTATAACCCTGCTACCTTGCTCGGAGATGTAGTGAGGTATGTAATTTGTTCAGGGTGAATCCAGCAGCCTGGCCTCTCCCTGACAGGGTAATACACTCTGCCTAGCAGAGCTTGGCCGGCCACTGCTCCTACCCCAGCAGAGTAAACAGAGCAGGGTCAGCCAAGGGATGATGAACTGTGTGCTTCCCCCAGCTCAATATGCTAATTTTCTGCTGGCAGACACTTTTTGCTAAAGGTTTCTTCTGAAATTAGGGAAATTAAAAGCAATTCACAAAAACTTTAAGAACGGAAACTTTCCAGCTTCACAGCAGAGAATCTGCTTCCCTTCAAATTAAACTCCAGACAAAACCTATCTTGATTTACCTCCTCACCCAACCACATAGTCCTGGTGTTGCTTTTTAACTCATCGTATTTCCACCCTGTGATAACTCCAGAAAGGCTTTAAAAAGTCAAGGTTTGTCTCGCAGAATGGGGCTTTATTTGTTCAGGAACTGATTCAGCTAAAGGCCTGAATGCACAAGTGCTGTGATTGCCTTTCTTGCACTAGATTAACTGTGATAATTTAAAGATATTTTAGGTGGCCTTCCTTTAAAGGGGAAAAAAAAAGGCATCCAAAGCAATTAGACAAATTAGACAAAGAAGGTGAGGAAATACAATTTTCAATGCTGCACTTTGCATTCTTTTCCCCACTAGTAACCTGGATGAGACATAATTATCTCTCAGGCATCTACAGATTAAGTGTTTTGAGAAAAAAAAAGTAGTCACAGAAAGGAACCTTTAAATTCTAAACACCTATATATATATTTTTTTTTAAATCGAGGAATGGATCAAAAGCAATGTCTTCAAAGTCAGCATAATTTAAATATTACCCCTTCCTTCCATCCCTGACGAGCTGTCTTCCTATTTTATTGCAAGTTTCACAAACGAATAACTAGCCAAGGTTCCCTAGAAGGAAAATGCCTACATAAAAGATTCAATTAAATTAAAATTACTCAGTTCAGTCTGTGTGTGTCCAACACAAAGTCTGCTCTACTAGGAAACCAGGCATAGATATTCAGCTAAAAATTGCCACACATTAGACATGTAATTTCAGGCCATATTTCCCTACAAAGTACAAATCAGCTCTCTTTTGGTTTCATAGCTATCAGGATGTCATCATATTCTTTTTCTGAGGAAATCTGAGAGGATGAAAGGAGGCGCTTAGGAAATAATTTTGCATTTTCTCTTAGAAATAAAAATCTTTCATTTCTTCTCATTTATTTAAGTGCCACAGAGAAATGGGGTTAGAAATGGATTTAGAAAATAATCCAAGACATCTAAAGAAAACTCTAATCTCTATAACATTCCAACTATAATCATTTCAGGGGCAGAGGAGTAAAAGCAGTTTCTGTGTGTCCACGGATTTTAGAGACTTGCAAAACTACAAGGCTCTCTGAAATCAGGTGTTATATATTCGCCTCTCATTTTCACAGAGCTAAAATCAAACTGAATATTTAATTCTAAGTATAAACTAATGACCTGATCCTGAATCATGTAGCATGAAGATAGATTACTGTTGACATGCAGAGTCCCAGGGAAATCCCTGGGATATTGTGTGAGCCCAGCAGCCGCCTGCCTGCGACACAAAGCTCAAAACAGCAATGCTGAAATGGAGTTTGGGATGTTAATTCACAGTTACCATCTTTAACACCAGGTTTTTAATATTATTCCTCCTGTTGTTTTGAAGGTCAGTGGATCCAGAGGAAATTTCCCACTCTCAGAGCAATGAGCATGGTATGAAAGTAATTATGGGCTTCCATTTTAAAGTTCTGCTGCTGAGGGTTTGTATGGCAAAGTGAAATAAAAACATCTCCGGCTAAGCCTTTAGCTGTTTGTAAAAGTTTGCAAGCTAAAAGCAGGACAGATTTACTCGTGTTTTGCTAGTACTGGGCTGACACTAATTATCCCACTGTGAACTTTGGATGAAATCCTCATCCTGCTGAACTGATGGGAGTTTTGCCACTGACTCCGGCCGCACCAGGACTTCACCCCCTGGCTCCGTGCCACGGCCTAATCCCTTCTGCGTAATCAGGCCCGTAAAGTTTATCTTGAAAGCCAAAAAATATTAAGTCAACTTCTAATCACCCTGCCTTTTCCCTTTCTGGAGGGACAGCTTGTTTTAGCCATCTCCACCATGTCCCTGCTGCTGATGGAAGCTGCTCCTCCATCCTTGAGGGAGCTGTGCCCGAGCCAGCGGCCTCGCCTGGCTCAGGCAGCCAGCGATCATTTATTAGTATGCACTACCCAAATTCAAAGACTTTCCAAGGAAGTTTGACTGCAGCGGTAGCATTCTGATTTATGAAGCTTGGTTATCATTTTTAAACCACAGCCCTGTCCCCAGCCTGACTCGACTGACAATGACATATGCCCAACGTGTTCGCAGGCCTCGCAGGCTGATTTCTCATCCCCGCCGCAGCTCTTCCCCTTTGCTGGGGACCAGTGACACCCCAAAGCCCCACAGGTGGCTCAGCTGGGCACTCTGACACCCACCCATAAATGGCTTTTGTGTCGGTGCAAAACCCTGCACAGCAGCAATTATTTAAGCAAAAAAGAGAAAATTTTTAAAAATCTGGTTGTTCAAAGCAAGCTCTGTGCAATTGCAGCGTGCGCTACAGCCACCATGGCAGGGTTAGAGATTTCCAGACAAGCCAGGCTTGAAAGAAAACCCAGGAAAACAGAAATCTAACACCAGGCATGACTATATGTGTGCCCTCGTCAGCCAGCATGGATATTTGTTTGCTGCTTCTAAATATGAACATTAAAAGCTCCTTCTCCCTCTCCACCTGACCATCAAATTAAAAAAAAAAAAAAAAAAAAAAAAAAAAAAAAAAAATTCAGAGCATATTTGAACATGCCTGTTTAATGAGAGAAAAATGTTATACAACCAACACATCTTTCCCATCTGGAAGAGAACATTCTGCATTACAAACATACAAATGTATGTTTGTAAATGTAACCAGGGGAGGCATAGGTGGGTACAGAGATCTAAGCAACGGAAATGGGCCTGTCTGGAGTCCAAAGAATTACATTAAAGATGCTCAAGTGTCATTTTAAGAGTCTGTATCTTGACATCAAGCAGACAAAGATGCTTTCATGGTCTTTCTTCAAGCAAGAAGGCAGAAACACAAGTAGGGATTTTCTTTTATGCTCAGCAAGATAAAAACTGAGTATAAACACTGAAGTATTTATTCTCACAGCAATCCCATGAAATGCACTGTTATTCCCATTTTACAGAAGAGGAACTGAGTCACAGAGAGACCTTCTGGCTCATAGTTTAAAGGTGGTTTAAGAACTGAGCTGAGAACACTATGTTCACATCCAGTGTTTGAGCCACAAAATCAGAATTCATCTTTCATAATAAGTTCAGCTTTTTATTCAGTAACTATGAAGGTGCTGAAGGAATTTAGTAAATACTTCTGTAAAGCTACATGATATTAAGATGAAAACTAGTAAACCTGAGCTCTAGTAACATATCCACTCAAGCAGGCTCCAAAGAAAATGTGGAAAATAGGTGTTTCATAGCTGAGGCAAGGAAGAGAAAAACAAAATGCCTTTGCAAATTATTTTGTTTATGTGAGCAATGTGCTTTTGCTGAAAGACTGGTGTGTGCAAAAAGGGTATATTTTTGGTATGTCAGCTTCAATTACCAGCAATCTAAGAGTGAAAAGCGACAGCCTTGTCCCAACAACCTCCTCCAAAGGAGATGCCCATCAGCCGAAAGCTCTGCTCCCAGCGTGACCTTTCCTGCTTTCTGACTGGGCATAAGGGCACATAGCCATTTTATTTAAACTTCTTCTGGGAAAAATGCTTGTTAGATGTTGGTTTCCAGCAGCCACTGCCTTCTGAAAAGAATATTCATGGCTTGGAATGCTAACGGGATCAATTCGAACTCTCTGCACTCACTATCTCCACTTGTTTCATACATATTCAAGGCCATTTACATCATTTCACAGAAAACTGTTTTTGGGTGGGGATGCACATTGTATGGAGTGTTGATGGGTCAATTCCTAGCATGTTTGCTACAGAAGAAAGCAGGAGCTGGTTCTAGCAGGCGAGCTGGATCCCAAAAGAGGCAAGGCTGGAAAAAATCGCGGTGCCTGGAGCCAGACAAAGCAGTTCAGGCACAAGTTCCGACGTTATCCTCGCAGTTTTTGTCAGGCAGATACCGAGAGCGCTTCACAGCCTGCTCACCTCCTCGCTGCTTTGTTTTCTCTATTTAAATAAAAATTACAGTCTCTCCTTTCAGTGGCACGGCTAAAGGGCCCCGTAATCCAGTGTATCCTTGGCTCTGTCACTGTGCTTGCTGACCCTACAGTGAGCAGGCTCTGACCACCAAATGCGAGCAGAATAAATTATCGCTGACACTCCAATATTTAATTATGCAGCTGTCAGAGCGGCCCTTTCGAAATTCATTTTAATAAAGTGGGAACTTTTTCCTTTCAAGGTTAGAGTCAGGGGAGTCACCTTCTGTGTCAGGCTGAGGTCTCCACCATGAGCTTTGCATTCTTCCCCGAGAAGCCTGTCACTTGGCCTGATAGAAGGACCAGATAACGGCACCGATGTCTATTGGCCTCCCCCGCCCTGCCTGGATGAACATCCTTCATTTAAACCCACAATAATGAGGACCTCAAAGTCAGGCTGGCAGCCACAAGGGCAGCTCGGCAGGGAAAAAAAAAAAAAAAAAAAAAAAAAAGAAAAAAAAAAAAAAAAAAAAGGCTTCTTATTATAAAATTCACTCAATGTTATAGCTGCAATCTAAAAGCAATCATGTTCATCTCACCGTTTTAACTGGTTAACCAGAAATAATATTTAACATGTTAAAAAATGTGAATGGAAGCCCAGTGGGGTGAAGCCCCAGCAGTCTGTATTTATCTGCACTGAACTCAAACAAGGAGAGGAATATTGCTTTGTGTTTTTTCTGCCAGCAAGTTATCTAAGTAGATCTTTTTGCCAAATATTTAGGAAATAAAATCCTTTATGAACACATAGTGTGTAACAGGCAATGTCCACACACTGCAATCTGCACAGTGTATGGATCAGAGGTGTTTTCCAAGATGCTCAAAAGCAAAGCTGCTGTGTGTATTCACAGCTCTCTCTCACACACACACATACAGCACATGAAACAAAACTTGTAATAAAGTGCTGGCCATAAGGAATCTTGCTTTCAAGAAAACAAACTCTATTTTGAAATATGTGGCTAACTCTCAATTAAATTGTCACACTTGCAGATCCCTGTTTCCAAAACTTTTGATTTTTGTAGTGTGCATCTGTGACAAAACAGACACAAGTTTGCCACCGACAGCCCAAAAATTTGTAAGCAAGAGTGCAGTTGACCTAAATCAGCAGAAGAACAAGCAAAAAAAATAACCTTCAAATATTTCAAATCTTCTTTTTTTCTGTATGACGATGCTTCTGATTTCTAAGTAATGTTAATAACAACTTTGACTTACATGCTCTATTCCTTCCCTGGATTCCTGGGAAGCACTGGAGATTTAGCTACACAAGATTTCCCCCAGTATGATTATACATCTTCTACAAATGGGGAAGTGAAAAACACATAAATTTCATGTGGGCTGGGAATTAAAGCTCTCAGGGAAGCCCCACATCTCCCAGCTTAAATCAAAAGATTTTCTAATGAGAAAGAAGTTAATGGGATACAATCCTACATCCCATAGGTGCTAAGTGACCTATCCCAAGACACAAAGTGTCCCAGGAAAAGAAATTACAGCTTTAGTAAAAATAGGGTTTTTTTCACTTAATTTGATCCACAGTGAAGTCACAGCCAAGAGAGAACAATATGACTCACTAGTACAAAATGTTTTACTTTCTGGATTCATTAGCACTAATGAAGAGCAGGTGCAGGCTACCAGGGGAAAAGCTGTGCAGAGCAACTCTCCAGCACGTCCTCCTGCCCAAGTTATACCTCAACATTTGGTGTTTTGCTCCTTCCCTGCAAGGGGGTGCACTTTGTATCTCCCAAATAATGCACAAATGAATTAACTCCCCCAAAGCCAGCAGGAAAAAAGTACACAGGGCTCTGAAAAAGGGCCAGAGTCCACTCAAGTTTCACAGTTTTCCCAAATGTGCTGGGTTGTGTCACAGCACTTCATGTTCAAAAACTCTCAATTTCTATTAATAAAACTTTAAGTATCTCATTAATTGTCTGTTTTCAATGTGAGATCAGCACTTCCCACCAAGAATTAAACATTTCCCTCTGAACCACGTGATTGTCTTATACACACCTCAATTTCTAACAACATACATCCCCCAATCAGCACTAGACACCTAAAAAACAACCTTTGAGGAAATGTGGGTGCTCTTGTCCTGGAATCAACTAACTCTTTCAGAGGCTGAGCTGGAAGTCGAGTAGAACGACCCTTTGGTGCTAGCCACTGCACTGGGTTTGTGTACAACGCCCAGGGTGACAATTTGTATTTTAAAGCCTTGATTAAGCTGTGTGGATCTGGGTTTGGACAGTCATTTATCAGCTGCACACGTAGAACAAAGCCAACAGGGCCTGGCTTCCAAGAGGTCTACACATGTTTCTGTACTATAAATAATAACTGATGGCCTTTTTTTACCACTTATGCTAAGATTATCTCCTGCTGCTTCCTGCTTTAGGTCCTCTTGCTTTATTTTTGGCTGTGTCATTTAGCTGTGGTAGAGGCAAATATTTTGACACATTGCTGGCATTTTGATCTCAGCATGCACAAAGCCGAACGCTTCTTCTCGTTGGCTTGGAGCTCACCACAGATGCTTACTATGCAGAGGACATGCTCCAGGATCTGAAATTAAACCCCTAATGCATAAAGGAAATGTATTCATATTCTATTATAAACCTGTGCCTTAAAACATCATTGCTTTCCATGGGTTTTGAATGGGCAGCTTCAGCTTCACACCAGCACAATCCACTTTCAGGTTTCAGAGGAATATTTCCCTGCAAGCAGCATGGTTCACCTCCTGGTGTCAATCCAAACAGATTTGCTGAATCCTACTTGTCACTAATTTTTGCAGTGGAAAAATAATTATAGAACAAAACATCAGGAAAAAAAAAATTATAATCCTATCAACCTGGTGTGACATGCACACATAAGCATGCCAAAAATCCCAGCCGAGCAACGCACAAAAATGAGCAATTGTTGAATGCACAGGCCAGGAAAGGCTTTGGTTCCCCTACAATAATAGGGAAAGTGCAAATAAATTCTGAGTCAATGAGACGGCTTACACTAACCTGGCATTGGGAGAATTTTCAGTCCACAAATTCCTTCACAACTGAGTAAATTTAAAGAAATAAAACCAGATTGAGCATTGCTTTAATACCTGCTGGTGTAGTTTCCCACACTGTTCACTGGCTTGTTAAATATGAAAAAGATTTGCCTTGCAAAGCCAAAGTGAGAAATACAGTCACAGATGGGTTAATTGTTCGCTCCTCGGATCTTACCATTTTTATTTTGTTTTAAATATAACCTGTTATTATAACAAGAAAACTCCCTGGCCTTGTGTACAAGACTCAAATATAATCAGCGATATCACACTGTCCCTTAATAGAAGGTGCAATATAAAAAAGATCATTTAAGATGCCAGTAGCTTCCCTCCTGACCCTGCCTGGCTGAGAGGCAAATTGCATTAGAAAATGACATGCCATTCATCTCACGAGTAGTTGCAGGAACATTTAGCTAATTAAATGATTAATAAATTTAACACTGCTTTATAATTTCATTTAGCCGTGTTGGAAATCAAACGGTGCACTGCGTGTGCACCGAATGAGATTAGGTGGGAGTTGTGGGTTTCACCGGCTGCCCTGGTAATTGAGATTAGTCTATTACTACAGTGACCTTTTTAACTTTTATACTCTCTTGTTAAAGTGAAATAAAATTTTATTCACTTTTAAGGCATATTTACTTAGCGAAATTTACGCGAAATTAGAGAAATACCAAGCTAGGAAGCATTCAGCCTCTTTTCGTTTGTATCTTTATTTTGCACCCTACTATGAATTCCTGCTTTAATTTGGCAGCTGAGCACCACCATAGCACACTCTGAAACAAACTGCCTTTATTACCAAAACAAAAATAACACCCCCCAAATGCTGCAAACTCAAATACATCCAGCACCACAACGATGGGATTGGAGTGGGGGGGGGTTGGTGCATACAAAAAAGCCATAATCTCAATATACCTATGTATCTGCACACGTTTACTGTAGCTTCATCTGGAAACTACCTCGGGAGCTGGAGTTCAATGGTGAATCTCTCTGTTCTAGCACAGTCAGCTGAACAATCAGGATGCTGTGGCCGTAGTCAGCTGTGAACAGGGGCGACATTTATGTTACACAAATCCCCCCACTTTTTGTTCCTTCATCCTCACACACAACTTTAGACAACATGACCCCGTTCATCTGAAGCATCAGAATTTGCTATTTAATTATCTGTGTGATCAGTGCTTAGACAGCCTCTGAGGAGCAGGTGGGGACCCTAAGGGAAGTGACAGCTCTCTGGTTTCACCCAGCTTATGGTCAGAGGAAGAGGTTGCTCCTGGCGTGTGGCATGCCCCAACTTGGTACACTGCATCAAAGAAAGACAAACATTTCACAATTTTGTTGTGATTAATTCCTACAGTTTCCTTTCCATATAACAATTATGGACACTGTCTTCAGACAGCCAGCATAGGTCAGAAGGCTAATACTCAGGTAGTTCCAATAGCCAAATAAAATAAAAATCCCTGCAAGAAATAACCTTTGTTTATTCAGGCACGGCTTGGAGCTATCTTACTGTTAAAAGCATAAACATCTATCCAGACAAAATTCATTTCAGCAGTACAAGGACTCATTTTATCAGTTCTTGGAAAACTTGTCAAGATTACTGACACTTAAGCCAACTCAGAACAAATTTTCAATCGATCTGTCTAATGCTAGGAGGGATGTTTAATGTGTTTCCCTTTTGAACAGATGTGTGTTTATAATGTAGAAAATAAAGGAATCAAAATGCATATCATTACTGAAAACTGATTCCTCTCTGAAGCACACAGTACATCATTTCAGAAAGTATGTTGGAAAAAAATTCAGAACGGGGCTGACTTTTTCCTGAAGTCCTGATCACTCAGGAAAGGGATAAAATACTTCACAGGCTGTAAATACAATATGGCTATAAAATCCATGGTGGCTGAAGTGAAACGATGCACTGGAAATGGGATCTGACATGAGGAAGTCAGGGTTCTGCTCACTCACTCTGGCAAAATAAAATTCTGATACAGATGGGCCCAACATGTGGGAGAAACAAACTATTATCAGCAAATGCTTTAAATAAAGCAACCACAGCAACAATTTCATCTTGAAGGAAAAAGAAAAAAACACAACCAAAAAAAACCAAAAAACAAAACAAAACAAAACAAAAAAAACCCAAAACAAACAAAAAAAAACAAAACAACCAAACCCAAACAAATGATAGGTGATAATTATAATAGTTATTTCCTGTGATAATTGGAAGGGAAAATTATTGTTGGATTTCCAAACTTCCAAACCATACTATCACCAGAGATGCGAAGAATCACAAGATCATCAACAATATGCAGAGGAACATCAGCTGTCTTCATATGTGGGAATAAATTTCATTATTTGCACTCAGTGGCTAAAGCCCACCTGGCTCCAGAGGGACCTCATTTCCACCCAAAAAGGTGCAGCTATTTTCTGACCCTCGAGGCAGCAAAAGCCATGCTCATAGTCCTGAGGGACCGGTAATGTGGGGTAAACATCATCTTCCCTATTTTCAGATGAGACTAATGTAGGTGTCTGTATCTCAATTCCCAGACTTCCTTTACCATCAATGAAGGAAAAGGCAATTTCTGAGAATTCTTCATCTGAACTAATTTAGCCATTTACCCCAAGGTGAGATAAGCTGTGGTACAGAAGTGCCACCATCTCTCCTCAGACAGTAAAACACAGCAATTTTATGAAGAAAGTCCTGCCACTAAGATGCAAGTTCTGGACATGTACTGAAAAATAATAAATCCACTCTGAGGCCTCCAGAACTAAGCTTTCTCTTGAACTTTGTGTAGGATGTAAAGCTGTTAAAATGTCCCCAAAATGTGACAAATGCATGATATTCAGTGTATTCACAGCTTTAACAGCTTTGACTTAGGAAATCCCTCAAAAACTGGTCCTTATACCCCACACTTTCCCAGGAATGGTCAGTTCTGGCATTTATTTTTATTTATTTTTCTTGTGGGAGTGGTCACTGGCATTTGGATGGATACATTATTTTTGCCAGGAAAGATAAAATATGAAGTTGATGAGCTGATGACATGACATGATGATATCTTACAAATGTCAAAGGGAATACTGTTTTCTCTAAAAACAGTGATATATGGATAACAGGAGCTCTGCCTCTAAAAAATGCAGCTTGTACACTGGGCTCACTAAAGACAAAAGTGTAATGTGAAATTTACTTCTTGGAAACAGAGATTATTTATGCTGGCAACTACAGACAAGGCAGAATTTAAATAACCATTATCCACTCACAACTGTAAGAAGCAGGAAAACCCATCCAATTTTTCCAGGAACTTATGTCTCCTAGTGTCTCCCTGAATCATGAATCATATTCCTTCCAATGAGATACACTACAAGTTTTATTAAAAGAGTGGTAACCTATAATAAAACCAATAAACAACCTGTTGCAAGAAATAGATAAGTCTTAAGAAAAAAGGCAGAACTCTATTAATACGGAATTAGGTCTATGAAAAATAATTAACAAATGTTGAGTAGATTAATTTATTTATTATTTTTGCTTTTTTTTTTTTCATTTCTCCTAAAAAAAGCTAGATCTTTTGAGTATATGACAGTACTAAATACGTACTGATATAACTTTTCTCCAGCAGTAAAAATAGTAATCATTAGAATAAGCATTGTGATCTTTTAAAGATGAGTGGGTTTGTCCATTTCTACTTATGCAATGTCCACCTTTGCATGCAGTTAAGTTGGCATCCATATTCAGTTTTAACTTAAATACACCTGCAGAGCAGCCCCTGTGAGCTCTAATAATGTGCACTGAAGTGGAACTATGGTCATTGTTTCTTATCACTCGCACTGGGAATCTGTGTAAGGTCAAGCTTGTGCTTCAGTAAGAAGCCTTTGGTTTTAATTACCTCCTATAAAAGGTGAAATCTGGGTTTCAGTAAAGGCAGTATGAATTTGCTTGTGTGAAGCTACCATCTCACCCAAGGTGAATGTGCAGCTGTGTATGCGCCTACCTGTGCATACATCCTAGGTTCTGTGGCCTAGGATTGCACATTCCTTCTTGCAAAGTAGAAAATGGAACCCTTAAAATATTCAAATGGGGTATGAAAGGTCTTCATATGACCTGGACAGCAATCACCTTTCTTACAACCATTACATATCAAAAATGAGTATACCCACAGTGATAAGACTCTGGCATCACCAGGGGCAAGAATTATGGGGGCCAAAGTCATATCAGGCTCCTAGGACAAGATCAAAAGTATTAGTGGGGAATAATTCTCTTCTGAAAAGTGATAAAGCCACATTAATTCTCTGCTGTCAGCAACAGATCCATTGCTACAAAGGTTTTGTGGCTGTAGGACAGCTCTGCACATCTGTTGTCCTGACTCCGGATGAGCCACCCTGTCCCACCACATGCAGGCACTCTCAGGGCAGCAGCTGTGTCACTGTGACACATTAAAGAAAATATTCACCTCTTGTAGAGCTCTGGCTGATGGAACTGATTCAGGACAACACCCAGGAAAAGCAACCAAGCCAACACCAAGGTGAGTTAACTGACTTTAAACTCACTTTGGTTTTCTGAATTGCATCTAAATTAGATATGTGGAGTTGTTGTCTAAATTATACTGTGTGAGTATCACCGTCAAGGGAGTTTTGATTATAGATCCTTGACTTGGAAAAATAGCTGTGTAAATTGTGTTGGAATTTGGAAATGGCGCTTCCCCAGCTACTAGCCAGGCCAGTGTTCCTTTCCCACAGACCCCACCACAACACTTCTCCTGTTTCCTGGCATCGTCTTCTAATTCAATTCCATGTTCTCACACAAAATAGCATGTATATGGAAGCATAAATGGTATTTTTGAAAAGTAATCCCTGTATTGCTCCATCCCCATCAGTATTTAACTGGTAGTGACAAAGCAGCTGTTATTTTTCACACTCGGAAAAGCTTGGTGATATCTCAGTTACCAAGAAGTGGCAAAGGAAAGTATTGTCAGCAGTTGGGTTGAAAACCTTGGGTTTCATTTCTAACGATGATTTAGCAGCTCAGAGATGTCAGATTAGTGATGAACATGATCTGACATTCTGGCTGTTGAATACAGGACATATTTAGCAAAAGTCAATACAACAGACACAACTATGACAAGCAGAAAGCAGCCCTAAATATGGTCCTGGGTTAGTTGCTGGTGTCCACAGCAGATTGGCAGCTTTGCATGGCCGTCTGCTGTTGTCTCTGGACATTCCTGAAGTTCTAGGAGGAATCCATGTGTTGCCTGAACTGATTCTCACTCAATCACAAGAGCAGTCTTGACATCCCAGCCCTAGTGTACATGAAGACATGTTGCAGGCTATTTTTACACACTGCTATATTTGTGTGTCCATAAAGTGAATGCCAGGCTCACTCTATCCATGTAGCTCTCACTGCTACTTCCCCCTCCCCCAAAGAGTGCACTTGAATGCATCAGGAATGGTTATCTCAGGAAAACTGTACGATACACGGAAAGAATAATGCTATTAAAAGTAAAGAAACAAACCACATTTGGGGAACCCCATCAAATCTCATAGATCACAGTCACGTGAATTTAGCTGCCTTAACTTCTGAGGTTGTTTAATTGTAATTGGAATATCGATTCCTAAGTTAATTTTTGTGCCATCAGCATCAAATCCTTGCCTTGTAAACCACTGGGATCAACCAAGCAAGCCTGACTGCACTGAGCTCTGCCAGGACTGACTTTACCCCAGCCTGACACTGGGGTTTGACTCTACTCCCACTGAGGGGCTCTAATCAAGGCTGCAAGTGCTGGGAAGCCAGTGCAGTGGTCTGTGGCCATTGGAGCTGCATAAACTCACTTTTCTACACTGGATGCCTCTACTGGCTCAAGCTCAGCCCACCCCTGACTCAGTGTGTAACCTGGCTGCACCATTCAGAGCATGTAGATACTCCCACAGGATCTGCCACCACCACTGGTTCCACGCTCCTGGTTATGATGGATGATTTTCACCGCTAATGAGGAAGAGAAAGAGAAACTGAGTGTGTGTTGGTTCCTTTCCAAAAGCCTGTCCTGACTGACAGCCGGCGCCTCTCCACTTGAAAAGAAGGCTGGACTGGAGATGGATTAGTGGTCACGTAGGCTTTCCAAAACATGGGTTTATCACAAAGCCTGGATCTCTGCCTCTGGGTCCCTTTTAAGCACCAAACTGATTTTTAGTGTGGTTTTTTTGGGTTTTTTTTTTTTTGCAGTTGAAAAGAAACTGTGTACATGACAGTGTATTTACTTCATCAGTCACAGAAGTGGATCTCCATGGCTCCCTCTGCTACCCCCGAATAAAGTGCCACCAGTACGAAGGAAATCATTAAAAGCAGAAGAGGAATAATCAAGGGTGTGAGTTTTGGCGGGTGCAAAGTCCAACTCTTCACACAAGACGTGCTCCTTCACACAGCCTCAGCATTGTTCGGCGCGATCCGCCGCAATTACTCAGAATTTGAACCATTTGACCTCACTACATTAAGCCTCGGTGTTTTCCCAAATCCTGTTAATAAAAAGCAAATGGCCAGCCTCTTACTCAGTCTCTGGAACGAGCGTGGGGCCGCGGGAGGGAGCGCAGTGTGCAAGGCTTTAGCGAGGCAGCGGTGGCTGGGCAGAGCAGGGCGGCAGGAGATGCTCTCCCCCGGCTCAGCGCAGGTGTAAAGCCTGCGTGTGCTCTGCTGCCACGGCGGTGCAAACAGGCTGGGCATTGTGCTCTGCTCATCCATCACCCGCTCTGTCAACACAGGTCAACTAATCCTGCTCTCCCTGACCTCTGACCAGCACGCCGAAGGGAGGCAACAAAAAATTCAAATGCACTGCTGAGGGAGACAGAATTGTTAAAGCTGCCTTTTCTTCTCACCGAGACAGGGTAAAACAAACTTCTAAATGCTATTAGAGAGCAAACCCCCGTAAATGAGGAGAAGCTGCACTCTGAGTCTTCCCCTTTTATGATTAATAAGTTGTCAGGTCCTTCAAGGGCTTTCCTATAATGTAGGCATTTTATTGGGTTTTGCCCTTAAAGACTCCTGCCTTGATTTGGTCATTTTATCTCAATATTTAATGGTTAAGAAAAAAAAACCAAAACAAACAACAAAGGCAAGCAGAGGCACAGCCCAAACAGACAAAAGGGAACTGCAGACACACTGGACCAAAGCTGCCAGCTCCACAGGGGGAGCTGATTCCTCCACTTGCTGAGGCAAAACAATAAAATATTTTGATGCCTGAGTTAAAGATGTAAGGGGTGAGGTAAGAAATACATGATGGCTAAAGAAGACGGGTCAAACTCTCAGGACTGGTCTGTGTTTCTGAAGCAGGATTTTCAAATAGATTTGAGAACAACTCAAAATAAAGTTGGCCAAAACAGGCTTTTGTACTTATATTAACAGTACTCTTCAAAATAAAGACATTACTCCTCATTCAGAGAAGTTTCAATACCAGAATGGCTAAACTAAATGTATTTTCACGCCTCAATATTTCTTATTTATCTCTGGGACAATGAACTCTCAATATTTTGAAAGGCTGAACGGAAGAAATCGCAAGACACACGAAGCAAAGACTGTTTCTGCTTTAGCTGTCAAGGTAGTCACATGTACAATGTTTTTATTGAAAAACTAAACCAGGTATTTTGAGAAAATTCAAAACATCTTCCCACTTCCTCCAGTTACTAACATAGTGGAAAAATATACACATTCACTCTGTTTTTGCTTGAGGGATTCATCGTCATTTCTGTAAACAGAAGGTAAGATGTGGAAACTCTTTGCATCAAAGAGAAACTGAGCAATAAACACATGATAAATATTGTGTATCACGTACCACAGTGAGTGATATGTTTACAGGAATCACAGAATGGTTTGGGTAGGAAAGGATCTTAAATCTCCTCCAGTTCCAAGCCCCTGCTGTGGGCAGGGACACCTTCCACTATCTAAATTTAAATTTTATATTCCACTCATCTAAATTTACTCTCTTTTAGTTTAAAGCCATTCCCCCTCATCTCCCCAAAAAACTCATGGTAGTGATTGGTGGTAATGAAAGGGAGGGGTGTGATTTTACAGAATACCTTCCTGGGCAGATAAAATTGAACCCCAAATACAGGAGAAGGTAAATGGATGGCCAGGTTTTGGTGCAGCTGGTCCAGTATGCTATTGCACTCTCAAAAACTGTTTTAAGAAGAAGCTTCTTTTGGAAGCCCTACAATTTTGGTAATTCTATCTCTTAACAACTTTGCTTTTCAGCTTGTTAAGAGAGATTTGTTTTTCAAATGTAACTGGCAACTTGTTCACCCATGGAATGCAAATGTAAAAATTAAGGTGAAGCCAGAAGAGAATCTCCCAACACAAGAATGCAGCAAAAACTAAATTAAAAATTTAGATTTTAATTTAAGTCCAAATCATTTTGACCATTTCAAAAACTGAAAGTTCCCACTCCACCATTTTCTCAGATTTGAGTTGTGGGTTGTAAAAAGGGCAAAAAGGGCTGTTCTCCTTACAAGCACACTTTTTCAGCCACCAATGTCTGTTGGAAAGCAGCCTTTGGACACAGCCACAAGTTGACAGCAAAATGGTAACTGTGCCTGTCACTCATACTGGACAGCAAAGACCTGCAAATGTGTGTTCCAACTCAATTTTTGATACTAATATGTGCAATTTTCTCATCTATCATGTGATATTTCTCTGAGACACAGCTTTTGATATGAAAAACCAGTGGAAATGCAGTCCTTAGGCACCGTTCTAGCTCGCATATGTGCACACAGCTTGCCACTGATTTCAACAGGAGTCACATTTAAACAAATTTAAACTAAATGTTCAGCTTCTGGTTGTTCCCAAGATAAACACGAGCAGGCCCCTGTGGTGTGATAGCCGTTAATGCAAATGCACAGCTTTGTTGATATGTAAAACCTTCTAAGAGCCAGAAGCTGGTTATTCTTAGTCATCAAGATGAGATTTGAATCTTTGGGATGTTTGCCTAACCCTGTAGGCTTAATCCACTCTGAGTTACAAATTACAATACTCCAGCAGTCAGTTAGGATTGAATCTGGATCACTGCAATGTGGAAAGTCGCTGGTCAGATTATGGGCTGACCCCACATTTGAAAAATCATCAATAATATAATTACCAAAATTACTATCAGAATCCTGAATAGAAATAGTTAGATGGCCACAAAGACTTATATATGAAGGGTGAAAAGGCAGGAACTGATTAACTTCACGCTAGAAAATTGAGTTCAAAGTCATGAGATGTGCTCAGGACTGGAGGGTTTTTATTGCCAAGGCAGGAACAAGCGGAGAGCTGCTGAATGCAGCTGATATTCCATTGATAGTTAAGTAGGAGACATCCTTATAAAGCTGCTGAAAAGAAGTTTAAATAGGTCTTCACAATTCAGGCTGAAAAGCAATCTAGTGCAGAAACCACATCTAGTTGTCTGCAATGGCCCTTATTCAAAAGTTGATGGGTTGAGATCGTTTTTCCACTTGCGTTTTCTTTTGTTGTTGTTTTTTGTAGAACACTTCCTGTTTAGACAGCGAAATGATATTCAGAACTGGGGTTTTACTGTAAGTGATTTCAATAATGTACTTCTCCTCCTACCACAACCACAACTCCGGTCTCTGTCTCTCCAAAAACAATAACAATAATGAATGGTGAGTTCATGACATGTTTACCTCGTGATGCAACTTGTCAGCAAAAAGGAAGAATCAGGAAGGTTGGCTCAAGGCTATTATGGAGCTAAAGCTTGTTTGAGCATTTGTTTTATCACTTAAAACAACAATAAAATATTTGTGTTATGAATATTCACTTTTTTTCTTTTTTTTCTTTTTTTTCCCTAAATCATTCTCACCCAAACAGTGCAATTAGGAGCCTGAATTTGATCTAAGTGTCCCTTCGGGGTGAGTCCTGGCATTACTATCATGAAGGTGAGCAGACACAGCCTAGAACTACAGGAATGCAACATAAGATTTGACAATATTTGTTATGTATTTCTGTACTTGTTCATCAATGTCTTCTTTTCACCCTGCAACCCAAATTATATTCCTAAATCCTTTTTAATATGCTAACATGAGCAGAATCCAAGAAGTTTTTTTCTGTCACTTGTAGATTTCTAACTGAAGGATCACAGCTGAGAAAGATATGAGCATTTTAATTTAACCCAAATTGAGTTCAATGTAAACAGAGCACATAGATACAATGAATTATGAACTAAACTTCAACATAATTATAAAGAAATGTGGCAGAAAGGCTGAAAATCCACAAACAGCTGTTGGCATGATTGTGTACTGTTATAAAAAGGAAAGAAAAGCCAAGACAATGTAAGTAAATGCTACGACCTACCTTCACATTATGGTTTTACTTTGGTGTTAAAGTCTGACCTCAGTACAAACTGTAATAACTTGGGAATGATATTTTCTCACCTAGTGTTAATAATCATGTAGAACTCAGAAAAGAAAGAAGAATTTGATAAGCCACTCATTCCAAGAAGCAATGTACAGCTGGAAGTACCCATCATCTCAAGACAAACAGTGAGTAATAATCCCTGGTGGTTGTTAAGAGTCTCAAGGTAAATTTCTTAAGCAAAAGGGCGCAAACATTTTTTGTCCTGGGGAAAGTCCAGCTCAGAAAACCCCCCCTAGGTCTGGATGTTTCCACTGCATACGGTTCTGCTCCCACCACGTTTCAAAAGCTGGGAGAGCTGTTATGCACTGTTAACTGACTCTTTTCAGGGTAAATGTGGATGTTTTCCATTGTTGGTGAGAGTGACTTTATCCCAGTGCATTCACATTTGAGCTGTCATGGGGCTGACTCCATTTCACAGAGTCCAAGCTGAAGCCAGTGGGGTTTTCTGGGGTTCAGCACCTCTGAACACAAAACCATTTAAGAGAACTTCTTGAAATAAAAAGGAAGATTTCACTGTTACACAGTACAGTTTAGTGAAAGCCAACCCCTTTTATAATTATTGTTTTAGAAAATACTATGTTTTTTTAATTTTGACTTTAATATTCGTTTTCTGTAAGAAATATTGATTTTGTTACAGAGAAGGGGTATTACTTTATATAGCTTGGAGTGAAAATAAGGGTCTTTAAAAATTTTTCAATTTCAAGCTTTTAGATTTTTTTTCTTCTGTTCTAGCCTTTTGACCTCTAATTATGATTTGAAAGAGAAGCTATTTTTTAAATGACCACATTACTTAAAGGACCTAATTTTTTTTCTGTCTTCTCTCAGTGTCTGTAAAATGCTTAGAGACTCTTTTGGAGAATTATAGCTGTATAATTTTGCATAATTTTTATAAAGAAGTAAAAAAAGAAGAATAAAAAGATACCATGTATTTTTAATCAAATTGCCTGGATTCTTTTTTTACATAACTTGCTGTCTTAGAACATGAAAATATAGGGGAACTGAATGATCAAGAAACACCCCATTAAAAAAATGCAAATAACCCATTTTTAATTTAAAAGATAAGCTAATTAAAAATAATGGCTGTGGACAGTTCCTGACAAAGCAGTTCAAAAACAAGAACCATGTATTTTATGAGACTTTAGTGTTTTTTAATTAAGATGATTTTTCATTTCTCCCCTTGGCCTGTGATAATAAAAAGCTGCAATTGGAAACCAAGCAGGTTTAGTTGGTTTGGTGGTTTTGTTTGTTTGTTTGTTGGTGGGTTTTTTTTGGGTTTTTTGGGGGTTTTTTGGTGGGATTTTTTTGTAGTTTTTTTGTTTGTTTGTTTTGGAGTTTTTTTGTCTTTGAGAAGTATAAAGAAGCAAGCCTGATGTTGACTGATGGGAAGCAAATAAAATCCTAGGCAGCTCCACTCGGTGTTAAAAGCCAGCCACAAATTTTTAATCGGGGGAAGTAAAGAGGAAAACTCACTGCTCATCATCCAGCAGTGAAACTGTCCACTGGCTTTATCCCCCTCCTGACTGTCCCCATTTCAGTGGCACTCACAGCTCTGCCTCTGCCAGAAACTTTTCCTTTGGCCGATCATCATTTGTTATTTGACCCTCTTGCCTTCTCCCCTGTGTCACCTTCTGACTGCAGTTCCTCAGCAACAAAAGAGCTGTCACCAGCTGTGATGGCAACAGTGGTGATTTTTTGAGCAAAACATGGAAATACAGATAGTTCTAGCTTCTGTTAATGAATACATAATGAATACATCCTGTCATTAGAGTGGACCTTCTTAATCTTCCTTACGCCAGCACAAGAGCTGGTAATCTGAGATTAACTAGAGCAGGATAGCAAAGGAAAGACAAAGGCACCTTGGCACCTTCAAGATGAAGGTGCAAGAAGTAAATGTAGACTCTCGCTCCTAAATCAAGGAACAAGCAACACTACGTGGGCATGGATTTGGCACTGGAGAGTGACAGGAACCCGGAGCATCCTGTCCTGTCCCACTAACACTGAGAGTGAGGCAGCAAGGCTTGGCCTGGTGGGAATCTCTGGTCCTCCACCAAACCAGGTGCATCCAGCCTCTTGCAGCAGCATCCAGCTCTGCTGCTCACAAAGCCCATTCTCAGAGTGGAACAGGCCACAGCCTTTCTGCATTACTCTGAAGAAAAAAACCGGTGCAAATAGCCAGCTGAGGTGGATTTGCACCTCTTTTCCTCCAGCAGAGTGGCGCAAAGCAGATCAGGTGCAGGAATCTGGACCCTTGTGTCCTCAATGCTGTTTTCAAAGACAGCGAGCAGGAGACAGGAGTTACAGCAAACAGGCATAAACTTAAGAACACAATATCCACCTGATCAGTGGAAGATTAGGAGAGATACAAGATATTCCTTGGAAATGTCTTAGTGGTCACGCTCCTAACACGAGGAGGTCAAGGGGATGAGGGAGCCTGTGTGTGTGAGGCTGTAGGTCATCAATGCAGCTTGTGACCAGGAAAAGGCAGCAGAGCCATTAGGGAACACATGCAGACACCCAAAAAGGCACATGAGCCCTCAGCTAGAGACTCTGCATCCTTCCAGCCTAAGGTATTTTGTGATTCAGTGATAATTTGTCTTCCCTGGCATTTGTGTAGTCCAATAGAGCTGTTCTACAGCTGTTCAGACAATATTTTATTAACTGAAACACCACATTGAGAAGCCATTGCCTATTTCCAATTCAGACCTACCCAAGACTTTGCCCACTTACAGCCAGATGCAGCAACTCACTGAGTGGGAGGAAATCAGATCACCCAGCTGACTGGATTGCCATCCACCCTCCTTGCCCTTCAAAGCACTAATTCATGACCCTATTCATTTTGGGGCTTATAACCATGGGGTGAGAAAAATCTCATGCGTTGGAAAGGTGGGGCTCAGGAGCAATCAGGAAACCTTTGTAGGCTTGTAAAATATGAGAGACATACCTTGCAGCTCCCAGGTCACATGTTATGAATAGAGCCCACAGTCATTATGCAATCAAATTTTATAGACTTTAACCGACTCTTTGAAAACAAACTAAGGCTTTTAAAATGGGAGGCATCCAAGGAAAACAATTCCGGAGTATCTGAAGATGCTTGTAATGCTGCTAAGGAATTCATTCAAGTTGTGTTTCTAGCTGCAAAATTTATCAGGTTGGGAGAAGTATGTGCCTTCAGTTTTCCAGCAGAATATTTAGTGGCACTCACACTTTTCCAACACTAATACAGAGTCCACAGAGACAGCCTGCCGAAACCATTTCCCCTTCTTGGAACGCAAGAAGAGCCGACTTATTTAAAGTTTATTTTTACCAATTTAATCTTCAAAACTTCAAAGTTTGTTTTCTGCTGTATTTTTAAAGGCAAAAGCCCCAGTCTCTACAGGATTACAGCCAAATATGTGCAACATCGAGGTACACCTGGAAGCCATTAAGACCTGAGCTCCAAATCTTCTGGCAAGAAGGGGCGTGGAGGAATCCATCCTCCCCCTTCTCAACATTGACACCCTGTTTCTGTTAGGGTAGCCTTGAGCCAGAGGTGTTCAAAATAAGAACTCAAACTGCAAACAAACACATTGTAAAGAACTCTGCAGTACTGCTCCAGGGTAGGGTCAGAGACCAATTAGGTCAGGCTGAGATAAAGACAGAAACCTCATAAAGAATCAGAAAGTTCCCAAAGAACTGAAAGATCTCAGGTATGTTTAAGGCATGCAGATATTTAACTTTAAAATGCACAAGAATATTTTTCCTTTTCTTGATCATGTTCACTCAAATATCTTCATTGAAGTTGAAATAGAATCAATTATTTACTCCTCCACAGTGTAATTCTTTTGAAACCTAGGCTCAACTTCATGGCTTGTTTGGATTTCTTGTTTGGATATTTTGTATGGATAGCTTTTGTTTTAAAAACAAAAATGCTGCTATAATTTAGAGCTCCTTTTTACATACATACAAATATATATATATATTTCCTGGTAAATTGTGGCTTGATATAGATATGAGATGCCAGATTGTTGGAAGCAAAACAGAAATTGCACTGTGAACTGCCATACCAGCTGGTAACCACATTTTCTAGAAAATCTGTGGGCAGGCTGTCTTGAGAAAACAGAATGGGAGCTAAAATTGTTGCTATTTTTGTGTGATAAGTAGATAACTGAAAAGGCAAAACACAACAATTTCACTTCAGAAGTGTTAGTTTTCCAAGTATTCTTTTTTTTTTTTATTTTCCTCTTTACATTGGCTTTGCTACAAAATGCTTTGTTCACCCTTTGTAGCTTACATACATAAGTCTACAAAATTTGCCTTTCTTATTCTATGTATCTTGATTCAAGCCAGGCTTAGTCCCCCAACACTGTGTAGTAAAGAAAAGAAGAGATGGCTGCTGAGCTCAACTTCAGTACTTGCAAGACAGCATCTTTTTTTGGAAATCATACTGCTTTTAACGAGAAGCACCACGGCACTGCTGCCACGTTTGACTAACGTGTGGTTTTTATATGAACAACTTGATTCCTTTTTTTAGCATGAAATACTGATTTCTCCATTCACAGAGCAAGCAGCCCTTTGTTTCCTCTTCAAACAGCAGAGTTCTGAGTAGATCCCCAAAGGGCTGGCATGGTTCTGCCACAGCATGTGAAAAACCTCTCGACTATCTAACCTGCAACCGATGCACATGAAACTAAACCCAAGCATTTAACTGAGGTGGGAGACTATCCTTGTCATGGAGGGCAAAGAAAACATTTGGAGAAGTTTGGAACATCAAACTGGTTGAAGGGCACCACACAACATCGCAGAGGAAAACACCGGTTGGCGTGGCATTCTCTCAGATTGACCCCAGAGCTGTGAACAGTGTCACAAACACCCCAGCTCATGGCTTTCCCCCACAGGAGAGTAGAGGGGCTTGTCTCCCCCTCCCTATGGGCAGAGCCTGTCCATCCATTCTCTTCCCCAGGCTCTGATCTCTGCTCTGTGCAATCCCAGGGGAGCACCCCCAGAACAGCAAATACGGGATAAAAAACAAGTCTGGGCTCTAAGTGTCTGTCTGGCCACTGCTCCCAGGTCACTTCCAGCTAAACAGTGACAGACCTCTGGCACTCAGAGGCAGGTGGGGGAGACTGTGATAAACTTTGTTTGTCCAGGTGCAAAGCTAAATGTGGTTTTGCTGTTTTTCTTTAGAAAACAGCGAGGCTCTCCCCTCTGCCTGGCTGCAGGGCTTTCATGGATCCTCACCATCCCACCCATCTCTGGGAGCTTTGCAGGGTTTCAGCTTCTTGGGAAAACACCTTTTTCAGTTTAAACAACATAAAGAAAAGGCTAAATAAATCCTGTACCTTAAGCCTGGGAACAGGGTAGATTTGTTGGGAGTAATTCTTCCCCAGAAAAGCCAGATGGCTGAATGGGGTGAGAGAGAAACATTTGCCTCTTAAGCATGATTTCATTCTTATTATTATTATAACTTGAAGAACTGACTGTTAAAGACATAAGTTTCAGGGCTAAGACCATATGCAGCCACTGCTGGAAGCACTGTGAAAAAGTGATAAAGGATGAACCAGAGCAGAACTCGTTGTAAGGCAAAGAGACAAATCAAGGTTGCAACTGATATGGTTGTGCCTTGGAAGTGTAAATAAGTGTGAAATGCAAAGGGATTTCATTCCTGAAGTTTTACAAAGACTCTAAAAATTAAGAGAGGATGAGAGCATTTTCTTTGCTGCTCCACACACGCACACAAATGATCTGCCCTATGAAACTCCATTCATGTTTGTGAATTTCCTCTCTTTGCAGCACATAACCCTGCTGACACATAGCACCTTGTTTGGGCACCCAGCACCAGTGCAAAGTATTGCAGAGGGAAGTGTTTCCTTCCATGAGTGCATGAGGAGTATTGAGAACACAGAGGAAGAAGGATTCACAGAGGGGGCTGAGGTCTCTCCTGACACCCAAAATGTGGCCAAAAAGAGCAAAGCCACCTGTTTTGGGAGGAGGCTGAAGCTCATGCTGAGGGCAGGGGAGCAGGGGTCAGACGACTGCTCTGATGAGTCGTCATCGATTTCCACTTCTTGGAGCAGTGCAGTTTTTGTATTGCTCCCATCCTAAATTGGGATTTAGATTTTGAGAAAAGCTGCTGTTTCTGAGGACAGCCTGGGCACGGAGGCGTTTTACACTGGTTTAGCAAACAAAAGATACTTTAAAAGTAAAGTCTTTGAAGGGTATCAGGAGCAAATCCCCTTGTGTTTAACACTGACCTCTGGAACAAGGAATACTGGAAACAACTGCATTAGATTTATCCAGTGGTCTTAAGGGGCTGAAAAGCATTTAAGCAAGTAACAGGCTCCTGCCTTGACTCCTGCTTTCCCACGCCTGACGTCAGACTAAACCTTTGTCAAAAGCCAGGCAAATATAAACTCACATCCCTTCATCTTTAACTCCATATACTTAATTACACATAAGAGTTAGTGAGCTAGTGTGTTTTAGTTAAATTATACTGACAGGCAAAACTCTCTGTAGCATTTAATACAATTGAGCAAATGTTTTCCCCCTGAAAGTGCCCTGGGAGGCAGAGTAGGTTAACTGAGTTACTTACAATGTGAAAAGCACATGTAGCATGTCACCAAATATATTCTGAGCTGCATAAAAGATGTGCCATGTTCTAACAGCTAACTCTTAAACTCTTGGAAATTAGAAACACCTGCCCAGCGTGCCTCAATGCTATATTTATTTGTCTGTGAATATTTATAAGCATTTAAACTACTAATGTTGTTGGCATTGTTAAATCTTGATTGTGAAGTTTGTAAATATTCAAAAGAAGCAGATGTTTACTAATCCCATTTACCTTTAAGGGGAAAAAATGTAAAACTGGAACGAAAGCAGATTGTTAAACCGTTTTTCCCAACAGAAACAACCAAAATAAATTACTGCAATCTGAAGACTATAAAGAGTGACTTCAAAGGTCAAAGGATTAAAGACAGTCTAAACCATGAAACGCACTTTATTAAATTAATAAAACATACGATTTCGCTAACTTAATTACACGGACAAATTAGCTGGAAGGGAGCTTCGGAGCTCGCCATCCCCGATGAGCGGCGGCTGCGGCCGGGGTGCAGCAGCCCTGCCCCGGCTGACAGGGCTCCCTCCTTCTCCAGGGGCAGCGTGCAGGGAAGAGCCAGGAGCTGAGCAGCTGCCAGGGCTCTCCTCTGCCTTCAAAGGACTCGGTGCTGCTCCGGGACCGCAGCTCCGGAGCGGGAGCAGCCGGTGCCAAGGAGGCCTACACTTGGCTCTGCTGAGCAACCAAAACACTAATTCAGTCCTCTCTTCATCTGTTTTAAATCATGCTTTTTAAGTGTATTTATGTGATAAAGAATTGAAGCTGTTTCTTTTGGCCATCTAAATAATTGGGACACTCTCCTTTTCAAATAGATTGACGTTTAAGTACAACAAGCGCATTGAAAAGTGAGTTTTGGCTCACAGAGCCTTGAATTTGCTTAACTCTTTCAGAGCTTCATAGCAGCTTTTCTCAAAGCCAGGCTTCTCAAGGAAATACAAGCCTTACAGGGATCAATCCTGTTCCTATAGAAGTCAGAGAAAAGTTTGATTTAAAGTGATTTCAAAAAGAGCACTGTAGCTACAGTGTAGGACTATTTTAGTGAGGCAAAGAAACTATTTCTTCACAAAAGGCTGCATTATTCCATGTATAAAGAAAGTCCACTCCCAAACAAAGTGACTGAAAAAGCTATCATTTACTCAAACTACATCAGCAGGGATGATGAAGTCTAGGGGAAAAAATGTGCCTCAGCTGGGGTGGTGACATCCCAGGAGACAGCAGCAGAGAAAATTGTGACAGTGCCATGTTTTTGTTTCATAAAGCTCATTAGCTTTATGAAAGTTCAGATCCACGTTCTCTCAGTTAATTCACCTGCACAGATACAGCTGGAAGGAACAGTGCCTCTGCAGCTCCTTCTGCTGTGACATTAAACGTGGCAAGGTTATCATTTAATGCACCACCACTGAAGAATTGATCCATGCCCTTGGAGGAAGGAGGTGGGGCTCTCCTTACCAATACTTTACAATTTGCTTGGACAACACTGGAAACAAATCCTTAAAATTTCTCAAGCAGAAAAACTTCACAGTGCTATTCACAGTAAAATGAGTTCAAATTTATCCTCCTCCACAGGTTCAGTTCTCTACAGATGCATGTTTTACTGATCTATTTCCCCAATCTCTATTTTAGGGTTTAAAGGTTTAAATACAACAACAACAAAATGTAACTTGTGCCATTTTAACTTAATATTTGTTCACCAAACTATCACCATCTTGTGACAGTGAAATAGCATTTTACTTCAATGGCATCACCACCATGTGCTCACCCCATTAGCCAGCTCCCCTCAGAATTCACTGTTTGTGATGAAGTGGTGTGAAATCCCTAAAAACTGAGAATTAGTGCTGTTTCCAATTGAGAGAATGTTTTGAAAGACTGCTGTTTCAGTCTGCATATAGACCCTCACACAAAACCACACACTTCTCTTTCCCTCCCTCCCTCCCTCCCTCCCTCCCTTCCTTCCTTCCTTCCTTCCTTCCTTCCTTCCTTCCTTCCTTCCTTCCTTCCTTCCTTCCTTCCTTCCTTCCTTCCTTCCTTCCTTCCTTCCTTCCTTCCTTCCTTCTCCTCTCCCCTCCCCAAACAACATTCTAATCTGTCATCAGCTTTGGATAGAAAAGGAGATGTCCATGATTCCAATATTTTTAATTTTCAAGGTCATGTAGCCTAAATCATTAAGGAGAAGCTCTCTTGGGTCTGTGCAGCGGTGGCTGAATATGCATTTAGACCTGGAAACAATTTCAGGCTGATTTATTAGGGTTAACCTTGCACAGAACTGGGGAGGGGTTGTCTAAATAAAAGGAAAACAGAAAAAAAAATAAAACCTTCACTTTTTCAGACTGACAATACAGTAGGTTTTCATTTCTGCAGTGTCACCTGGCTCTATTTCCCCATGAGGAGTGGTTTGGACCAATGTGTCCCGAGCCAGGAAGGCTCTTCCAGAGAAGTCACACCAGACCCTCTCCTGCCTACAGAGGCACTCCCCTCTCAGCGTGACACAGGTGTGCAGATTTCCCTCCCTAGTGTTCAACCCCACCTTTATCTGTCCTTACCAACCCTGGCTTCTGTGGCTTCTGTCTCTGAGCACCCCTGAGGCAGCACAAGCCCAGGCTCACACACGTACCCACCAAAAGAAGGTTTTGCTGCCCCACACCACGACACGTAGCAATACCTGCTTTTGCTAATGGTTGCCCTTAAGGCACTGAGAAGACCATATTAATAGTAATTCATGTTGGGATGCTCTGAATCAGCAAGACATAAGAAAATGAAAATAGCAGCAGCTTTGCATCATTACAACTCTACCCCTTGTGGATTTTCTGCTAGTGGCAATATCCCTGAGCTGGCGTAGACTAAAATATTCTCCTCTTAATACCATTCTCCCTCTCTTCAACTCCTACACTCAAAGAAAGCTGAGTTTACTAAGTGGCACTACTTTCTTATTTTAATGAATGCATGCAAAGCATATTTATATGAGTACCAGAGCTCAGAGGTTTAACAACAAGCTTTCTCATTGTGGGTCCCACACTCTACTCACTGCTTGCACAGTTTATAATCAGGAGAACCTCATAGTACAAGTGCAAGTCAGAACAACAGCAAAACAAAAATCCCTGCTTTATACTGCATTAGTTCTGCCAACAGTCTTCTCACCACATCAGACGGTTAAATCTTGGGATAGCAGCCCCTGCTACAGCACAAAATAGCACCAGTGCTTCACAGCTGCTGGACCCTCACCCACTTGGGTGTAACATGTGTGAGGGTTCCTCTGTCAGGCCGGTGAGATGCTTAACCTTGTTTATCTGTGAGTGCAAAACAGCACTCCCCATCCAGCAGAGTCACTCTGACCTCTGTGTGGAACCTCAGCTCTCCCCATGCAGCATAACAATGCTGCTTTGTGCAGCCCCTGTAAGGCCATGGGAGTCAGGATTTACTGCTCCGGCAATTTAATAATAACCTTCATCCTTTCTGGCTTATCCAGTTCGCATTCTAAAACAAAATATATAAAATGCCAGAACTTTTCCATTGCTTCTTCTCTCTGTTAACTGATCCTCATTATCACTCACTTTGCAAAGGTTTCTTTAGGCTACAAATACAGGGAGGAAAACTCCAGAAAAAAAAAAATGCTTGTTCTGCTGACACAAAGTGAAGGATATAGCTTTAAAAGCTTTCACTGAATTGCCTTTTTGTGCCCCATGCAAGAAAAGCCAGCTATACTTAACGTCCTAAATATTTCTGTGCCCACATTCAAACTACAGAAAGCAAAGGTTACAAACCTTCCAACATCTGAAAAAATATATTAGGAAAATAATTTTCTAACCTGTATTTATTGCAGGTGAAGGCCTGATGGGCATTTAACTGGCATTTACAAATAGCTGAAGCAGTGGCTCTGAACTGCACAGGCCACAACACGTGAAAGATGATAACACACAAGAGCAGGGTGAGTATTACAGATTTGTTCCTGAAATGAGCTGAAAACCTATGATCCAATGAAATCAGTAGAAAACACAGCTGCCAGAGCATTCTAGGGCCCAAGTTGTAAGTCTGAGCGCTGAACACACAATCTCTTTTTTTTTTTCCTTATTTTTTTTTTCCCTTTGGGGAGTTGCTTGCTTGCCCAGGAGCGGCACCACGAGCGTGCACCGGGGCAGCTCGGGTAGGTGCCTTGGCAAGCAGTGCTCAGCCTTGCCACCTTGGTTTTGGGGGCTTCTGGGAACCACTCCTTTCAGTTTCAGTCCCATGTGGTTTCACACCTCGACCCCACAAGCTCACTTTGAACTTCAGGTTCAAATGAATGCAAAATCACAACAGTCAAAAACCATTGCTCATTGTGGGGGAACTAAGCCTGACCGTGTAACAGATGGTTTTAAACAAAAATATATAAATTAATCTCATCTTTTTAGTTAAAATTTCCTTATAGCCTGCTATGAAAACAGAACATTGCTACTCCTGCCTTAGCTTCAATTTGACATTCTCTTAAAAGCATTCTGTTTTTCCCTTTGCTGGTTTCTAAGTGAAACCATTGAGTTTGCTATCATGGCTCTTCAAATGGGCTCAGGTAGGACACACAAGTTCAGTAAGATTGTTTTTTAATTAAATAAAACTATAAATAGCATTCCTGCTCTGGACATGCAGGCAAATCTAAATCAACATTATGCTAGGTCAGTCCTTATGTTGCATGTGCTTGATATTTATACCTGTAACAGTGAGACAGGGAAAGGAATTACATTTATAAGTAATTAACCAGTTTAATGAACATCAGTCAAGGGAAGGAACTCAAGTTTAAATTCAAGTCTATGCTTGGCTTCTAATGCCAGAAGAAACTGTGTACATTTGGTTTTCCCAGCAAAGCACACAGGCAATGACTGATAACAGCCATTTATTCTATCTCAGCTTGCTATGCAAGTATTTGCCTAGGACTTAACCCTATTGAATTCCAAGTAGTTTTAGAGTTTTACTGTAGGGGAGTTTTAACCTCTCTCACAGACAGTCCTACTCCAGCACTCCTAATGCTGCTTTGATAACAGCAAAGCACTGGGCTGCTTGTTTCGTGTAGTTCAGAATAACAAAGCACTTCAGCAAACTGGGAGTGAATGCAGCTCTAGCCAGCTCTAACTAGAGCCTGAGATCTTGCATACTTGTATTTCTGCATCTGATCAACACATTCAGCTGGGGGACTGCATGAAAAAAAGATCAGTCACTTGAATATATAAAATGCCACAGGACATGAAACCAGTCATCTTCAGGCAAAAAATAAAAAATTCTGTTCACAAAATAAGCTCCCGAACCAAAAGCCAGGCAGGCAGCTACATCTTTGCTAAACTGTGAAACTATGACTTCTGAAGAATCACGACCTCCTCCTCTATATAGTTGCCATTGGAGAATTTGTTCCAGCCTTTGCATTCAATATACACTTGCCACATATTGATTTTTTTTCCCTTCAAAGCCAATCTTTTGACTTTCCAACTGCAAAGAGGAAATATTGTCAGCCTGATTATGAGGAAGCTCACTAACAGTTCACGCATTTGATGCTCTGGCTATAATGTTGTACAAATCTAATGTCATAAGTCCTGGATCATGTACAAATATAGAAAACAGCATCAAAGATGCAGCTTTTCCCTGGGTATTGGTCTTTCAGCTTGCAGAAGACTCATTCATTTCAAAACATGCTGGAATAACTGACTGGCTGCAATGTAACCCATAAATGCCCTTATATACAAGCCTTCGTATGACATTATTAAATGTCTTGAAACATTTTAAAGTTTTATTATAGTGTTTGACACCAACAAGGCAATTAGTGAGACCTGAGACCATGTACTGGTCAGACAACTGACACCAGAAGCACTTTGTAAAAGTCAATGATTGTCTTGGGTTTACAGGCCAAGGTAAGTGTATGTCCATAGACACACTTTTTCATTTTTATAACTATAGCTAAGGCTTTAAAGAAAAGCCCATATTCCCCAAATCAGCTTAAATCACTGGTTTCTGATATAAATAACAGCAGGGGAGAGAAAGAATGGAGACAGAATCATAGAATGGTTTGGTTTGAAGATCATCTCATTCCAAACCAGGGATGCCACTCCCTAGGTCAGGTCTGACAATAATATGAGTAAAGGAGTGAATTTTCCCCCAAACTAGCAAAAGTCTAATAAACAACAAACACAAACAAACACAGTAAACAACAAACACATCATTGTATTTTAATAACTCCAAAGATATCAAACAGCACTTTAAAAGTACCAAATATGTCCAAGACTGCCACGAAAAGTTCCAGGGGCCATGGAGAAGAAAACCAGTACTACAACTTCTACCCAGAACAGCAGAGTCATTGCTGAAGGTACAAGGACAGATCCCTCACATGCAGCCAGGCTGTAGCAGACATTTCAGAACTGGCATCCACAAAAAAAGCAGGAGGGAGGATTTGATACATGCCTGGTTGCCCAGGAGCAGGCAGGAACAGGCCTTTCCCAGACCCTTCAGTCCGTGCAGGAGCTATCTGTAATCAACGCTCCCGCCACACGCAGCTGAGCTGGCTTTTGGGGGATGACATATGTTCCTCATTTGTTCCCTGCATAACCAGAAGGTGTGTTTACTGCTACGAAATCAAGTTAGCATTTACAAAGCATAATTATCTTTAAAAAATGACTTTGCCATAACTTTCAACAAACTCGGAATAGACTGGAAAAGAAACAAGGACTGCTGTGGCTTATTAAAGTTAACGTTTTATTGAGCAGGTGGAAACAGGAGTCAGCTGTCTGTTCTTAGTTTCTTTCCTCTCTGACCTCTCCTGGGAAGGGATGTATTCTACCAACTGAGTAACAAATTTATTCTGATATTTCATTGTTGGGTTGCTTTTGTTTTTGTTTTGTTTTGTTTTGTTTTGTTTTGTTTTTTTCCTGGTATAATTCTGGTTAAAGGTTTTGATTCACAATGGTTGAGATCAAAAACAGAAACGTGGGTGTCCTACAGGCTACAAAACTGCCCTACTTAGTTTTCTAGCCAAAGTTTATAAAATCAAGCTGAGACTGAAGCATCTCATAACTGCAAGACATTAAATGTGAAATTAAGTGACAGATAAGTAATCTAACAAGACAATCTCAGCTACAAGAGTTTATTCACCTCTGCTTTTCAGACTCACATCTCCCTATAATTTATGGCATACATATTTTCACAATTTGATGCAACACTTACATTAGTTTAATCAAACACTTTCAGAGTGCTTGGTTCATTACTTGTGTGGCACTGTATCAATTGCACTTTACTTACTTCCCTAATCAAAGAGTATCTGAATTCTTTGGACTGGACAAATGGATATAGATTTTACAGGAACCCAACAAACTAAATGCATATGCATTATTTTAACTCTGAAGCATTTATATTCCCTCATAGCTCTGATTTCTAATCCAACTGGCTAATATTATTCACTGAAAAATCATAGTACAGTAATTTAAAGGGATAATAAACACATAACACAATAAATAGTAGCGTTCTAAGCTCTTGCCATGCCAATAAAGCTGTGATTCAGTCAAGTTCAACCATGGGTATGGAAGTAAGCCATCCCCAGTCATCAAAATGAAAAAAATCCTGTCAAGACCCATCGATTTCAGTGGGATTTAAATACAAGTTTGGGTTCTGGATGGATTAAAGGTAAGCATACTCCTGAACCAGAGCCCAAGGACATACACACTAAATGATGCCAAATCCCCAATGTCACTTCAACTATTTAAAGTTCTTTCAGTGAAATCTTGTCATTTCCCTGTGCACAAATCCTTTGTGGCCATCACCCACGGCAAAGGGTGGCAGATGATGTTATTCCTTCACTTCTGCTCCAGACTTTCCTAGTGCTTTATCTTGTCAATAGCCTATAGTTCTATATCACAACATTCATTTTATGTTTTATTACCCTACCTAACTAGCACTATGCTGCAGGATCAGAAAACCTTTACAACTGCCATTAAGTTTGTCTAGACAGAGGGTTTTTTTTCCTTAATTCTTTTCATTACAGAATATCCTTTATTTTCCTGTAATGACATCAGCTCCCTTTAGAAGGACACTCGTGCACACTGGGGTTGACACATATCACACAAAAACTATTGGGGAAATT
This sequence comes from Phylloscopus collybita, assembly GCA_027886175.1. Lineage (NCBI taxonomy): Eukaryota > Metazoa > Chordata > Aves > Passeriformes > Phylloscopidae > Phylloscopus > Phylloscopus collybita. The sequence continues at coordinate 2,169,768 of JAJNNQ010000008.1, forward strand.
CTTGCTGACTGAGGCATGTTTAGATACAGTTGTAAGACATGAAATCACACTTCTTAAAACATTTTTCCCCTTTCTTTCCAGTATTCAGTGATAATCTCTGGAGTACTGCAGCTAGCTAAGCCAGAGTCTGCTCTGTATCCTAAATCCAAGCTCAGAGCTTGCTGTGCACCGGGCAGGAGACACCAGAAGTGAGACAGACAGGGGTGCTGCCCTTTGAGCCACAAGTCCTTTCCAAATCTGCAGTGTGGGAGAGCTGTGTGACAACATCCATGGGGCTAACACCAAAAGGATTTCCCAAGATGGGCTCTGTACAATTGTTTAAGCCCTTACTAGTATTTTGCACCCAAATATGAAAGAAAATTAAACGTTTTTGGGACACTTTTGGTTCACATACCCAACTGGTCTTTTTTATGAGAATCTAATAAGGGGAAAGGCAGCAGAAATTCAAACTATTTAACCATATATTTTAGCTTCAGAGTATTTTTCATTTTTAGCATTTTTTATAACACGCATAGCCCTGTGTCAGAGCTATTTTTCACGTACATCAGCAAATATGTTTATGAAGAAAACACAAGAAACAGGGGGTGGGAGGAGGCTGGGCAGACTTTACCCCAATATTAAATATTAGTTAATGAATTACTGAAAATCAATATTAAATAAAAACAGTATTTCTTTTTGTAGCTTCAAGTGGCATCTTTTACCTTAATGCCACAGTTCTATGTGTCATTTAGAAGCTTTATTGTTTCACTAGCAAAGCTAAAGAGGTTAATTCCTCTTTAACAGGGGGCTCTCCCCCTTTTTTCCCTTCCACACCCCCCCCACCCCTTCCTTTTTTTTTTTTTTTTTTTTGGCTCGGCCCAAATTTCCAACACCACCTCATGAAATGTAGTATACAGCTTTTAATTGTGCCCAGAGGCAGTACAACTTCAGAGAGGGTTCGGAGCAACTGGCAGAGGATTTGCAGAACAGCTGTGTTCCGGGAACATGTGCGAGAGCCCCGTCAGCACCTGCGCCCGCCCCGCTCCCCGCACGCTCCACATCTGGGATTAATCACCCCTTTTAAAGGAATTAATACTCTTAACGTTTTTATTTTATTGTACCTGCAGGAACACGACGCTTATATTAAAATCTGCAGCTTATAAGTAGTGTTTTTTGTTCGGGCCGGAGTTACTGGGGGGAATAAAAACCTCCCCGCGCTTTGCCAAGAATGAATTGTTTTAATATCCCAACATTCAATATTATTTATTATTAAAGCCGAGCGCTGCTTTGGTGAGTAACTGGCTTTCTCAAGCTTTAACCTACTTTTCCCCACTCAACTCTACCTTGCAGTTCCAACACTTGCTGGAAACAAGCCCCCATAGTTCCTCCCCCATCACCATTTTCTCAGTGTACACTATTCATGCTGGAAGACTTAAAAAAAAAAATCCTTTAAAAATGTGATATTATTTAAATGTCATTCAATTCCAGCATCAGTATTTGCTTACAGAGTTCAGACAGCACAGAACTCTATTCATGCATGAGTTATGCCACATTAACCATTTACGATAGATTTTCATGTTAATTCTACAGGGGAGGAATCATATTAGATTTTCCCATTTTGTGTAACTTATAATGGAATTCAGCAACATGAATCCTGCTCATTATGATGGTAGGGACTAGAGGAGAAAGCTAAAAAGGAGGGAAATCAGCTCTGGTATTAATTCATTAAAACACAGCCATTTCCCAAAAGTCAGACACCTGAGTGAACACTCCTGAGGTCAAGCCACAAAGACCTGAGACTATTGCTGATATCTTGGAGTGCACTAGAATTCAGTTTTATGAGTGTCTCTGAATTCACAATTTATCCCAAAACCTGACAGACAAACCCATAAGCAATAGAAAAATACACTGCTAATACTTTCTGCATTATTCTGTAGAGCCAAAAAGACACCAGTATTAAACCCTGGTTAGAGACATGGTGAGTATGACAGGTTTCTGTCGTGTAATACAGCATTTATCCAAGAATTGGAACAGAAATATTTATCCCTTCAAACCCTTGGGTAAATACCATCCCAGATTTCTCAATGTATATTTACTTAATTTGAAAACAGTCTGAAAATTAGGCAAATAAGCACAGCATCCAAAACTGGTGCATTTTGCCTTAGGAATAATTTTCCCAGTGATATCTACAACACAGTCCTATTGTGTCTCATGATTCAGTTGCTTAACCTTGTTCTACTGAGCTGGAATTGCTCAGCAGCAAAATGGCTCTGAAGCCAAAGCCATATTGGTCACAGCCACTCTTGGATTAATTTTTCTTGTAATTGTGAACCTCAGCAGCCTCCTGGTCCCATTTATCTGTGTTGGGTACCTTCCTCCTGATGCAGACAGACTGCAGCACAAGACTAATTGCATTTTTGGCTTTCTATGCTCAGATTCTTTACCACCTTTGCTCAGTTGCTCTTCCAAGCAGATTTTTCTACTTCTGTCATAGTGTACAATATATTTGTAGTGACTGTAGCCTAAAAAACCTAAGTACTTAATGAAATACATTAAATTAAATACCTATTTTGAGAATTACCATGTTCTGCCTGAAAATTATGCACAATACATATTTTAACAGGGAAGAGGAGGAAAAAGGCAAATCTTGTTGCTCCAGCCCAAGCTGCCAGAGCAGCCTTCCTGACTGAATTTCTCACTCCCCCTCACCTCAGGAACAGCCCCCAGGAAAAAATCCACTCAGCTGCTCAGGATCCCACAGCACCTTTTGTTGGGACTTATCCCTTCTTACGGAGGTGTTGAATATATGTTTTTAAATTTAATTGTTATTTTTTTCACTATCCTAAGATGGTTTTGTTGCGAGGGCATGACAGATGTGTGTTAATTTGTGCCTCAGTTAGCTCCTGTCACCCTGATTTTAATGGAGCTGAACAAGTTCATACGCCACTCTCTAACTCACTGAGAAATCATAATCAGGCTGATTTATGCAATGGGCAAATCCACGCCTCACACTGAACCTGCAGCACAGGCTTAGCAAAAATGGAAACACATGCAGGTATTGCTGCCCACACAAGCCAAGCTAGTGGAGAAAAAAAAAAGGAGATTCATTGAAATCAGTAAAGCAAATGCACAGTTGCAAAATTTTGGTTTTGGAGCCAAAGGACACTGCTTGTCCTAAAAGGTAGGGAATTACCTCCCTTAGCAGGAAACAAAAACTGGTGGGCAGAGGTTGGGACTGCCTGAGTGTAACTTTAAGTACTGATGACTGGGGATGGGGACAAGGGATGAACAGCAGCACAAACAAAGCTTTCCTCTTTCTCCCAGACTCTGAGGTATAATGGGGGGGTGTTTGGTGTTTTTTTCCTTTGCTTCCCTCACTGCTGTTGGGATGCTCAGGGAGGGAGCTGGTCCTGCTCTGAGCAGGAGGGGGGAACGAGGTGACCTCCAGAGGTCCCCTCCAGTCTAAATTTTTCTATGACTCTAATCAAAACCCTCAAGAGATGCTGAATCTGGCAATGCCAAACACACCCAGGAAATGTAAAATTAGAACTGATTACCAAGACGTTTGTAAACCAGAAGCCTCTGATGCCATTAAATGGTCATCTAATACTTGGACAGAAGCCTTTGCTGCCTGACAAATGTTGGATGAAGCAGACTAATTGCAAAACACTATTGGCTGCGCTGCCAGCTTTTCCCTATGGAAAATAAAATTGCAGAGATCTTGGGAGCTGGTAAATTTGCCAAGCTGGAAGTCAGGTTATGAATTTAGGAAACATTTCTTCTTCTTTTTTTTTTAGATATCAGTAATTAGATGGAGAATTGAGAAGTAATTAGATGGTAAGTTGAGAAGTAAAACTACATCTCAGAACTCTAGGAATAGATTACACAAGGAGCAATGTTTTCAAAAGTACTGAAGTGATGTAGGAGATCTTGCTACTAAAAATAAGGACCCTGGTCCTCAAGGCATTAAAATAGCCCTGCACTAGGAATTTATGTCAGTGAAAGAAAATTGTCTTTGGACATTATTCTTTTGACGTATCTCTAAAATCAAGAATCCAAATATGTACAAACATCCTGAGGAAAAACACTTGTAAAGGAACTCCTTAAAGTTCTTTTTTTTTTCATCATTAGACACTGTTTCTAAAGCAAAAGTCTTGGACCTGTAAATTATTCCAGCTCAACAGCCTAATATTTAGTCTAAGTCACACTTGAAAATAAGTTATTTTTGTGCTTTAAGATATTTTACCAAAGAGCAAGATGAATTGCTTAATTGCTTAATAAAATGCTTTTTAAAACCCAAGAAGATCCAGAAATACACATATTATTTGTTTCCCTCCAGGGAAGATCTAACAGGACCAAGTGAGCTCCACGACACCTAAGAGAAGTCAAAGATTTTAAAAGGCAAAACCACAATTTTTCCAGTTTCCAGTCTAATCTCCAAGGCATTTATTACGCTTTTTTACTACTTAAAAGTAACAACATTTTTTTTAATAGTCCAGCAGCCTCCATTTTCTATTTGGCAGAAGACAGAGTCACTCTTGATGAGAAAACACGTTTATCCTGGGACTAGTCATGGTCAGATTTACTCAGTGTTCATGAAGACACTGCTTCAAGCTTAGGTTTATGGAAAGAAAAAAAAAAAAAAAAAAAAAGAAGCTGGAAAAGACTGACAGTGTGAAGATTTAACTTCTGGTTTCAAATCAGTGGCAGAGCCTCGTGCCCTGGGTGTTATTCATTTGTCAACAGCTTCCCAGCAAGTGCTCATCTCCCAAAAGCTCTGTACCTGCCCTGGATGGGGCAGGCACAGCAGCACGGGGAGCAGCGAGCTGTGAGGAGCCCGTGTTCAGTCCTGACTCAGGTGTTTCTCTCTGTATCCTAAAGGGAAGATGCTGATTCATCATCACTTTCCCCTTATACAATAAATGTTATTTATCCAATCTGGTGTATTTGTCAGTGGTTTAGGTTCTACTTTGCCTGACCTTGTAATTACAGCGAGTACAGGTGCTGTTTATTTGTGCCGTGCTCATGTTCCTGGATGTCTGGTAATGTCTGGCTCCAGAACCATCTCATAACTCCACGATTTTCTCACTTTACAAAAATAATTTTACAAACACTCACCCTCTTCATGATTGTCGCAATTTCTGCCAGAGAGAGCCCAGGGCTGGTAAAGTGCCAAGCAGGGCTTAAACGCACTCAAGAGCTTCAAAGAGAAATGCACACAATGCTATTGATGTCAGCCTCTCAGTTTAATACATGCTTAAATTCACAGCATTAAAAATAACCAATCAAGGGGTTTTCTTTGCCATCCCCACTCCAAGAGTGAGCCTGAAATCTGTGTTAAAAAAGAACACTACAACTATTGCTTCTGCAGGGTGTTCAGTACCCTCAAACTCTCAACATGATTTTCATTAGAGGGCAAAATGTTTGGAAAATTGTTATATGAAGTCCATAAATCTGAAGATGAATAATGAAAATGAAACTTCCCATGAAATGCCCCAGTGTTCATTTCATTTAACATTCTCCATTGGTGAAAATAAATAAAGAATGAACAAGACTTGTTTATGCCTGCCTTACACCATTCCCTGTGTTTTAATAGCAACTGCATATTAATTTATCAGAATCCCATAAATTATAATTAGCCAGGAGGATTAACAACATAAATCCTTGAGTTTAAAACCAACCTGGCCTGCTCTCTCTTCCCTTAGCCCTAAAGAGAAAAAGAGCCATAAAACCCATCACCGCAGTTTGATCCATTAAACTCATGAGACACTCTTATTTCAGCTGAGCTACTGGAGGTAGAGGCTTTGCAAAATCTGTTTTAAAGTTACAGCAGCCTTCCTGGAAGTGAGAGAGTGTGCACAGGAAAGGCCCAGCCTGAGCATGGGAGATGACTCTTGCTCTTTCCAGTGCATCACCAGCTGACATCAGGGAGGCTTCTCAGTACGCAGGAAATGGGCTAAAGGTCTTACTAGTAAAATAGGTGAGGCATAGAGGTATCACTTCCTAAGCACAGCTTTGCCAAGATAAAAGGAAAATCTAACTGAAGTGGCCACGTTTCACTGGACTGGGTAGCAGGAAGGATGTGCTGCGGGTGGAGCAGATGCTCTGGGATCAGGAAGTCCCCCTTTCGCTGCAGTTTAATATCCTTAAGCATCAGCTGAGGGCAAAACAAGTAACATCCCCACAGAGCTGTAAATCAGCCAGGGCGTTGTACTGATACTCATTATCCCAAACAATTTAAGGTGCTTTGGCATCAATGCACAACCCATTTGTACATGTAATCAGGAACTTCCTCACAAATACCAACTTGAAAACCCACTTCCTTCCCCCTCGCTCCTGAAAGATTTGCATGACAGATGTGAAAGGCTGAAAGCTGAGACCCGTCAGTCCCACCTGAACGCTCAGGTAGCGCTGAGAGAGGCTGGTGCTGCTCAGCTGCAGCTGGGAGAACGAGCCCACACCAACGCACAGCGAGGTGCATCCTGTCTTCCAAAAGGACATTTTAAATGGAAATATCTGCTAGTTCAATATACTAGGTAAACAACAAAAAAGAGAAGTTTCTGCCAGGGTTTATTTTTGGCACCAGGCTGCTCCGCAAGGGTCAGATCGCCATGTGAGCCACCCGAAGAAAATCTTTAACAGGCGTAAAAATTTATCTTAAGTGCTCCATTTTTTTTTAATTTTTTTTTTATTATTATTCATTGCTTGAAAGCATTTAGGAGCTTTTGAAGACACCAATCCTTTGTTGTCATCATAGCAGTGCTGCACACAGGGAGCAGGGATTATGGAGCAGAGCCAAAGCCACGTGGCTGCAGCACACACAGGAGCTGCACTCCTGTCCAAAGAGCCTGCAGCCATCAGGTCACCCCTGGGGTGTGAATAAGCACATTTCAAAACCAGGGAAGCAGTGTTGTCAAAGGCAGAAAAACACTAAATACAAGCCTACACCTGAGGGTGATGAGGCCCTGGCACAGGTTGCCCAGAGAAGCTGTGGATGCCAAATGCTGGGAGTGCTCAGAGCCACACTGGATGGGGCTCTGAGAAACGTGCTCCAGTGGAAGGTGTCCCTGCCCATGGCAGAGGAACAAGGTAATCTTTAAGGTTCCTTCTGACCCAAAGCATTCCATGAGCTGAAACAGAAAAGCCCCACAGGAGGAACTACCACTTTGCTCCCTTCTAGCTGAGCAAAAGCATTACAAAAAGACTTTTCTTGCATCATCGCCAGAGGGCATCTCCTGATGCATCCACAATCTGCTACCCTTCCTAATCTCAGGAACCTGTAAGGGATAGTCATGTGGCATCTAGGCTTTGGCTGGCCAAATTCCCAGGTGGTCAGTGGAAATGGCCCTTCTCCCTCCCTGACAGCTGGAGCTCATGTCCACCACGCTTCCCTTCCTGGCCTCAGAAACCAACAGAGAAAAAGGATCAGTGAGTGAGCAGAGGGGAATTGCAATGGACACTTATGGCAGCCTATGACTCTGAGGGGTGGGTTTAGGGACAGCTGAGGGTGGTAAGCCTCCAAAGCCACAGCCTGGCTCTGCTCAGCAGCCCTGATGTGAACAGGTTCCCCCACAGGTTTTACTCTGCTCACACCACACAGATCTCCCAAGCTGCAGGAAGCCCGTGACCCAAACCTGCAGAACAAACCTCTCACAATACTGTTGACTGAGACTATTTTTTCCTCCTCATGATTAATGTTTCAGGGTCTGACAAAATACAGGGGCAGCATTTTTTTGAGCTTGATATCAGTTATCCAGGGAAAGGCTGCAGCAGGCACACACACAGTAGGAGCAGATAAGGGGGCTCAGATCAGCGTGTGATATACCTGCGTGCACCAGATGAGCTGAACATGACACGGAGTACTTCTGCTCACTTCACACAGCTGATATTTATCACAGCTCCTTTCAAATGCTTATCTCCATCCTTTGGAGTTCACTTATAGCATGAACAAGGTGAACTCCCAGGTGGAACGAGGGCCCAGATGTGTCAGGGGAGGTTTCCATTCAGTAAAACCAGGATATCACCTGGTTTAGAGAGATAGGGGATACACAGCTCAGCAAAACGTGTTTCTGCAGGACTCTTATACCTGCAAGTAGTATAAATGCACTTAGTATGAGATACATAAACAAAGGAAAACAACAAACCCTTTTCTTTATGCATACAGACATTATATATAGATGCATATCCATACACACATATATACATACACAAAACCCTGCCTGACTCCTCTATTTGTTTTTAACACTAAAGGTAGAGCAAAACAGCTTTCATCATTCCTATTCCTCCTTCCTTCTCAGTAAGAGAAATGAGAACTACCAATTTAGACAGCTATGCTTAGTTGTCCTTACTAAGCACCAAAGTGAATGATTTGACTAAGATTATGCAGCCAAGGGGTTATGCACCTCTCTAATCAAAAGAAAACACAGCTGGAATATAAAGTATTTGTCCCCTTGTATTTAAGGGGGGTGGGGGGGGAGGAAATTGGGTTGTATAGAAGAAGAGAAAGAAAAGTTGTTAGGCATAAATGCAAACAGCTTAGCAAATAGAGGCTGGAAATAAGTATCTTCTAAAAAAAAAAAAAAATCACTGCAGCATATTGTAAAGGAAGCTCCTGTATTCATTCCATGAGGGAATAGGAAAGTGCACTCTCTGTACAAGGCTGCAGAAGACGGAAAGCTCTGTAAGCCCATCCCAACTCCCTTAATTATTTTAATTGCAGCAGTGTGATGCCAAGGTGCTGAATTACCCCCTCAGGCTCTGGCTGCTTAGCCAGGAGGTACTGAATTAAACTGTCAGAACATGCAGAAAAATTGCAATGGTGCCTGTCAACGGTATTTGTTAAGAGACACGGGTGAGGCCAGTGACTTGTATAGAAAAAGAGCTGCCAATGCAAAGTCGTCAAAGCACAGCACTGGAACTAATGGGGTATTCAGAGGTCTTGTTCTACTTCATTGGTTAAAGCCAACAAAACTCCTGTAATATTTGGGGCGGTTTGCTATTTATGGCTATGGTAATAAAGGCCAGTTAAAGCTGCAAAGCCAGCCACAGTTAGTGGTCCCCACTGCTTCAGTTCTAAATGGCTGAGGGGGCACTATTCCATCCCAAGCTCTGCTTTTAAAAAGAGAGGAAAAAATGATAAAAAAAGAATCGGGTATTTAAAAATATGAAAAATGAAATGCAGAGTGGGCCACAGTTTTACAATACACTGTTCTAGTTAAAAATAACTACATTTTGGATGCCTTACCCAGATGATTTTGAATTCAGTTATGTCTTAGCTGCAAAGGACTGGCATATGTGCAACGTGGCCCAGCTTTAGCATCCTCTCTTCTTGACACGTGGCAGTTTCCTTCCAGAGACACTTACCAAAGCCCAAGGTGTGTTTGATACCAAAATCTACTTTGTAACTTCTAAACCCACGCAAGTGCAGATAGCGATCAAAGCCTCCTGAAGAAGTCCTATTTGCTGTGGCTCTGCACGGCTCCCTGGCAGCTATTTTTAGGAGTAAAATCCTGTGCTTGTGAAATTGAAAGGCAGATAACAATGGCTGGAGCCAGCGCGTGGGCAGGTGCCATGCAAACACCCCACAGCTCAACACTCCTCTTCCCCACAAGGCTTGGGGTTCTCTCTGGGGAGGATAAAGGCAGTGGGGTTTTGGGATGGGAGCTGGCTCCTGCAGAGGGGCACACAGAGCTGAAAGCCAGGTGAAAGTGATAAGTGGTTTATGCTTGCTAGGCTGGCAAAAGGTCAAATACACCCGTCCATGGGATCTTTAGAAATCTGACTTCTCAGCCCTTCCATCCTTGAGGAGCTGAGCACAGCCCTTCCAGAGGCTGCAGAGCAGCAATGGTCCACAGAAAAGGAGAATCTTCTTGTGTTTGCCAAAGCCACCTTTTCAGCATAGCAGGGAAGTGGAGACAGAGAAAATGAGCTTTTCTTCCCTGTAGGTGCTTGTCCCTGTCACTGACCATTCCAACAGCTCTCTGCCCAGGTGGAGCTGCATCTCAGTTTTCCAGTCTAAAGAGCTTTGAGAATTGCTACATGTCCCACCCTACTTCTCTGCTACAGTATCTCCCAGCTCAGTGTGCTTGCTGGGATTCTTCCTCAACAGTTCTCCATTGCCATAATCCTATATTCGCTTAACGTGGTTTTCACTAAGAACAAAAGTTCAAGAGGGGTTAATGATTCATTAGTGTACATTTTTAACTAGCTAATTTACATATTGAATAGCCTGTATTTATTTTATTAAAACCAGGTCACTATATTCAGCTGACTGAATTATGTGTGCTATCACATGGATTTCACTAGAATTGTTCAGTAAGTATTTTTTCCCATACATGATATGTAGTTATTACCTATATTTCTAAAACAATTAAAACTGTGAACATTCTCTTAAAGAAACTGAAACCTTTGCTGCCATAAGGCCTTTACAACTGCAATGCTCTCTGAGCTGAAGGGTTCATTTCTGTAGTTCTTTTGGGATAAAATCCATGCTACTCCTGGTACAGAACACAGCACACAGCCTGCAGGAGTTATGGTTCAGGCCAGGTCACAAACACTGTCTCTAAGCTGTGTTTGTAACAAAATAGTGTTGGCCACGCAAAGAGGCACCATCACGAACTCTTATTCCCTTCTTGCCATCTGGGAATTAAAGGACAATCTTCATTAACTTTAATTAAAGAAGCTGGTTCCTTTCAGATGAGGGTGACAATCCAGATGTACATTAAGCAGCTCAGCCCACGTATTCCCCCCAGCATTACCCGTGGCTCTGTTCCTTTGGCCCACAAATTTAACATCTTCTGTCACACACACAGAGGAGAAGGCAGGGTGGTGACTCCATGGCTCTGAAGACCACAGTCCACCTCCACCTCTCCAACTCAGCAGCTGCACCAGAGTCAATCATTAAACCACTTTGATATTCTCTTGGCATGCAGTTTACCACAAATCCCTAGCCTGTCATTAATTTGGATATCTGAAGAATATGAGATACACGAGTTATGGGAACTGCACCCTCAGTTGTCACCATCTCAATCACACAGCCTGGGAGAGCCCAATTGCTTTCCATTTATCAAATCTGAAAGAGTTTTGTTCTCCTGCATTGAGGATAAGAGACACAATAGGCATTTACAAATGGCTAAACTGCCCAAAGTTTCTAAAAGGCAAACCACACCTTGATTACCTCCTACTCAAAAAGTGCATTTGAATAGATCTGAATACTTCTGAGCAAGTTTCCAGCATTAGCACTGTTCCTTTCTTCTTGGGATAGTGGTGGCACGTTGTGAAATGCCTCTTCCGTGCTCCTTGCCAGCATTAAAACCGCTTCACGCTGCATTTTTGAATGTCATGTTCACAAGAACACGGGAGGATTTCTGGTTCTCAGTGGGAGAGTGTTATGTTTTCCCAAGTGCAAACAAAGGGTATTAAAACACCCGTAGTGCTCATTATACCACAGCAGCCCACCAGAAACAAAAGTATGGATTCGATTTTCCACCACGTAATGACTATATCATGCACAGAACTGGATGAACTAATTTATTACTTAGGAAAAGTACTAATTGCTGGGCCCTTCTGCCTTTGGGTGCAGTGGCACACGCAGAGAAAGACCAGCTTTAGGGCCAGATACAAAACAGATCTGTCATAAGGGATCACTGCCGTTATTCCATCAAATCTACCATTAGCTCAGCATTAGCCACAAAGAGTAAGCCAACGACAAGCATCGAGAATTCAGATATTGTTCCACAAGAATAGAAGAAAAATAGTATTAACACTTCTTGGAATTCAATTAGTCTGAAGCCTTGTTTTCAGTGCCAAATGAGGTGCATTTTCTATTGAGTGAGATTTGTTTTCCAGAGTAAAGAGGGCACTGTCTCTGATAGGATTAGAAATCAAAATAGCTGAGTTGGATTAGCTACCTAACGATTAACAAAACAAACACTCCTTTTTTTTGGTTGTTTTTTTTTTCCCTGCTGAAGACATGGAAATGAGTGGAGTGAAGGAGACTTCCTGGACCATCAAGTCTCATCATATCTGTGTTATTGAAGACACCACATGATATAACTCTTTTCACAAACATATCAAGCTTATCATAATCTGCAGTAATTTCTACAATGATGTTTTCAGCATGATAGCATCAGCCATGTGGACAGAAAAAACAGCAAAATTTCCTTGATGCAAATTCTGTTTCGTACGAAATTTGCAGTCATCATACCACAGGATTTCTGGGAAGAAATGTCGTTGTTTCTTTCTGAAACAATGTTTGTAGATTTATGAAGCCTTATTTTTGTCAATGACATACCAAAACGTGCAAAACATTGCGGAGGACTGAACAAACTACATAAAAACCCCCTCTGAACTGCTAATTTAGCTTCATTTTACCAATTTAAAAAAATAATATTGTATTTAATGTGAACTTCATTGTTCTGGATGGCCTTACTGGGAGGCTGATGTGGCACTGAAACCCCTCTTCCTCTTTCAACATTGCTGCTTCTCAAACCAATACTGAAGCTGAACAATCTTTTGTCTGAAAATCAAATTAGCACTTTCCTAAGGGTAGTGTAAGGTATTTGCATAAGTGTGAAAACTCAATCAAAAGTAAAGTTTTAGTGCTGGGCATTTATATCCTGGGCTTGCCAGAATAAGGCAGCATTAAGTTTCTCACTAAGACTCAGATTTGTAAAGATATTTAGATGCAGATAAGGTGCTTAGTGGTGCATTCAAAAAAGCCTAGGACTTTTCTGTGCTGATGATTCATTCTAATATACATTTCATTTACAAGTCAGCAGTACAAGACTTGTGGTAGAAGTGATGTGGTAAAAAATACAACACAAGAAAAAACAATAACAGAGGGTAGAAATCTGGGCATAACGAAGGCAACTGTGATGGTCTCAGTGTTTTTAATCCATAAAGATCCATACAAATTCCTCTCTCTCAGACTTCTGAAGATTTCTTTTTCTAAAAGAAGAAAGCAATAGAAGAATTATTATATTTAATGACGTGCCAAAGGACAGCCGTGTTTAGAAGAAAGTCCCAGACTTCCCTCAGTTCTGTCTTTCAGCACTGAACCTAAAAATTGATTTGAGGAGTTCTCTTTCTCTCCTGAAGTTTGATTCAAATTTACAGTCTTCATGTATTTCAGGCTGATTCGGTGAGACCATGGCATGTCTCAGCTCTGAAGCTGCTTCTTGCAGATTGCAGCTGTAGGGAGAAATACGTCTACATATGAAGCAAAGTGATGGAGTGAATTAAACTCCAAACACAGCCTCCAGCTAATTTTTTAATAATCTGAGCGCAAAACAGGGCCTTGAGGGTAGGCAGAGCTTTTCAGCAAACCAATCAGAACTGGGTTTTATTTAAACAACAGTAAAGTCAGTCCCAGAGAGCTCAGACACTTGTATACAAAGCAGCCGTGTCTCGCTGAGAGCCTGTACAGTAGCTCAGCATCTCAATTTCAATCACACTTCATTCCCTGCTGGTAGTTTTTGTCTGCAAACAAGTTGAATGTGAGCTGACAAGGGCCCCCAGAGCAAATAATATGAGCACTGGAGGAAGAAACTCACACGGACACGATGCTGACAGTTGTGCAGCCAATTCAAAGAGGTTGCACAACAAGAACCCGAGTCCTCGGCTGGAGCTGCACACCAGAGCACCAACAAACAGGGAATCTGATCCAAGGGATTTCACCTCCTGAACCACAGCTCACCTTGGCAGAGAGGGTGTGCTAGACAGCACAGGGCAAGGCCTCAGGCTGTTCTGCAAGGCCAGAGGAGGAGCAGGGCAGTTCTGTCAGCTTTTCTAAGCCAAGTTCTGCATCGCTCTGTAAGGGACTGGGTTGATGTGAACACGTCCAGCCCGCACATCCTGCCTGCTCTGTAGGCCTGTAGTGGGTCTGTAGAGGATGTGCCTACAAAGACTTTGTAAATCTGAGTTATTTCCAGTATTTTACAGTACATGAGCTGTGCAAGTGGCCACAGTTTCTTCCAGGGATGCTGGTTTCCCCTCAGGGATACCAGGATGTTTTTATTCTCCACACCTCTCGCCCACATTTCCTTGCACAGGAGTGTCCACAGGTGGGAAAAACACTTCCAGAAGGGACCAAGATCGTGATACTACATCACACCAAGCAATACAATCTGACCTCCCTTTCCAGGAAATCTAGGATGGACACATATCAAGCCAAAGAAACACACTACTGCTCATGTTAGTATTTGTGATCTCAGCCCTGAGAGCTGCACTGTGCTAATTGCACTCAGGAGTTGAACACACAAACTCAGCACAGCTTCAAAATGAGCATCCTTAAGTTTGTAAAACACTTTGAGGCAAAACCTGCTCAATAATTGGAAGCCACCAAAATGACCAACTCAGACCCACTTAAATTGCTTGATGTGGAGAGGATGGATATTATTTCTCTGGAATCTCCAGTTTTCAATATCATTACCAGCTTTAAATAGGCTTTTAATATGATCATATTCACTGGTAATGGCATCTCTCCCTTACAGAGGGAACGTGGCAACTAACTGGAATACAACAGCTAGGGATTTACTGGAGGGGAAAAAAACCCAAAAAACTATAGTGGGCTTTTTTAGAGAAAATAATAATCATTTTATTTACAGATAAATCCCCAAAAATAATTTGTGACCTTCAGATCCATTTATTGGACTATTTACTGCTCATTACTAGATTTTTAATCTGAGAAAAAGAAAAATAGGTTAGACAACAACCTGTTGCTTTAATATAAGAGGTCTGATTTTAAAGAGTGTAGACAAAACTAGAATATAGATGTTCCTCTCATTTTCACTAAAGGACATATGACATATAGACACTGTCCTTGCAGATAAACCTTTCTTTACTTTATGTCATTTTAAATGCCAGCAACCTTAGCTGAGGAAAGGAACACAAGGCTTCATTCTGCACTTAGCCTGTACCTGCCACAGGAGCTAAAAATCAGTGTACAGATGCTGCCTCTGGAGATGAGCTAATAGCCTCTCTACCTTGCCTTATTCAGCCAAACCAGAGTTTATAAAACAACAACTTTTTATGAGATTTCCAGTAACATTAATTGTTGGTCACAAAACTTCAAAGAAAAAAAACCAGATATTTATAGCTCAATTCATGTTTCTCTTTTTTTTTTTTTTTTTTTTCCACACACTTTTACCACAACACTTTCCAACCCGGTTCCCATGAGCACACTGCAAACAGAGCAATACCCGCTTCCTGCTGTGGCAGCCTCCTTAACCACTTCACTCCTGGTGCTTCTGCTGCTTTTTTTTTTTTTAATTCTTTTTTCTTTTTTTCTTTTTTTTTTTCCAGTGTTCATGTCCTTTCATTGTTTTCCCCAGTGTGTCACACTTGCTTTTTTTCCCACATTGCTTTATCATTCATCTCTGCTCTCTTCAGCCACCCGCACAATCATTAAAATGGTTTGGGAAATGAACTATATATACAAAAATACACAAACACACATCCCTGTGTGTATATATAGATCTGTGCACACAAACTACACTGGGAAAGCTTTTATTCAAAGGAAAAAAAAATCTCCTTTTCAGTAGAAAAATTACTTGCTAAATGAACTCATTTTTATAAACATAGAAGAGGGAGGTGGACCATTTTCAGATACATATATTAAATATTTCCCTATTCCTCTGAAGAACTGATATTCATAACCACTTATTTATTACAATGTAATCAGCATATTGATTATATTAAGCAATCCCTGTAAATCTCTATAAGCTGAGGTTAACAATGGCTTTTCAAATGCCATTAACCATCACCTTGCAGCTTTCTCTCTATTATGTACCATAAAGTTAATCATGTGCAAGACAGTTTTTCCAAGAGAAAAATCTGCTATACAGTGCAATGATCACCTTGGTATTTTCCTAGAACAAAGAAAAGGTCTTTCTTAAATAGGAAAAAGTCTGTGCCATCAAAGAATGAGTGCTGGGCAAGATAATCATGGGTTTCCTGCAAAATTTCTCAGGTTATCTCATTCGAGCCCAAACTCTTCAGACTTTTCTTTCAGCATAAAAATCCCTGTGCCTGTGCTATCATGAAATAGGCCGAGACTTGTGATTCTGTAGCATGTGAGAGGCACTGGTGTGAGGCAGGTGCTGAATGAATGACTCTCACAATGGGAAGGCAGAGCCCTTCCACCCTCCTCTAGAGCAGCTGCCTCAAAGCAAGGTGGTCTTGGGCAGGATCAGAATGGTTTCAACATTTGGAAACCAGAGCCACAGGATTTTCTCTCTTGGTTCCACCAAGGGGGGTGTGTGTGTGTGCCATGCCCAGGCAGCAGCTGAGCATGGAGGTCTCAGCACTCACAGGGGTTAACTCCTTACACAATAATTTCTCCCACAAGAGGAAATGAGATACAGTGAGATATGCCACTGGCATGTGCAGGAGGAGGAGGCTGCTTATGTAAATGTAAAGATAGATCCATAAATCACACCATGTAAAGTCACAGCCATACCTTACACAGCAATAACTCCTACAGGAGATCATTAACAGAGTCAACTATTGCATTACATACAGCATAACACTGGTGTCACACTGAAAGAAACTCAGCCTGTCCATAACATATTTTTTCATTTGCTTACCAAATCAATATTTATCTCCCTCTGTGGTAAATTAGACAAATTTATTTAACATGGAAAAGTAACCATGTAGCATGAAGCAGAGATCTAATATTAACTTTGCATATGATATTCAGGAGTTCAAGCCCTGCAAAGCATTTCACAGGGAAAGCACTCGGAAAAACATTTCAATTGATCTTTCCTTCCCTCTCCAAGTTCCTTTGGCAAGTGATTTGAAACATAGGTGCCAAATTAGGGTAGCTCTAAGGTTTCTATTACTATTTGGCACACTGAGGAGCCAGTGATTTAAGACAATATGAGATGTCCATTAGCTGTAACAATGAATTCAAATGCTTAGAAGCCAGGCTATAAATCGACCCTTTTGGAAAGATTAACCACTGTTTGCCTAAAGTTAAAAACTCCACCTTTGAGGGGCAAATGCATCCCTCCTGCTGGTTCCTGCCCAGTCAAAAGCAGCCCAGGAGCTGCATCCCACAGGAGCAGCTGGCACAGGGAGCACAGACAAAAAACAAAAAAAACAAACAAAAAAACCCCCCCACAGTTGGGAAATTCAGCCTTTGGACCGCGGCAGTCCCAGAGGATTAACTGAGTGCAGAAAGGTCGGGTGCCTCTCAGGTGCTCCAACTCCCTCCTGTACCTCTGGGGCCACCCTGTCAGGAGACCTACCCAAAAACTTCTGGAGTCCAACAGTCAGGGCAGTCTCTGAAGATAAATTATTACAGCAGAAAATCTCCAATAAATTCCTTTTCCCACAAAAGAAAAAAAAAATAACCTCCAGAGTTTATGTCTTTCTAGTCTCAGGCCAAATGAAGCTTTTAATTCTGATTTTTGCTGAACTTGTGCACAAATAAACTCTATGCCACAGGAAATGGCAAAATGAAGCTGCTCTGTACCTACATTGTCCAGGATGCCTGAAGTTCAGCAGTCCAGGATGCTGGACATTGGGCAAATCTTATTGCTTTTAGCTGAGGAGTGGTGTGCACCTTGTGCTAGAGATGGCAGGTAGGAAGTGAGGCAGGGATGGATAAGCAAGAACACTGGGTCAAAAAAACCCAATATTTTGTCTTCCTGATGTACCTAGATTAACAATATGTCATTCACTTATCCACTGGACAGCTACACCATAGACCACAGCAAAAACTAGCAAGGAGTAGCAATTTATTGCCTCCATTCAAATTTTGTAGCAGGTTTTGGCAAGCAGCTGAAGCTGCTAATATAGCACTTACTGTGTTGATGGCCCTAAAGTCATTTGTAATACCATAAAACAAATTTGTATGATATCCACAAATCAATTGCTCAATTTAGATGTTATTTCTTACACAAACAAGTAACTGTGGTCTTGGCAAAGAGATATGTCAGACCCAAAATGGAAAAAAAAAAAAAAGGAGAAAAGGATAGAACTGCCCTCAGCAGAGATCTCTCATCCTCTTTCCATCCTCCCACAAACTTATTTTCCCAATATCACTGAAAGTAGGTTCAAAAAGAGTTTTCAAAATGCAGTTCTTCTGGGTGGTGCAGGTCTGTGGATGTCATCAGCTCCGAGATACAGATGTTGGCAAGTGCAGCAAATGCCAACACAGAGTAGGAAATGAAACAGAATTGCTCAGCCATGGAAAAAGAAGAAACCCTCAGCACAAGGCCAAGAACACACAACCCACTTCCTCTGAGAAGCTGCTACTCTCCTGTTTATGTTAGAACTAATGTTTGGGGCACCCTTACCTCAATAGCCATGCTCGCAGCAAATCTTTGAAGGCTTCAGCAAAAAAGAAAAAAAGAAGGAAAAAAAAAAGGAAAATAAAATTTTAAATGAAATCAGCTAAAAACATTCCTCTGGAGGCAATAATGGTTGTGCTGTCGATGCTCAGCTCCTAAATTTTTGTTGCAGTGTATAAATGCAGGGGCTTAACCTCCTGATTTGCAAACATGAAGGAAAGGTGCTGATACCAATTAGAGGTGTGTAAAAACACAACTCCCCTGCCCCATACAGGGACTGTGAAAACTCAGGAGTGCACTGCTCACTCTTTCAATTGGAACTTTATTTGTCACGCTGTAAAGAAAAATGAGGGTGCAGGATTTCCAGGGCAGGAGAACAATGACATAACCTCTTTCTACATCCACGTTTTACAATCCCTCCCCGTGCTTCTCTCACGTTCTCCCACCACAAAGTAGCTCACAAATGATGATGTTGTAGATGTGGTGTTTTATAACAGCAGAGAGTGGTTAACCAATGTAAATCCCACAGAGAGAGCAAGGGTGGGCTCCCGGGGTGGGGCTTATTTAGGGGTTAGTGCTTCTTTCTATTGAAAATGAAAATGCAAATCAAAAGCAACTGCAACCCACCCAATTTCTGTATGGAAGATATTTACTGGCAGTTTACACAAAAAAAAAAAAATGAAAGGAAGCACTGGTATGTATGGATGTTTATACAAAAGAGCAGCAAAACCTCTCAGTGCTGGTGAGCAAGTAACAGTCCTTTTGGCAATAATCTTACTGCACTTCCAAAACTTATCCACCTATAAGTTTAATATTCCTACACTTTCTCTTAAAGAAGGAAAAAGACATAATTTGCAAAAATCACAATTTTAAATAAATGTGTATGGCAAGCAGCAGCTATCCAACCCACTGCATAGAAACTTAGAAAAAACCCAAACCCCAAAGACCAAATACTGATGCATTTTCCTTCTACAATGACTGTGGTTTTCACAGGGACACTGAGTAAAGTGACATCAAGTACTGTTTTTGATGAAGTCAGGCATAACCTTTAAGTTCTGAGCAGTATCTCCAATCAACATTGAACGATTTGGGCTTCGCATTTTTTTCTTTTAATTAATTTCTCAGCTGAAAGAGTTTGAAAATCTGATTAAACTTCTTGATCAGACTTGTTCATGCCATGGCAACAACAACAACAACAAAAAAAAAAAAAAAAAAAAAAAAAAAAAAAAAAAAGTATCCTTTGAACAAGAGTGGTGTTATGGTAGTACCTGCAGAGCTGCAGAGCTCTCAGGAACTTCCACACAATAAAGGGTTGGTGGAAAACAAGTGAGAAAACAGGGTCAAAAACTGCTCCAAACAGCCAGAAATAGGAATAAAATGCAACCAAAGAGTTGAGAAAAAAAAAAAAAAAAAAAAAGAAAAAAAGAAGTTCTCTGAGGTTTGGACACACAAATAGATAATTAAAGCCCAGAGAGAACTGAGGGCAAACTGCAGCCCCATGGCCACTGGATTCCTTCTTCCTGCTGGGGGCGTGGGTTGGGAAATAATAATCAAGAAAAAGGCAGAAAGGAGGGAAAATTGCAAATCTTGGGAGAAACAGGAGTGGGCTGTTGGCATTGCAAACTCAGCCCCCACACCCTGCTCAAGCTCGGAGGAGAGCTGGGGTCAGTCCTGCCCCATCCCATCAACACAGGGGGGCTCAGGCCTCAGAGGGGCAGGACAGGGATGGGGATGGGTTGGGAATGGGATCTGGGGAGGAGGGCCAGGCTCAGAGGGGCAGGACAGAGATGGGGATGGGTTGGGAATGGGATCTGGGCAGGACAAGCCCCTGTTGAGCACGGCTGTCCCGAGATGGTGCTGACACAGGGAGAGAGGGTGGACTCTGAACTAGGGGGGCTTTTTAGCTCCTAAATGGAAAGTTTTACACTTTATTAAGTCTACTCTTGCAGTTATCTAAAAGCATTAACGCGATTGTTAAAATTCACAGCTTCCAGTTACTAAAGCAATGTGATTGTTTTATCTGGATTTCTATTATAGGAATAAAACCTAACACTGTCTGGATAAAATGGCCCCAGAGTTTCATTAAAAAATAACAGCCTAATTCCCTAATATGAAGTTATTTTAAGTGTTTTATTAATATTGTCTTCTAAATGCACATAAGTGTGATCCTCCTTTAAGTGCAGTATCTTTAGGGCTAGTTGTAATTGTATTTTTCTTATCAGTTGCTTGTGCCTGCATTTCAAATATTCATTGCTTACTTCAGGCACTTCACTCAGACAAGAAAGAGTGCAGTGAAAAACTACTTAATTTGGACACTATTTGAATATCAAACTTTTCCGTCCTTAATGCAACAGCTCTTGTCCCTATTAAGAATCTCAAAGTACCACTAACGAAATTCCTAGGGTGCCTATTTATCCTGCTATAAGTTTCATCCATTAAAACAAAACTATAAATAAAAATCAATGCGAAACATGAAAAGCCTGACATGTGGAATGAAATCCTCATGCAAATCAAGTCCATAGCAAATTAAATTATGTGTAAAGGCTATGACTTGTCCCATCTAACTTTAGCATCTGCCTGGTTTCAGACCCTGCCTATCTGTGAGGCCCTCAGTGGAAAAAAGAAAGAGACACCTCTAGTGGGAAATTCTCATTTTATTGGGTGCTGGCAGCATTCTCCCTTGGCCAGAGGGTGCCAAGAGGCCCAGCTCTTACCTGAGGTTCATTGTAACCTAATATTGAACTGGAGGTATTCAGGCATCAGTTAAAGGAGAGAATCCCACTGCTTTTATTTAACTTGTTTTAAAGGAGAAAAGAGTGTGTTTTTTGAGGAGTAAGAAATGGCTCAGGGAATCCCTGATACACCTTTGCCAATGACAAGGAAGTGAGAGAGCCAAGAAAAAAATTTAGAGAGGCCATCAGTTCTTCTTTGGTGCTGGAAACAGAGCAGAGCCAACAGCAGCACAAACTGCACATCTTCACAGTTTTCAAGCCTGGTCACAGGCATCACATTACATGATGCCTTTGAATTTGTCTTTGCAGGGTCACACATATACAGCTGGGAAACCACAGGAGGGTGTTGTGATAATTTTACAGCAAAATTATACAATGGAGATGTGTAGTAAACATAATTTTTCTATCACTATCCAAATGCAGCTATAATTAAACATTAATTTTCCCCAATGACTCCTCTGTGAGCCCTGTACTCCTGGAAAACTTTGCCCTCCTTATTGGAAACACAGTGGGTTGAAAAATCAAGGATTTTTCTACCTGCTCCTTTATATGAGCTTTTCTGCATCTTGGTATTGTTCCAGAAGGACCAAGTCACCTGAACAGAGATGTTGGACTAAAAAGGGTTTTAAACCAACCTCTCTTTTGTGAAGTTTTAGCCTTGGCCTTGCATAGTAAATTGATTGTTTATTGCTGAGTAGGGTTTTCCCTTTCCAGAGAGAATCCCAAAATCAAATTTACCAGGAGAAGGTGGGAAAAGCACAGCTCAGCATGCAGACAATCCACTGCTGTCATTTCTCTCAGGGCACAGGCTCCTGCCAAGCAGCATCCCCTTGCTCTGGATGCCACAGCACAGCCATGGTCCCCCCTCCCCAGACTACCCCCCAGGTAAATCCATATGCTGAGGCTGACTAGGGCAGGCTGTAGCATGCAATAGTATGGACAAAGCTAAAAATGGGGTTTAAGAGGAACATAAGACAAAAATATTTCATGGCACCTCACACCCATGCAGAAACTGTCATTACTCCATTGGCTGTATCCCACAGTCAGCACTCTGCAACCTGAGGGGCTCCCCAGCTTCCTGGTTAGCATCATCCAGCCTCAATCATTTCCTTTTAATCCTTCCTTTGAAATGACACACATTATTGACACCTTTTTCCTAATGGTTTGCAGCGTTTTCTAACAACTTTACAAATGTCAATCACACTCCTTGCAGAAGCCCTATTGATTTCCTCCCTTGCACTGTACTTGGTCTGCTTTAAAGATATCCCACGTTACATTGAGCAGATGAGGAACAGAAAAGCTGCTGCAGGACCTGTGCTGTGGGGTTCTACACGTTTCTCAAGAAGAACATAAGCTCTTCCTTCCATCCTGTGAGACTGCAAAGTCCATCTCTATCTCAAGGGCATTTGCAAGAGCCATAAAACATTCAGATCACAGATGATTTATTATGTGGGAGTGACATCAACACAAAAACCCCTTGATTTTATTCTATATGCAAGCTTCACAGAACAAGCATTGTTGTGTGTTGCACACTGGATTAAGGAAAACCCTGAGCACACACAGCACTTGACAAATTAGTGTCTGGAATGGGGGCTTCCCATGGCTGCTTAAGAAACACACATTTTCCTTAATGAAAATGGGTACTTGATTTGTTATTAATTTTTCACATCCTTGGACAAAAGCCAAAAATATTTCAGTGAGTATGGTAATAGTCATAGCCAGAACTATTTCACACACAGATAATTGCTGAGGAAGTTTCAAAACACTGGAAATTGTCTTCTAACCTACGTCCAAACTTCTATTCTTCTATTACTTCTATTTCTAACCCATATCTCAGCTATAAAAGCTGTTGTCTTTTTTTTTTTTTTTTTTTTTTTTTTTTTTTTTTTTTTTTTTTTCCTTTTTAAACATACTTACTCATTTCTAGAATTCTTCGTGGAAAATTTTGTATCTATTCTGATAAGAAGAAAGCCCAATTTCCTCCTGATGCAATTTGAAATGTTTCATAAAACTAGGTTTAAAAATGTGGTATAAATGCATGTTGCTGCAATGCAAAATGCTGCACTGCCAGTGCTGAAATGCACAGTAATTTCTCAGACACATTCAGTATGTATAATAACATATTTTGCACCTGTAATAATTTTGACAGATCATTTACCTTCAGTTTAAGAAGAAAATTAGAAGTACTGCATAATTTCTACTCTTTTTTTTTTTTTTGAACAATCCATCCTTTTTTCATTAAACTTGTTATCTATTGCTTGAAGTGAAAAGGAACTCTCAAACTCCACATCAGCCTATTGAACGAGTATGGCCAAAAACCTATTAAGCATTTGTTCCACACCAGCCTGACCAAATTAATTTTAAAGAGATATCTTTTCTTTTATGAGAATTAAATTCTCAACCTTTTTTTTTTTTTTCCTGAGACCAGTGTGATTTAAAATAAATAAGCTACCAACCAGATTCTGGTGTTTATAATTGGATTCCCAGCAACTGTCACTGTAACGACAGCAAAACACTGCACATAAAGATACAACGATTCATCACACGAAAGAGTTAAATTGACAATGTCTTCCCCCATTGCCAGTCCTTTAAGGAAAAGTAGAGGGGGTTTCTTTTGTCTGGAGAGGAAACTGTCACTTTGTGTTTTCAGGTTTGTAGAAAAGCCTTTTTTAATGTAAACATTCATTAAACTAATTTGAAGTTGTCATTACTCTCCTCCCCTGCTGCTTTATATCAGATTATTCCTAAGTGCTTGGTGAAGAGCCCCATAAACACACAGTCTATTTCCCTGCAGGGTATAATCACACAGTTTGCACTGTGATTTATGCTCTATGGCGCTGGTGAGTGTCCTAAACTTTGAAAGGGCTCAGTTCTTCAGCAGATGCACTACTCCCTTTATATTTAAACAAAGTTCAGCTAACCCTCCCAGTCTATTACAGACATTGTTTAGCTCTTTCCCTTCACAATAAGGCTTGTTAAGTGCTGATTAAATCCAAATCGGTGACACTTTTAATTAAGAAAATGGGAATTCAGAAATAATTGCCTTTAAGTTTCAATAAAAACATTTTACAAGTGTTGTTTCCCCCTCCCCCTTGCCACAGCACCAAGAATTAGAAACAACGCTAATTCGGAAAGGAACGGACTAGAAATCTGATTTGGATTTTGGTAGAAATACTAATTCTGACTCTAGAGGATCTTTTCTGATGTCTTTTATAAAAGTCAGATCCCAGAGGAAGTTCT
Source organism: Phylloscopus collybita (assembly GCA_027886175.1). Lineage (NCBI taxonomy): Eukaryota > Metazoa > Chordata > Aves > Passeriformes > Phylloscopidae > Phylloscopus > Phylloscopus collybita. The sequence continues at coordinate 2,194,015 of JAJNNQ010000008.1, forward strand.
GCTACGCCGACTTGGGCAGAGAAAGGAAGATCATTTTGCTCTGGAGACAGAAAACCTGAGGATAGCTGGTGTTATCAGCATCTGCTGCGCTCATGGATATCGGAGACCTGAGAAAGATAAAATTTCCCTCATTGATAAGATAACCAGCGATGATTTCAGTCTGCTCCACTAACAAATGTTAATCTAGAAAATACAGCAATTACTTTGACAATAAAACACTCTTCAGTCGATCCATTTATACACTCCAGGCAGTTTGTGTGTGGAGTGTGCCAATAATGAGCTGGAGATGGAACACTTTCCTCACACAGGGAGCGACAGCCACTCCAGCTCGGCTGAGGAGCAGTGTCAGGCTCCAGGACCCTGCAGCTGCTGCTCATGGTGATGGGCTGTCCCCTCTTACCCCGCTGTCAAATCTGCACTGGGGCAGAGCCCCTGCCTTGGCTGCTCCAGGGCCACAGCAGCATCATCCAGCTGTGTGGGGGAAGCCGGAGCCAGCAGCAGCCGGTCCCCTCTGCCACTGATGGGTTTTTTAGGAGAACCCACAGCTGCCCCCAGGAGTAGAAAGTTCACCTCCCAGCCTGACGGTGCCATCAGTAGATAAAGATTTCCCTCATCTGTTAAACCCCCTGTGTTTTCAGGACTTGGGGACCAAGAGCCAGCACAAGTCCAGCTGCTGGCAGTCACCTTGCAGGCTCCTGTGGGCTCCAGAACTATTTTTGGCCATTACTGCAGATGTAATCCTGTGAAGTTCGGGAAAATTAGCTGGAGCACCATTTAGATGGCTATTTTAAAATAAAATTAAACCTTTTAGATCTCTAACCTCTCCCCTTTCTGTTATGATAGCAGCTAAATCGAAGTCCATGCTACAAGGAGAGTACAAGGAGAGTACTCAGTAGAAGCTACATTTTATTTTCAGCAATTTAAACCTTAGTGTCACCTAGTTAAGTTAATTAAGGTTCTCTATTTTTCATTGTAAATAATGAATTCAATTAAAGAAAGTTTAATTTCAAGTATATATACGGGACATACAAAAGTAAATCCAAATAGCCTATCTAAAGAGAGTAAAAAATAGGACAGACATTTAGTATGAAAGTCATTCCTGGCAATTAAAATCAGAATGTGCTTTTCTATTTATCTGCTTGAGACTAATGGATTCAGCTAAGATACATTTCACATTAATATCACATTGTATTTTCTAAACATAGTGTAGCTGTTAACATATTTATAGGTTAGGAGTAGTAAAGACCTGCACTTGGATGGAACATTTAAAAGAAATATTTGTCAGAATACCAGAAAAAGCTATTCAAACAAATTAAGCCTAAATGCTAAAAAGAGCCAGTGACAAATCCAGAAGTGCAGGAGTGGCACTTTAAATTCCACAATATCAGCGTAAACGGCTGTAAACCTACCCACCCAGGGAAAGGAAAGGTGAGAAAATAGCAGGAAAAACAACTGACAGAAAGGTGTAAAAAAGATTATGTGTGGTGGGAAAGTTTTATCTGACACCTCTCAGATGCTTTTCCTCTTAGCACACCTTTTCTCCTTCTCCCTGTGAATTCCACCAACTCATACCATGTAGAACTGATGAGCAGTTTAATTTGGCATATTCAATTCTAGGAGTCTTTAAAAAAAAAAAATCCTAAATTGTTCACTATGCTATAAACATTTATCAATCTGACATGGCAAGGCTGGGCCCCCATTATTATCCTTTTGTGACCTGCACAGCTGGTCCAAAAAACAGTTGTCTCCAATTATGCCCACAGATAATGGTGGGTAAATTCAGCTGTGCAGTATTAGCTCAACCTAAATATGATCCCATTTGACTAATTTCCTAATTCTTAGCAGGGTGCTTAAAGAACCTATTATCATGCAGACTCAAGGAACACACAAGTCTGGTTATTTGCATCTGTTCTGTGAAAGGCATTTATCAACTGTGCCACTAATTTGTTACCTACACATACCAATCACAGGCACTCGCTGCCTAAAATAATTGCATCTGGAATTTGTTTTAACTTTTAATGTTGCATAAATGGGTGTTTGTTTCCAACCAATTTATCTTATAATTAAACAGCTTGAAATAGGAAAGGTTGAAATTGGGTCAAAAAAGATATATTCCTTCATGAAATCATGTGTGTATTCACTAACCCAGCTGGAATGCTGTTATTGGCACGGTTGCTGCTACTTGACTGAACTATGATCATAAAGGTTGTTAAATGGGTTAAAAATAAGGCAGCAGAAAAATGGAAATTACTTGCATATATAGCCATGCTTTTTACCAAAAAAAAAAAAAAAAAAAAAAAGGCAAATTGTGCACATGGTTTGTATGCTGAGGAGCACAATCTGATGTGCATTACTCCGTTTGGGTTTTTTGAAATCTGATTAATCTTCTCAGTAGCCTAATATAAACTCCTAGAGCTGCAGGCATATTGATATTTGGATTTTCTTCCTAAATTTGCTTCTCTCTAATCTTCCTCCCGAACACATCTGTTACTAAATCAATCTTCAGTGTTTCTCTCTGCAAACTTCACAGGTCTATTTGGACTTTCTTTGACTTTGTCATGCCCCCAGCTGAGTCTTCTCTGTTGTATAACATACTGGTGCACAGCAGCCCTCATCCCATGTCCTCTGCAGGTTTTTTTGTCTAAAAACAAATTTGGACTCCATTTTCAAGAGCTTTCACAGATATCATTCTGGTTTTAGCCAGAAACCCGTATGTAGATGTACTTCACCTTCTTGCATACTGCCATACTTCACATCTCCCCTTCCCTCTCAATACATTGCCTACATTTCTCAGCCAGCCAAACTTCTTTGTCTCCTTTCCTCACCTCTGTCATTATTTCAGGAACTTTCCATGTTCAAGCAGTTAATTATACTCCTACTTTATGAACTGCCTGAATTTTCATACCTCCTGACCCACTTGTAATGCTCTGCATTGCACTGTTTGAGCTAAGGTGACATGAACATACCTATGCTAAAGGCTTGCCCTTTTTAACTAAGGCTAATTGCTTCCCAGAAAAGTGATATTTTTTGTGATGTGGATCAAATTTCAGATTTTAAGGAGTAAAATCTTCTGCAATTACAAACAGAGAAACCACAAACAAAAGCTCTGAGGGCATTGTAGGGACAGAGGAAGTGGCAATAGGAAGGCAAGAACAAGCATACATCAAAGCATTTATAAAGGATCCTGGCTGAAAGTGATGGGAAACAGTAGAATTCATAAAGGAAGCTATATATTCAAAAAGGGAACCTAAAGCAAGTGGTCTGTGCCCAGATCCTCAAAAAAAAAACCCTCCACACTATGTGTGGAAAGAGGCACAGAGATGCTGCACAGGCATTTTGTAATGCACAGACATGCACTATAGTGAAGGTGATTCATTTTGGCAAGGTTCTACCTTCTTCAAATATCACAAGTCTTAAGAGAGAAAAGTTGCAGTTGGAGGACCTTTGAGGTGGTAGTAGACACCTCAAATGATTTTTAGAGAGATGAAAAGGGAGAAATCCTAAAACAAAAAAATGAGATTCAGTGCCCAGATAGGAAGGCAGAGATATCAAAGACTGACCCATACCTGCTCACACCAGGGCAGATGGATGATAGGTGTGACCAGACACAAATGCAGCAGCCTAGCAAGGGAGCTGGGAGGCAGTGACATTTCCACATAAGCTGCTTTATCACCCCACACACCACAGTCTGGGCTGCTCCTTGGTTTCTTTAGTCCTACCTATCATCCTAATCCTTCAAACCTCAAATCTCTTTCTTTTCTCCCTGGCCAGTGATTCTTACCCTTTTCTACACTGTAAATAACCAAAACTTTACTGCTTGACCTCCAGCTTTACAGTCTTCAGCCTCAGAGTCTTGTAAGTTGATCGCTGAACCAGACATCCCCCCTGCCCTCCTGAGAGAGCAGTAGGCTTCACCTCATTCCTGTGCAGGGAGAGCCTGCAATCAGATATAACCCAATCTGTTTACCACCTTAAAAACTCTCTAATAAATAAATGCCCTTTCAATGTAGTTTGGCAAACCTACTGACTCAGGTGTCCTGTTTAGGGCAGAGCTGTCACAAAAGCAGGCTGAAAGAAAACCTTCATGCTAATTCAGACATTCCCTTGCACATGGCCACATTCCTCAAGGGTTTCTATCCTGACCTGGCATGGAGATTAATTTTGCTTTGGTGATGATTTAGCCTTTGATCCCCTATTGAGCCCCAGGACAAACTGATAGTTGTGAGGTTGTTACTGGGATACGAATGCTTTGCTATTAGGAGATTGACTGACATCCCATCCTCGTCTCACATAAATCCTGTTCTCAATATTGATAATAGCTTTCAATTCCTGCTGGCGTGAGCAGGAGCTGACTGGATAACCAGGAAATGAAAGACATAACCAGCCCCTTGAGTGATCCTACCCCTTGGAAAAAAAAATATAAAATTGATGAATGACAAAATGCAAATACTGCATTGCATCAGAGAGACAATTATCAGTGTAACCTGTAGATATATATCCAGTATGCATGGGGGAAAATGCATTTTCCAGTTAGGTGGTATTTGTCAGGTTTTAGCAGTAATATTGCATTCTACCAATTATTTGCCTGCCAGTGAACAGGACAAAGAAAGGGTAAAATCTAAGATGCTGGTAGTGAAAAGGAGTGCTGCGTGGCAAGAGGTATTGTGACCACACAATTATGGGTGTCACAGGGGTGTAACAAGATCTTGGGTGGGATGCCTGCCAATAAAACAGAAGGGAACTGGCCACCACAGAAATTCTGCAGTGACCTTGTCCTGCCAGGCACCGTGAGCAAAACAGGACACCCAGAGACACTGACTGCCTGAACCAGGGTGTTTGTACAGCAGCTCACAGCAGCTTTCCTTGGGAATGGTACAGTGCTCATAGCACAAAGCATGATTCCCATAGCACAGCTGCCACTGAGGCTGGGGATAAATGGGATGGAGCACATCAGTAGTAAGTGCAAGCTTTGAGGAATTTGCTTAGGTTAAATTCCACAGATTTTAGGATGGTGGTAATAATGGTCATTATGGACCAAGCATTTTCCAGAGAAAGTGCCTTGAAATTGAAAACACACTAAACTAATGCTTAGTGAGAGCAGTTGGTAAAGTGTTACTTCTCCAGAATTACAGTTGTCTTCTTTCTTCTCTGATAATTTGCGACAATTGCATCCTAATGCTATTTCATTGATTTCTACTCCACTTCAGCTCCCATGCTGGGTTTAGTCAGGGTGACAATACACAGACATTAACCTGCTATGGGGAGACCTACTACAAACACTTTCCTCGTAGAAAAATCCTGTGGAATTTAAAAGGAGTGGATTTTAACATAGTTCTACAGACTCTCCTTTAGAGATCCATAGGATTGAATCAGAAAGCACATCAGCCATGTAAGTTACTGTTCTCTTAAGCTTTCAAGGGAATTCTGATACATTCATCTAAAAAGATAACACAGAGAATTTCTTGATATGTGGGAGCTGTTACTTTACAAAATGATCTGCCCCTGTTCTGCATATCTGCTGTTGCTGTTAAGGCCTTTAACATCAACTTAGCAGAGACAATAACAGCGTTAATCTGAACTAACATTTTGACTGAATGGCTACTCTGGTGAAGGTAAGAACCATTCTTCTCTGCAGGGAACTTCGTTTGGAGAGTGGGAACTTCCCAGGCACCAAACAATGACGCCAGGTGTTTGAAGAGAGACTCAGGAAGGCTCCCAGAGGCAAGTGAAGATGTGGGAGATGAAAGAGGAACCTGCTAAACCGGGAGAAATACATATAGAAATACACAATACACATTGACAGGAAGGGTTACAGAACAACCCCAGTCAGGGCATCAGCTGGTTTCAATGGCCAGTAGAACTGGGAGGACACCCAGGTTCAGACAGCAAGCAGTGAGTTTCAGGAGGACCCTGGCCCAGCTGACCTCAGCTCTAACATTTAAAAAATGCTTGAGTGATGAGAAAAATAAAGTAAATAAGCACAGAATTCATTTTTGTCTACATCTGTGTATTTCACCATTAAAAATAAACAGCAATTGTGTCTCAGAGCCCTCTGCAAAGCTCATGTTATTTATACATTGTACTTAAAGAGATAAACTACAAAAGAAAAATTGTCGAACTCTAGAAAAAATAAAGACCTGTGGGAGAGAGGAAGTACTGGAACTTCCAGCAGTGCTTCTAACATTTTGGGTAAATATTTGTTAAGCCCAGTCCCCTCATGGACAAAACCACAGAAATAACCAGAGTTTCTATACGTTTCAGAATCAATGTTTGTGCAGAAATCTTCTGTGTCATCACGGCAGGTCCTCAGACACCCACTTCTCCCTCCCAGCATTGGTATGGACCATTCCCACCAAAATATTTGTACAGCTTCAAGATGTGCATTCCCAGGCCTCTAAACTTAGGCTGGTGCCCACCTCTTCCCTTTATGCCTGATGTCACAGCCATTACCAGGGAAGTGGGGTGAGAAAAAGGTATTCCTGTTGGAGAAGTATTTATTTTCTTTCACAGCCTGTCCAGCTGGGTTGGCCACCACAATACATTTTGCACTTCTCCACTAGTCAAGCATGGTGGCTTAACATTAATAGCACAGGATGGAAAGTCTACATTTGTCCTTGTGAATGACAAATCCCTGGGCCCTAGGACACCAGATTAGGTAAGACATATGGAAATCTCATGCACAGGAAGATCAACATTTGTATTAGTATGCATTTGTCTACAGATTTTCTATGGCTACCCTGTCCTTTTTCCTCAGCAATGACATATAAATACATCATAAAACAGTGAAGCATCATAAGGGAAAATAAGTCTCTAAGACCAATGACCTTTCCTGGAAGCTCAATGGCAAACTATCTGAAACAAGAAGAATCAACAATCTGACTGAAATTACTGAGTTATGCAGACACAAGGGAAAGATTCTGAAAAAGGCAGGTACAAACCCAGAGTGAGGTTTTCACAGATGTTACCTTACTAGGGTTCCCACTATATTTGACAGGATAAGCCGGAAGAGAGACTATTTTTGGATCTTGGGCTAAGCTGTTAGAAGCTATTTTTAATTCCACAGTAATGATCAGTACTTTCATTTCCCTCAGCAAACCAACAAAAAACCCCAGAAGATAGAGTCATAAAATAAGGAATAGCAGGCTGCAGGGAAAAAGCCAAGGAGTTAGCTATAAGCTGCTAATTGTACAAACAGAGGACGATGCACACATTAAAGGGGAAAAAAAGGAATTTTTTCAAATCACCAAGGAATTTGAAGTGATTGTGGATGTCACCAAAAATAGCCGACTGTAATAGGACAGATACAAACTCCTACACTTGTGATGATCTGTACAGGGTTTACATTTTCCACAAGTTAAGCAGTCAGCACTCCATATGCATGTCATGCTCAGATGTATGCAAACTAGATAGCTCTCAATTTATCCATAACTGCATGTTCCTACAGTATATAATTAGAGTTACACTGAAGCATCACTGCAGAGACATTGGGTTTCTGTCCCCCACCCCACAAAACACAGCCCCTGTCACATGTAAACAACACAAGATCCATCCCTCCAATTTTTGTTGTCCTTCAGTCCACATCACAGATAAGCAGATTACTGGTTCTTTACAGCATTTCCCTTTGCTGGGCGCCGGTGTTTTAAAGCTCTTGGGTTGCTTGCTCTCCTTAACTGGCAAATTCCACTCCTGAGATTCGGGCTGTGAATTCAGAAAGCACACCTTGAGAACCTGGTCACCGGATTAAGCTGTGCCATTTGCATAACTGTAAACTTAATGTCGCACTTCCAGAGCTTGTATCCTCTAAATTGCACTTACTGATGAAATACAAAATCCTCTAAAAGGGTTTTCCAACCTAAACCAATTTGTAAAGTTGTTTTTTTCTTTTTTTTTTTATCTAAAACATTAAAGAAATTAAAGTGATCGGCATATAATTAGATTAATTATTCATATCTTCTGAGTTGCTTTAATTCTAATATATAAAAAAAGATTAAATATTCACTCAAAGGATTAAGAAAAAAGTCAAGCAGCAGCAATACATTTACATTACCTTACTGTGCAAATTATAAAACTAATTAGTCTAAAGTTTCACAAAAAATGAATTGGATCTTCATTCACACGCTGACACAACTTTACATATTCAAAACTGACACCCATATTCTTTTCTCATGTTTCTAGTGCAACTCAGCCTCCTGCCTCTGCAACTGCCATTGTGCTAGAACAGCTCTCTTTTGTTCTAACTAGTGAAAATTAAATCTTGACCTAAATTTATAAAAAGCTAAAAATGTTTCAGTCAACTGCATGAAAAGTCCAACAGAGCCTCATTATAAATCTTACACTGGTACTGTTGAAATAGTCTGAAATAATTCTTTATGAGAATCTAAAGATTGTTTTGGTTGCTTTTTTGATGCTTCTTTCTGATCTAGATTTCTTTATTCTGAAAGTGCATGTAATTTCCAGGGTGCTGAACATTATTTTCTCCTCATCTCAAATCATGGGGATGTTCATTAAAAGTCCAAGGCTGTGCATTATAAACAACTCTAACTCTCTTCTTTGAAAATCACTATTTTCTGAATAAAAAGAGATTTCAAAGTGCAATGAGAACCAAAAAAAGTATTTTCCTGGACTGCATTTTTGCTGAGATGATGCTGTAGGGTAGTTTCTAGGAGGTAATGGATATCACTTAAATATCACCTTAAACAACACTCTCTATGGTCAGATATTCCTGTTCTTGGTGGAAAATAAAAAAAAAAATATATAATAATAAAAATATTTCCATTGGCTCATTCACCACTGAAAAAAAAACCAATCCAACAACAACTCGTATCTTGAAGATAATGCCTGTTTTGATCTTCTGGGCAAAGAAACAGATTGTTCTAGTTTCTTAACGTTGTTACTCACCCTTATCTAAGACACAATGAAACCCATTGCTTTTAACAGTTTTCCAAATTGCTTTACCTATTTTTAGCCACATAAGCTATGTAACACTTCAAAAGCTGACAGTGCTGTATCAAAGAGCACTTTTTCACTACGCCAAGGCCTGTAGGAAGTTAAGCAAATTACCTTTAGAAAATCCTAAATAGGATATTCACGTCTGAGGTGACACCCGAAGACAAAAGCCAAATTTTTCAAAACCAAACTCTCTGTAAAATGAGGGTTAGAATCATTCCCTGGACTTAAACCCAGTTGTTTCATGCTTTCAAACAGCTGATCCTGTTAAGGTCTGCAGAGCAGGGTTATTTGCTTTTCAGGGGCTGATAAAGGAGGGGGCTGTGGGCTTGGTTTTGTGCAACATTTCCTGGCTGTTGTCTCCAAGTGTGACCCCACTCTGGCACAGCAAAGTTCAGAGCTGCAGCCAGGCTGGCACAGACGCCCCAGCAAAAACAGGCAGGCTTTTCCAAAACCCTTCTCTCCACAGCTCCATTCCATGCATCATGCAATTAACTCCTTGATGGGGTTAGGAAGCAATATTTTGTTCCAACTGATGGAAAAGATCTTTACGTGATCAGGCAGCAATCATCTTGGATGGGCTCTAATAGTTCATTTCAACATGGAGTGCCCGGCTATTAGGCATCTGGAAGTTCTGATGATAATAGGAAAGATAATTAGGCTGGTTCACTGACAGCAGAAGGAGCACTTGCCCTGCCATGAAGCTAAAAGTTTGAAGAAATAAGAAAAACTGGAAGGAAGGTAAATTCACTAGAATAAGCAGTTGGTACTTTAGAGCATAATTATCAGAAAGAAAACACGTTGTTTAGCATACTTTATGTTAATGGAGGGCTAGTGTGGCCCTCTGTGCATAATTTAGCTGAACAATTGATAAGAAATTTTAATATATATATATATATGATTACGGCTACAGAAAAAAAAGACAAAACACAAGAGAGATCATAATAGGCACGCATGAACTCTGAAGGCCTAATTACATCACGGGGGAGGGTAAGCAGTTACTGCTGAATCAAGCAGAAAATTGGGGTAATTTGTAAACAGGTAGAGCTGTTATCCAGGTGCACCAGCATGTGCATGGGGGCTGGCAGTGGGGCCTCGGACCGAGCACTTCCATCTGCACTGCAGAGCCAGCAGCACAGCTGAAAGCTCCCCTCACCCAAGGAGGAACAGAGAAAGGGCCAAAGAGCCACCCCTGCCTCCTCCCACAGCCCCTGCCCAAGCTCCAGCCAGCAGCTGGATATCGTGGTGGAGCGGGATGATTGTGGGAAGAGAAATACTGTCTGTGGGTGAGAAGTGTGCTGGTGCCTGTGAAGCTCAGAGATAAAGCTCCCTGACTTGGTGTTCTGCCATCAGTACACTCCCTACTCTACCAACAGGGAAATATTTCAGACGTGGCTCCCTGACAGCAGGAGGAACCAGGCACAGGTAAGATGCTGCCAGCAATGATTGGTGAGGGCATGGTCTTGCCCCTGGAGAAGACAGGATCTCCTTAGGAGGCCACTTATGGGATGGAGAAAGGGAAATCAAGCTGCTGGGACTTCCAGCAAGAAGGAAGGTACATATTACTAGGATTTAATGGATGGATGGATGGATGGATGGATGGACGGATGGGAGAAGCTGTCTTGCACTAGCCAAGTGTCTTACAAAGAGGTTTGAAATTGTTTTTAAACAAAACCCATTATTGGAACATGGTATTTTAACAAGTACTTATTGCTCTCTTTTGGGGTGGGGTGGCAGAGAAGTTCCTGGAGCCTTCAAAATAGGAGCTTGAGTCTCACTCTGACCCCAACCAACAAAAAAAGCTGGTAGGTGTCACTCAGAGAAGCCTTGCCCCTGCAGGCCAATCTGCAGTAGGACATTTTTCACTGCACAGACAAGCCCCTAACCTCGATGCATGAAACCTGTGGGAAATAAAAAACACTTTGGAAATGCTTGCATCTCCCACCAAGTGCTCACACATGTAGATTTTGCAATCCTGCAGGTTTCAGCAGAAGCTCACAAGATAGCTCCTGACAGCACTGCATGTGAGATACTCTCCACGTTCTCAGAGGCCCTCTTCAGCTGTAGGGCTCTGGTAGATTCCTGGCAGATTTTGCTAAAAAAGGCAAGAGTGTGCAGACCTGCATTGCATGCACAACAATCCTGGCAAGCCCAGGGGGTGTTTTTTTCTCCTGTCAGATTCACTTGCTCATCTCACCAGCAAAATGCAAAGCAAAACCAAAATGGGCCTTTACCTTTAGAAAGAGTCAGGCCTGTTGGAGCCCCGTGGTGCCGGGACAGCCCTGCCAACACCTCCCTGCAGGACTCCTCTGTGGCCTTTGGCCATGGGAGGGTCCCAGGAGGCATCATTTGGATGATCCCAGGCCATGCTCACGTAGCTGGACCTAGGGAAGCACTCTAAGGTGTGTGAACTCTTTGAGTTCAGGGACATTTATGTTGCATCTTTGCTGTATTATGTTTGTACAGGCCTCCAGGAGGACCAGCCCCAGCCACCAGATCCCATCTGAAGCTTGCAGTGCTACTTAAGGATGAGGAATGGGCATTGCAAACTGCAGAAAGCCAGGACTGTTTTCTAATGATTTTTTTTTTTTTTTTTTTACATTAAACCTCCCTCCATCTGTGCTGCCTTGTGCCAGACAAACCAGTAATTACCAGGAAATCCCTTCACTTCTAATCTACATCAGTATGAAGGCAATCTCAGAGCAACCCACGGTGACTGGAAGCTATTATTTTCATAGGAAATAATAGTGACTGGAAGTGATAACTCACGGTGCTCAGTGTGTGTGTCATCATCAGATAACATGCAAGGCTGTACATCCCACCACATCTCCCTGTTGTAGGGCCACGATGGCCTTTATTAAAGGGGAACGACTGAACCAGGCAGGGGAGGCTGTGGGGGCTGTACCAACGTGGAACTTCCATTCATTATTTATGGTCATAAAAATTTGGGGCCTTGAAATTGGCAGCATGAGAAGCACTTTTAATTTGAGCTATAATTCTCTTTTGTACTTTCAGTCATTGACTATGTTTCAGATAAACATTCATTCAGGAGGCCAAGATTACGGTGTGGAAAAAAAAAATATATAACAACCCAAGGATATTTAGCTCTCCTCCTACAAATTCTTCCTGGAAATATTCTTGCAAAATCCTCTGCCCACTTGAACAGTATGCTTATGATTAACTGCAGATGAGCCCAGCAGCTTGCATATGTAGTTAATTTGCTCTAAATTTCCATGCTGTATTATAACACTAATGATCACTAATAATAGACAAACCCACAGTTTATTGAGTAAGTAATTTGAGACATGATGATTTTTATCGTGTGAATAGGATCAGGCTGACCAATTTAAACTGGGCAGAAAAAGATAAATAACGTGTAAATCAATCACACCACCAGCACGCTCCGTTTCTTCACAAAATTGTATGGATTGATTGGTGGAAAGAAGGCCCTGCTACTTACTACTGGTAGGAAAAGGAGTCAATAAACTCCCCTGCTCAGGACTAGAAGGTCAGATGTGGAAGGAAGTTTATGCCTAAACTGCAGAAGTGATTTTTGTCACCTGACTGCACGGGCTGAGATGAACTTGCATTTTGTCCTGCTGGGCGAGGCACGCCTTCAAGGAATAATGAAGGCAGATAACAAATCATGCAGCCAATAAAAGAGGAATCCATGCTAAACACAGACTAAACTGTGTAAAAAAACAGTCATGCTCCGGCCTGTGGTCAAAGCTATCTTCTAAAATCATGTAAACAAGATTGCCATCACGTGCTGTCTGAGACGGCGACTCTGGAACCAAAATAGATGCTTCTGTTTGCTTTTCCTTCACAGGAATCTTTGGTTTTGATTGAAGCGTTTATTTTTAACTTTTGAAAAACACTGGAAGTTCATTAATTAAAAAGCCTATCTAGCACATTTGTAATTAATTGCTGTAAAGAATAGTTAAAAATAGAAACACCTAAACTGCATTTAGCAACTTCAGGAATGATTAGTCCACTGAAATGATGAGAACTCGCCTGTGGCAGTGGGACTTGCAAGGTACTTTGAGAATTTTGAATGAAGTTTTGTTTAATATAAAGAATATAAGGATTTTTTTTTTTTTTTTTTTTTTTTTTAGAGAACAAAGGGAAACAGAGGAAGAAAATTCTTGGATTAATCTTTCTTTGGACTTGGCTTTGTGAGCCTCAGACACAGACTCCAGCAGAAGGCAGCTGTACATTCACATCTCCAGAGCCTGCTAATAATGCTCGGAGGTATAGACAGAGCAGAAAGTTTTAATATAATGTCTCCACAGTCCTCTTCTGGGAAAAAGAGTTAGCATGTGAATTGAACTTGCACCCAGTTATCTCATGACTGCAGCTTACCCTCAATCACAAGACAAAAATACTACAAAATATACTGCAGGGAACAATTCTTGATTGTTTCCAGGGCATGGATTAAGCGTAGCCAAATGACTCTTTAACTCAGTCTTTTATGGCCAGCAGGCCAGTCAGATTCTTCATGTTGAAATAGAAAACTTGGAAATAAATCACAGTATATTCCACTTTCTTACACATTTTTACCACACTCTTCTCAAAATACTCTTTATTGGCTTTTTTTTTTTTCATTTAAATGCTACTTATTTCCTGTATGCAAATGCAGTGTCATGTCCTGCAGTGATTCTGTACTGACAAGTCTAGCACATCAGAATCCATTAAATCTTGGAATAAAAACAGCCCAGCTTTGTCTATTGTGCTTCTCAGGAAAATGTTTTTGTTAAACATTGAAAATTCCCTTCACTGAAGCAATGAGATGCTCTCTCAGAAAGGGACACTAAAGAGAAGATGAACACTGAGCAAAAAGGAGAGAACATAAAAGAGGCTCAGGGATGATTTAGTGTGTGGTGTTCCCACCCATGGCAGGGGCATTGGCACTAAATGGTCTTTAAGGTCCCTTCCAATCCAAAAAATTTTGTGATGATTCTGTGCTGAAACAAGACAGTTTGAGACTTCTACTTCTTTAGGCAAAATCACTTCTAGCACCCTCAGGAGAGCCTGACCCAGCCAACTCCCAGCTTTAACAAAACATTAAATACTGATAGCACTGTATGAAAATGGCCAGTTTGGTTTCCACACTGGTTTTTCTCTGGAAGCTCAGACCAGATGGAAACAGAACTGCTTTGTGCAGCCTCTACTGCACCAGAGGAAAGGATAGGGAACAGCCTGTGCTGAAAGGCCTGCTGATGTTTCCCAAGCAGAAAAAACCTGTAATCAAACAAGGATTCCACTTGGCAGCAGAGGAGGGCAGGCTCATTGCTTCAGCCCTGATTTCAAACCAAAGGGAAAAAAACCAAAAACCTGAGCAAATAAAGTATGAGATCTAGCAAACAGAATCAGACTGGATCCACTAGCAGCCAGCCCAAAGTGACCAAAGGCTGCAGCCAAGTTGTGTTGAAAACAGGAGAATTTGGCCATCAGGCTGTGGATTCGACCATGCCTTTGCTGGAATATGAGATATGTCAGCAATGCTCCCCTCAGCCTGTTTGCTCCAAAGGTGGCTGCACTCCCACCCCTCCCTCTGCCTCATCCATCTGCAGTGCTCCTCCTGAGGGCAGCCAGGCTCAGAGCAGCCACTTTTATCTCGAAGTGTAATTCTCCATTCATACAATTTGAGAAACACTTCGCACCTTGTAAACTTTTAGATGGCACTACTGAGCCAAAATGGACTCGATATTTTTAAGGACTCGTGGACCAAGTGTGCCTGAAGTATGAATGAATCATCTGCATTCAAGCCATAATATTGGCTGTGAAATATCTACTGACTCAGTGCACTGTCAGCAGAATACACTTAAGCATATCCTTTTTTTTTTAAATTATTTAACAGATTTTAAACATTAAATGAAAAATACTAGGATAAAAAAAAAAGAATTTCTAATCCAGAGTAAACTCACGTTTTATTAAAAATAATTAATTGATCCCCTGGTAATTCACAGGATGCATGCTGTGTTTCTGATATCTATCTGTAAACATAGATATGGATAATTAATCTGACTTGCTAGAGCCCATGTTTTCCTGGGCCAGGTCAGAGTGGGATCACCTAAAGCCATGGGATACTGATGTGCAAGTTCAATCTCAACAAGGCAAGTGAGCTGCCCTGCCTGCCCCCAGACCAGACCCTGTGGATCCTCACAAAGCCCTTCCTGCTCCACCTCCTTCTCCAACAAGGTCCCAGCCTGTACCTTTCATTCATCTGACTCCATGCTGCCAAACCCTCCTGAGGAACCCATGGAATTATCCCTGGGGCCTGGAGCTGCTCTCAGGCTCACTCACACCTTCTCTTCTGCACCTCCTGCCTCAGTTGTGCTGACACCACTGCTGGGGAGGTTCCAGTGAAAACTAAACCATCAGTCCAAGCCTGGACTCTGGAATTCCAGGGAAAAAAAAGCAGGGTCTGCTTCCCAGAGTAGAGCACCCCCTTCAGAAGCAATGCTCAACCAACAGGATTTCCCAGACTGCAGGCAAACAATTCCCTCCAAAACACCTCTGAAGTGCAGCCTTTCCCTCAGATGTTAAACTGAAGAAATGTCCTCCCTGAACTGCTCATTCCTCTCCTCACTGATTCCTGTATCATATTTCTTCAATTTAAACGTTTTTAATAGAAGCTGGTTTATCTTCACTAGCCTAGAAATTCAACCAGAACTTCAAAGATCCATTTTTTGTTTGTTTTCCTCTTTTTCCCTCCAGCTGCAATAAAAGATCTTGCAGGTGTAATGTTCATCTCTCTGTCCTCCATGGATACGAATGGGAACGACTGCCAGGGACTTTGGTTACTCTGCTGATCAGTGTATGGGGAAGAAGAAACCCTCATCAGTCTCTCAGAGGTGTTGCCTGTCCTACATCCACTGAAGTAAAGAGGAGCAATAATTTTACTTTAGCATGGAAGTAAGATCACTGGGAGCCCACACAGACTTTGCACAGTAACTTCTAAGAACGAAAGCCTTGAAATAATGGCAATGTTGCACAAGGAGTGGTTCAAGACCTGCCAAATACCTCTTGGGCTGGGTGAAGTTTCAGAAAGAGATGATAGATTTCATTTCTGTATAATGATTCTTTGTGATGCTCATTTGGAGAGTCAAGGTATCCGAGACTCTCGGCCCTACAAGTGGCTGTGGAAACAGTTTTTCGTCCCTCATCCTTTCAGCACAGCTCACCCTTTCTTTGCAGATATTTATCAGGCTTGGGTAAAAGCTGTAGCTAAAAAAATATAAAGAAAAAAAGGTTGTTTTTAAAAACAACGCAGCATTTTAAAATTTATTTTAAAAATAGTCATTCTCAAAATCTTAATGAATTTCAGCTTGGCTTGTCCATGTTAAAACTCCAGGGTCTACATCCAGGGACTTAATACCTGCAATATAATTTTAAAGCTGCTAAATAATCCCTTTATAGCAGGTAACAGAGCACTGTTGGGCTTGGAAAATGGAATTAAAATTAACTGGATTTTTAGCAATGTGACGATGTTAGTATTAGAGTTGTGAAGGCAGTTAAGTACATTACTAGGATGGATAATTAAAAATTACCTTCCCAAAAGAGGAAATCCCATCTATTACACTTTTGTCAAAATTTTGGATTGGACAAGTGAGATCACAACCTAATTCCAGTTCTTTTTATATTTCTGCAGCACTTTGTGGGGTGCCCTGTACCAGAATCTTAGATGATGTGTCAGAATGTAAGTTATGCAACACTAAACATATTTTTCAGCTGGATGTTTCAATACCTAATCTGAATTTATTGTGGTGGGTGGAAGCAGAGAGAATGCTAAAGAGGAACCAACACCTCTGAAATGGCAGATCCTGCGATTCATTTGCAATCTCATGTTCATTAGCTTCCCTTGTTATTCAGGGAGCAGAGCACACTAGGAAAAAGTGGCACGTTTCATGCTTTCTAAACCTAAAATCACAACATTTCAGCCCCCACTGGCACCTCCTTGGGCACTGACACCAGAGTGGGACGTGGTTGTGCTGAATTTCCCACCAAGAGCTCTTGGCTCTGCACAGAGGAGCAGCAGCAGGAATGTGCAGAGGCCTCTGCAAGCAGATGTTCAGTGCTACAAGAAGGAACCACAGGAGTGGGAACCAAGTCTCTGCAATCAGTTTTTCTCAACATGAATATGCACTGTAAGGAAATTTTCCAAACCCCTTTGATAGGAGGCACTCAAAACAAGAAGCCTGAGAACAATGATGGGAAAGGGACCTGAGTAGGGATTCAGGAGGGCTGAACCTGTTCCATTTCCAGCTCTTTCTCTGTTTCATCTACAACCACTTAGTTTTCCTATGCCTCATCTGATCCTTCCTTAAAGTGGGGCTAACAATATTCATGCCACTTTTTCAAGTCATTTGAGATTTATAGGGAAGAAACCTTACCAAAGGGCTGGGTATTTTCTTGCCAGCTATGCTATTGCCTTTGCTTGCAGCTGGTTCTTCTGGAAAAAAGATCATGCACCCTCAAATTCATAAGGAAATATTTGCCTTATATTGAAAGACTAGCTCAATCTTTCATGTGGAACCAAAACAACAGAACACTGCAAAACTCTGCTACCCAAAAAAAAAAAAAAAAAAAAAGGCAAAAAAGCAAACAAAAACCCCCAAACAAACAAACAACCAAAACCCAAAACAACAACAACAAAAAAATCACACTTATTAAGCTGGCATGGCAGGAGGGGGAGAGAGTGAAGGTAACCTGGTCAATTTGTATCAGAAATACCAAAACCTATTTCCTGTGCTTTCAATATATTAATTTTCCGAACCTCAGCAAGGTTGCATAGAGTTTGCTTATGGCTTTTTCAATCACAGCTTCATCTGAATGAAGCTGTCAGTGTGAGAATTACAAAGTTACTGTCTCCTTCCAGCCTGGATCATGCCATTAATTCCTCACTGCTCCTCTCTAAGTGCATCAAAAAATGTGTCAGACACAGCCTCTAACACAAGAACCTGTGATCCATCTCTAAATGGGAGGGGATTCAGGAGATTTGATACACAATGAATAATCCACACCTATTTACAACAACTCCCCCGTGAGGATCTGTGAGGTTTGTTCTCAGTGACGTTAATGGGGACAGCTCAGGAATAATCCTCATGCAGGATCTGGAATATGAATCCCACCACACATTATGTGGAAACAGCTGGCAAGAGGTCAAATAAGTTTGGGGCCCACTTGGAAATGCTGGAGAGGGTTGGTTTAGCACCTGGCCATAGTACAATGATATGCAGAAGGTTCATATTGATGGTGGAGTTTCCACAGTCAGAGGAATCCAATATAATTAGTATATCACGTCTTCCACCTACAGCACTGTCTAAAACTAAAAAATTACATAAGTGCTGCAAAAGATCAACTGAGTGAGGAATGTCCTTGTTGCCTGTGGGTTAATGAACCAAAACCATGGTGTAGCCAGGAGTGAAAAATCCCCTACCAAGCAACTGAGATTCTCAGAGCAGCTTCCCCCGCAGGACTGAGGAGTAAAGAGCAGAGTGATGGATTTGGCCTTCTTCAGAGAGCTGGTGTGGCACGTGGTAGGGAATAATGGTTGGCACTCACTCAGCTCCTTTGTGGTGAAGCCTGTAGAGGCATCTTAACCTGTCACAGCTAATGGGTTTTGCTACAGATGCCAAGGCATAACATGGTGAAAGCATTTGAAGAAAGAAGCATAAAAATATCTAAAGCATTGATAGTCTCGGGGGCAATTAAAAAAAAAATAAAATTTCCTTTTCTCCTATTTCTTTGGGGTTTTTTTTTTTTGTCCGACCAGTTTTCAAAAGCTCTACAAACACTGGAGTTGAGCGAAGATAATGAAGAAGTAATGAAATAATTGAGGGGGAAAAAAACTGTACAAGTTTTTTTAAGTAATACAAAATCATTACAAAGTCCTGGCTAGACATGCATTTTTAAACAATGGCTGTAATAATGGAAAATTAGGCTCCATGATTTATTCATAGGCTTCTGGTTAACACTGTTCTCCATTGCAGGTGGTTCACTTTATAAATAGCATCTTTAGGTGAGATGTTATTGTTTTGGCCATGCAGGATGAAAAGTAACTGCCTGTTCTTGTGAATTTGAGATCTTTTGTCTGCATTCTGTAACCATCTGAAGATACAGATTTCACTGCAGAAATGGGGGGATTGCTTCTGTTTGGAAAGGTAGAGAGAACCTCAAGCAATAAATATTGTATTTTCAACTCTAAAACTGCAGTTGCCTGTTTGATATAGAAATCATAAAAATTTAAAGGAAGAAAACAGTATTTGATGAGTCTACAATCTTTATACTTAAGGGATATTCAGAAGACCTATAAATCCTCAGTGGAATTAATAACTGAGACTCCTGAAAGCTCTAAAAGGAAATATTAAATATGCAAAATCTTGGTGAAAAGCATAATTAAGGCCATAAATGCCTAAAGGTTTAAAGGGCAAGCTATGTCTCTCAAAGATTTTTCAGTATAACATTTATATGGAAGTGTAACACAATACAATTTTAAGCAGCATTCTATACCACCTTTTTTTTGCACCATTTTTTTTTATCTTTTCAGTGTTAATAAGTACATTTTAGAATACGATTTCCAATATATTCTGAATTAAATGGTTAAATGGTTAAAAATTTCACTCCTCCAACTTCTCAGAGTTAATAGTGTCTTCTGTGCAGAGCAAGTGGCATTTACTTATAGGGCTGAGGTTTTCCCATCTCTTTTATCATTAATTTTTCTCCCTCTCTTCTAATATTCTCAGGTTGGCTCTTCTCCAATTTTAAGCCCAGTCTTCAGTTAAGCAGGAGGAAGCCTCCAGCCCTGACACAAAAGTCCAAAGACTCACAGTTGTGTTGGTTCAGCTGTCAGTGGAAGGAAATCTTTCCTCTTTGGTTCCAGGTATTGGAACATTTCCCATGAGACCTATATGTGTATATACATCCCATGAGCTCTCCTGAACACTTTCTCTTGAAACTGAGAAATATATCATGTTGCCTATTGAATGATCAAGGACACTGTTTTCTATAGTTCTGAATAATTGTACTTCATTTAAATATTTTAAAGACAATAGGTGCTTGGTACCTTTGACTATCAAGTTGTGTTTTCCAGAATATGTTCACTTAATAAAAATATTGAACTTCAAGCGGAAAGGAAAAGAATCAGGGCTTGGGTTGTTTGGGGGTTTGTTCTCTGCAATCATTTCTAGATAGAAAATATTTTCATTTTGCACAAAGTGGCTTGCAGAAAAATAACCATTCATTATGGCACAGCCTATACACAGTTCCACGTCTCCAAACTGGCACTTTCTCTTGATGCTAACCCCACCCCTTGTATTTGGAACACCTTCCCTCTTGGCAGGGATTTCTGTTTGCTTTTACATCTAAACATTTCTGCTCACAGCAGGCTGTGCAGTAATGGAAGTTAATATCACACAATTCTGATAACCATCCCGCTTTTTCTTCCTCAGTTCCACTGTGACAGGAATTTAGCAGCTAAAATACAAGGGAAAAAAAATCCTGGTAGATCTAAAGATTAGTTTTGTATCCTTTGGAAGAAGGGATTCCAAGCCTCTCTTAGGCAGTTTTATTGCTTTGTAACTCAAGACAGAGTGAGGCAAGTGAAGTGGAATAGAGATATTCACATGACAGAACTCCAGCAAGACAGAACAGGGCCCTTCCAATTCTATAAATTCCAAAGCTGAGATATTTCTCCCGATATCATTACTCACTCATTAAACCTGCCCATGCTTTTTGCCAGAGTCCTGGGACTGATGCAGTTGGAGAATTCCGTCCAAAGCATTTTCAATCTTCTACTCCTTTTATATTGTTGTAATACTTATTTCACATTGGAGACCAAATTTCAGGATAACATGAGAAGAAATGGGGCCATCCCAGCTCAAAGGTAGTTACAGATATTACTTTCCACAAGTATCTAGATTGCTCACAGTCCAAGCTTTATAAATTATGTATTTAAGGATAAAAAAACAAAGCGAAAACAAAAATCAAAGTATCGGTGATGAGGCAGTTTTGAGCTGTGTCCTTGCAGAATAATTTTGTTGAGAGCATCCCTAGGAAGCCTGCCCTCTGTCAAGACAGAACAGATGATATATTGGTTGATAAAGGCTTTGTGAGAATGTCAGCCTTTTAACTGCATGCTTTGTTGTCATAAACACTCATCTATGTATGTAAATATTATATATACATGGCAACCAAACTCTTAGGAACTAATTTAGCCACGTAGGCACAGATGCCTAAGTAATACAAGAGTGTATAGCTCTGTCTGGATTAGGATTAAAAAAGAAAATAATGATACTGGATATAATCAGAGGATCAGGAGAGCTCTCCCCTATGACCTTCCTAAGGAGGGGAGGAATTTTATGTTGCCACTGGGGGATATTTCGTTCTACACAATAGTTATGATACCCTGGATCACTGGACTCTCACAACTATTTAATGCCAACAGGAGCCTGATTATCAGGTTGTTATTTTTCTTTGCACAGCTGCTGTTCTCCACATTTTACACGTTTATCCATGAAGTAGTGAAACGGGACTCCCTGGACAACTTTTGAAGAACTGGGCTGTAAGCTTGTTTGCTGCTCCACAACACCTGCTGTTTGGGCATTTAGCTCCCAAAGTTTCCTCCAGCTGTTTCCAAGCCTCAGTTTGCTCTTGGCCTGGTTCAGAGCATGACTGAAAATTCTCCCCTTTAATGGGTGGCTGTTCTTCCCTCACATTACCAGTGTACATCACTCCAGCTCCAGCACAGCTGGCAGATAAGGCACAGAGATATTGGAGGCCACCCTGGGCCTCAGGTTTAGAGCATGTGTTGGAAATATGGTATTTCTGAAACTCTTTTAAAAGGGAAAAGAAATATGTGAAAATGAGGGATTTTTGACACCCTTTAAAAATAAATAAAAAGGCAGTGAAACATCTGAGCTGCCTCAAACATGGCTCTGAAGGCTGCAAGGGGATGAAACATGGGATATCTCCCAGCAAAGTCAACACAATGGCATGTCAGATGGGCTGGTGAGGATATGATATATCAAGCCACTTTTTTTTCATATTTAGTCTTTTTAAAAAGAAGCCATCATAGAGCATGCAATAGGTATTTCTGAACAGGTATTCTTAACAAAAGCCACTGAACTGTCAGCTCAACTTCACTGCCTACAGCAAAGTGTGTCAGACAAGAATGATGCATGGCACACTCTTCCTTGCACTAAAAAAAACCCTAAATCCAAAAATTCAACCACTATAAACCAGAATATAAACTGTTAATTTACCATTTTATCCTATTCTCATTTTTCTGAGAGACACAACTGAGAAAGTAAAAATAGTCCTGCCCAGATTCACAGATGAGGTGATAATTACATCCCTCCTACACAAAATCCAGCTAAATAGAATATCTTGAGGAAAGGAAAAATTATGTACACTTCCACTTCAACCCATAGGGCTGTTGTGTGATGATTCTGCAATTGCTACAGAAGCTGGAGGAGCAAGTTTCACCATTCCTAACACATGGAATCTCTTCAGGGACATGGATGTGCCTGTGCCACACACTCCACCAGCTCTGGTGGAAGGCAGTGAAGTGCCAAATGTAGAAAATTCATTTCTCCCCTGTACCCCTTTCTACCAAAACACAGCTCACTCAAATCCCTTTTCAGAACCAGCCCCAGCTGAGTTTCTCTCATTCTCTACCCATTTAATAAGCCTGACCTCCCAAGTTCTTTCCTGGTGCAAAGAATATAATTAATAAACTGCTCAATCCATCACATTGACCTGCATTGTTTTAAATTACAGCTAATGGCAGCAATGAGAAAAGGATTATAAGGTTAAAATATATGTACTGAGTATCTCTGTACCATTTCTTTTTGGTCATATAGATAAAAATTACATTAAAATATAGCTTTGCCATGGCCAAATCATCATGAGGTGTACATCATGAAGGTCAAATGCTTTCTTCTGTGCCAAACTTCTGGTGCCTGGTACTAACAGATCTCAAAGGTCTGCAACAGTGTTGTCATCTTTTAAACAGCTATCAAGTCAATCATATCTCCATTTTTTTTTAATAACATCTATTTTTTCCCTCATGACACTCAGGATTCGGAAGAGGATCTCTCTCACCAGTTAGTAACACTTTGTTGTAGGTAGGAAAGGAGTCCATACAAACCATAATTTGTCAGCTCACAAAATTACTCATTCTGTTCAACGTGGAAAAGGCTGTTGATAGCACATATACAAAAAGTGCAAGACAAAACCAAAACTAAAAATGACAGGCAGCAAATATGTGATGTATCTTCCCTCCTTAGGGAGCACTGATATAAGAGACGATAGGCTTTGGAGAAATGCTTTTTCTTCCACTCTTGCAGAATGAATACCTTCTTGTGTACAAATAATACTTCATAAATCCATTGCAGGAGTAACTAATGCAATGAGCCATCATAGGGCAATTGCAAGTAAAGGATTATTGAGGAAGCTGCTGAAAATCTCTCCTGCTGGACACGGCCTAGTGATTCACAAACCCAACAAATGATTTCACAGACAGAAATACACCTTTGGCAGCCTGGGACCCCAAATGCCAAGAGCACCACATCAGGTGATGGCTTCATCCCCAGTGACCCCTGCAGGACTCACAACCTCTAAATGACTGCCTGAAAAGCATTTCAGGTGCCATCTGACAAAAGACTGAGCAGGGAAGGCAGAAACCCTACAGATTGTGTAACACCACCTGCTCCTCAGTTCAGCCTTTCACCTCCTTTACCCAAGGAACCAAATGAAAAATATATGACAACAAACACCCTGCAAACAGCTCCCCATCTATTATACAACTGAAATCATAAGAAATGAGCTGTTTGAAATAACAAATGAACTTGCAATTGCTTTGCTTCACATAACTCCCATATGTTTTTAGACACGTCTTGAAAGACAACTTTTTGAGATTAATAAATGCCATGTGACACACTCGCTTCTTGTCCACTGAGGACTGGGCCCAATCACAGCTAAAAGCCTTTGCCACTTAGAATATGAATGGAGAACATCACGGCACAAATGGAAAAAAATATATGTTTATGGTTATGAGAATATGCAAATGTGCTGCCTGGTCTCCATAATGTCCTTGCCATGCTCATAGATTTGAATTTCTCACAGGGGATCGAGTTTTACAGAGTAGAGGGCAAACGGGGTAGGCAGCTGAAATATCTTCCAAGGGAAAGGCAATGATATTTCATACCTTCCCTTCCTGACAGATAAAGAAGGACCTACCTTTGCTCTCTGTTTCATAACACAGCTTATTACTCACAAACTGAACAGTGATGTTTGGGTACTGGAAAGGGACTTCCTAGAAGTAAAATAAGGATGTTCTCATCCACAGTTGCTCCCTTTAGTTGTGGGGAGTGTGAATCTCCTTTCAGCATGAGGGAGATTTGCATTTTGTGTTCCAGACAATCACTCTTTGCTCATTAAATGATCCAAGGATGACTGGTCCAGTGTGTGTGGTGCAGTTGCAGCACCATATTTACCACATTGTGTTCATCCCTCAGCATGGAGGCTGGCACAGGTACTCTCCAGCTTTCCCTGTCATTACTGAATTGCGTGGGTGTTACAGCTTTTATGTGTTCTTTTTTTAAAAAATAATCTGAAAATGGTCTTCACATTCTGTGAGTAACACTGGATGAGGGTTAAGGAATGCTCTGCTTGGCCTGCAGGGCAGCATGGTCTGGGATACAGACCACACCCTTACAAAATAAGAGCCTTTGGTGTAGGGAAACACAGGTTATGAAAAAGATCAGAGGCAAAAGACAGCTAAATGAATAGTAGTATCTCTCACACATTTGTTTTTATTTAGTTTTTTTAAAAACCACTTTTTCAAAGAGACAGTTTGTCTAAGATATTACTTTACTGCCAAATAATCGGTGTCTGCTGCAACAGAGCAAAAAGAGGAGCAGATGATATCAGATATACTCCACAGAAACTAGAAAACACAAAGATTAAATTCTACTTTAGAATGATTTTACACACTGTATTTGTAGTATATATAATAAAATTAATTCTAAATGGTGCAATTGTTTTGTTTTATGACCATTAAATTCAGTATTTTTCTGCAAATCTACCTTCTCACCCAAATGCTTAAAAATCCCTGAGCCTCTCCTGTACTCATCATCAGGTGTCACTTGTACCTCATATCATAAATATGAATTTTTCAACCAAGAGCACTAGAGAGAAAGAACTGACTTACATAAAAAAATGACCACATTCAAAGTATCTGTTAGAAAAAAAATAAATTACTCAAACCAAAATGAAGTGAACAAGAAAAGACAACAACTAAAAACATATAACTTATCACTTCTCTAAAATCCTAAAAGCAGCAATTTGAGCCCCAGTAAACATATAAAGAAGTAAGCAATCTGTTTGTCTAAGTTTAGAGCACAAAAAAAAAAAATAAAAATAAAGGTCTGAAAGCAATAACTTCTGACAAAAAAAAAACCAAAAAACCCACAAAAACAAACCCAAAAAACTTATCCCTAAAGCATACCACTGAAAGGGCTTGTTTAAATCTTCTGAAACACATCTGTTGAGATCTGTGGAGATCAACATTTTCTCCTTTTTTATTGCATTTTTTTTCCAGTGTAGAAGAAGTGAGAGGAAGGCTGCCTGAGATTAGAGAAAGAATAGGAGGTGGTGCAGAGGGACTCCCTGCTGGGAAACAACCAGTTGTGGAAAGGACTGAACTCCCAGGTGCTCAGTGAGCATGGGAACAAACCAGAGACTATAATTTTAAGGCTGATCCCATGTTATAGCCAATTCTTATTTCACAGAGCAAGCTCTAACTACTACAAAACCTGTAACAACTGGGCAGCTGATCCCTCACTGGTGGGATCTGCCAGCACAGATCTGGAAGAGTTTTACAAATGCTAGTATGTAAATATTAACAAATATTTAAAGTGAGCTAACTGGTTTTGTCAGGGAGCTTTTGTTGAGTTTGGAGTTTTTTTGATTGGTTGAGTGGTTTTAGTTTTTTGGGGGGAGTTGTTTGTTTACTTGTATGTTTAAGTAGGAAAATACGGGTGAAAGATGAGATTAAGAAACTCTCTAAATCTCACATGACAAATTAACAGCCACACAGAGCAAAGGAACAAGGAAGAACCTATCTGTAAGCAAGGCTGACATCTTGTAAGAGGTTCAGTAGTAAATTATCCTTTTGCATATTGGGCATGAACAGAAATTAGATGATGGAGTGGAAAAAGTGGACATTCATGAACAAGTAGTAAATTATCTGATGTGCAGAAGGTACTACAGGAAATCACCATGTTCTCCTAACTGTTCTACCTGTTCTTAAAAGAGTTTGCTAATGATCAACTGGAATTTGAATTTTAATTTAATTTGTTTCTGAGATTTGCCACTCTTTCTCCCTTTCTGTGGCTTCCCAAAGCTGGAGCTCACAAGCATTCTGAATGAAATCCCTTTGGGTCTCATCACTGGAATCAAAGGAAAACAAATGTCTGGGGGAAAAGGTTATTCTGGAAATCAGGTCTGTTGAAAGGAGCTGACATACTGCACAGCAATGCAGCTTGATTGGTTGTAGCTGTCATTTTTCTGTATCTTATAAAGGAATACAAAACTGTATCTTAACTATGGCAGCCAAAACAAGACTTCTTAAAAATAAATGGTCTTGAAAACCATTTGGCCAATTTATACGTCAATTAGGTGAGACTCCTGTTCACTGCACACTTCCTATTTAACCAGTAAATAGCAGCTAGAATAACTTGGCTGAGGACTGATAACCAGGCTCTGAAGGCTGAAGTATCACAACTCGAGCCTTTCCCCATGCTCAAGAAAGGCTTATCTTTAATGACCTCACTGGTTTTATTTCATAACATCTCTGCATGGCTTTTCTTGATGTATTTTTTCAATTTTTCCCTTCAGAGGGGAGATCACTATTAATTTAAGTGAGCTGAGAAGCAGTTCAGATGGATGGCTTTGGTTACTCTCCAGTGACATCCATGCAGTTTATTACATAAGCAGTTTACTGCAGTGAAGTCATTACACTGCGTCCAGCCACAGAGCAGCCTCTGTTTGTTTGACTCCTCAGCTCCTGTTTAACCACTTCCCTCCAAACAGGTGAGTATGCTCTCTTGCTGTAGCAAACCTTTACTTTACCATTACTCTCCAGCTGACATTTCCTTTCTTCCTTTTTTGGTTTCATTTTTTTTTTAATTTTTGTTAATATACTGTAGATGATTACATAAGTGATTCATTACAGGAACCTTACTGTATGAGGGGCAAAACTTGTTTAAAAGAAATCCAACAGCTACAGTATTCCCTTAGGGCAAAATGTACTTCCACTTAATTTCTCTACTGTGTATTACACACCATATAATTGCTTAAAACAGAAGCTACACATACAAATTTTGCTTGGCACCAGATACCTGGCTTCAGAGAGTACACTCAAGTTACATGCTGTGTTTTGCTACAAATCCATTGCACCACCTAAAGTATTTCAAAGAGATCACTAATAGAAAAATTTTGAACTACCTAAAATAAATCAGCGAGTAAGCAAACCACAGTATTTTGCTAAAGGTTATATTAAAATAAGCCACAGTGTTCCTGAAAGATATTTTGTATGTGCATGGCTTTAGCATTCCTCATGCCCTTTTTCCAATGCACTAAATAAAATCATGAGACAAACTTCAGAGATGGAAAATATCTGGTAGATCATTTAGACCATCCCAGTGCCAGTTCAGGATTTTTTCCTTTATTTTCTAGTGTTTTGTCAAACCTACTTTTAAATACGCTGTATGTTCCAAGTAATGAGATTTCCACTGCTTTCCCCTGGGAAATACATTTATATAACAACTTTCTTCCCCAAGGATCCCAAAGTGTTTTATAAAAATATACATACAAATCACTTCCCCACTGGAGTACAATCACTTATGAGGCACAGGGTGGCAGCCAGGAGGGGAATGATACACAGGACTCTGGAAATTTATAGCAGGAGAGAAAATCCTGCCCAAGGACAGAGGGGCAAATCCCTATCCTGACGACAGGAACTCCCACACATCCACAGACAGCAAACAGAAGCGTGGTTTCAATCTGCACCTGCAGAAATGAGCTTGAGCACCTTCATAGGCAAAGGATATCCTGGACAGGTTTTGAACACACTGTCATGAAAACCTGGAGTAGCTTAACAAAGTAAATATGTCATCCTGGTAGGAATAACAGAACAAGGACTGCATTCCTGAAACAGCTACTGACCTAATGACTATGCTTGGATCATTCCATCAAACACACACTGACACGGATGTCAGGGCAGTCCTGGCTGCTCCCACCATCCCAGATCCACCCACAGGTGTCATTTATTTACTGCTCAACACTGGCAAAGCAGAGCCCATCCAAAAATACACTGGGGACTGCCTGCTGCTACCCATGGGCAGACAGGGAAGGAAGGGGAAACAGGAATCCAGAAGGAAGGAAGGATGGCTTGGTGCTGGTAGATTGCTGTGTTTGAGACTGAATGCCACTGTACGTTAAAAGATCAGAGTTTTATAAGGGCTAGGAAGCAAATAATGCCAGAAACTACATCATATTTGGAAGGTTAACAGTTTCCAAGTTCAAACCCCTTGGGTGGAGTTCAGGAATTTTCAGTGCAGATGGTTTGTAGGAAGAGGCTGAGGGTAATGAGAGGGTCAAACCTCATTATCAGCATTGTTTTAGCAACCTTTGCTCATCTTAGGGGGAGAATGAGAGGAAACAGGACAGCCTGTGCTCTGAATATTCCTTCTGTTTGGTTTTGGGCAGGAGACTTTTAACAGACCTCCAGTCTCCCTGCTCATTGCCAGTGCTCACCTAGGAACCAGTCTTATATACAGGACATAAGCGATGTGTACAAGTGATTAGAGCATCTTCTTCTCACTGGAGAGGCCAGATGCAGCCTCTTGGATTCTCTCCACCTGGAACTACACAGGGTATTGGTAAATCTGGACTAATAGATTCTGAAATAAACCATGTTAGGTAGCTCAGAGTCACAGCCATTAAGCATACTGTTAGGACAGATGAACAAAGGAAGCATTTTCCACCTCCCCTAAAAATGGATTATTTTCTGCAGTCATGTGGTGGGACACCACATCAGGCAATCGACTCTTAACTCATGAACTCACAGTGCCTGACAAAGTCTTCTGCCCTGCTCCATATGTGTCATTAACCTGAAAATCAAACTTAGCTGCTGTGCATAAGCACTCCCACTCTCCCAGGCTGCAGTACAACAAGCCAAGACCAACCACAGCTTGGTCATCTGCCCTTGCCTTCAGCCACACCAGAGATGCACTATTCCTCTCCCTTCACTGATGAGCAGCACATTACTTGCACTTAAAATGCAGAAACGAGGTCTTATTCTAGAAAGAGAATTTACCAGTTCCACGTCAATGCTCCCTGTCCCATCTGACTCCCTGGTGCCTGCAGCTGCAGAGGCAGTGACAAGCCATTTGATCCAGTGCTACTCAGAGTCTTTGTGCAGAGGTGAGTCTTTGATCCTTCCCAGTGCTGAAGGAACACAGATGTGATTTTCAAGGGCTTTGCATAAGTTTCAAGCTTGTGGGATTATGGGTGCATAGTCCAGTTCCTAAAAGTCTCCACCTGCTGCCAGGATGGCATTGATAATGGGGGTATTAGCAAGGCAAAGGTGGGGAGCTGAGTCATTTTCCTGGGGAGGAGCCCAGCTCCTCCAAAGCCTGCTCCAAACCATGAGCTGGCAGTGCCAGATGAAAACGAGCAGGAAATATTTTACAGGCACACGAGGAGAAACTTTGGTCACAGGGACACAGAGGGGGCTGGCTGTGGGTCAGAAGGACTCCAGACAAGGTCCTGACTGCTACAAGCCCATGGCTCAAGCAGGCCTGAAACAGCACAGGAGTTCATGTTTCTGAAAACATTGGATTACAACACTTTTAATCCTGACAAGCAGATACCTACTTATTAAACTCTGCTACAAAGACAATATCCAGGCTGCAGGAAGAGGTAGAGTGCTTCAGCAGTTTTGCATGACAACAAAATGAACAGCAATGCATTCAGGGTGCTATTGAGTTGTAAACTATTACTGCTCTGTTTAGAGGTTAGAAAGTCTGCAGCGTGATAGAGCCAAGCAATATAATTTTTCCATGGGTAGAGTCATGCAGATACAACACACCCTCCAAATTAATTTATTTACGTCGTTTTGTTTCCAAAGATCCTCCACCATGTGTATGCTGAGAAGCTGCCCAGGCCAGACAAGCAGATGTTCTACAGACTTTGGATCCTGACAGCCCATTCTCCAACCATTTCTGACAGCTAAATAATCAGTCAGTGCCAAAGCAGCATATTTAACTTACGGGTTGCCAGAAATCAGATACCCACGCCTTTTTTTCTTAAGGAGTACAAGGATATGAAAACCAGGAGTAGCATCATCCACTGCCAGATACACTTATATCCTCCTCATACACAGCACGAATATCATGTGAGTCCATCGTGGTTATTTGTCATTAAATTAGACAGAAGTGATGAAGTAGGCTGTGGAGAATTCTAAGCTATGCAAACAGTTACAGTGTTCCAACTGCATATTCACATCCCATACTGTCTCCAGGAATAGTTTTAAAAAAAAAATCAAATTTGGTGTCAATTACATCACCCAAGTGCAGAAAATCACTCTCAGCAAAACAAAACAAAACAAAACAAAACAAACAAACAACAACAACAAAACCCACAGGAAAGACAATCTAAAAATTTACCAATCAATGGAACAAAAGAAGAAAGCAACCAATCCAACTGATCAAAACTTCTCCAATGCCTAATTTACAGGAACTAAATCTGCTTCCACAAAGAGCCCATTTTATTTTCTAGATAAAAAGATATGTGTGTAAATGGAAATGAGTTCATTTCCATTGGAGCAAGCAGAGCTAAAGCACAGAAAGATGATTCACTCTTCACTCAGTTTGGACGTAGAATCATAGAATCAACAAGGTTGGAAAATACTTTTAACATCATAGAATTGGACTTTTAACAAGTCCAACCATGAAGCCAGCACCACCACCATGTTCACCCCTAAGCCACGTCCTCAAGTGCCTGCCTTCATCCAGGCTGGACTGAGGGAGGATGATCTGTCCCATCCAGCACATTTTTGCCATTTTGGAGTTTCACAGCAGATGGAGGAGCTGGGAAGAGGAAGGAAATCTTTGCTACCATACCATTAATCTGTCAGACAAGACCACTGCTTTGTACATTTTTGAACCCCCACGGCCTTCCACGACAGTTGTAGGTGAACAGCAAACTTGCCCCCAGTGCCTGCCAAATTAAACTGCAGCTCCTTGAGAGCCCCTGTGAACAGCTCCTGAGAAGCACAGTGCTCATAAACACCTTCCTGCAATTCTCAGAGATCTCTTTAATAAATTAACAGTGCCGTCACAGAAAGTATAAATGGGAAATCATTTTTTTTAAAAATAGAACCATTTAAGATCACACAATTTCAGAAGCCTTTTGCAACATTTTGTAATTCCTTTAGGCCACTGCAGGTCTCCTTTACACTTGTGACGATGCCCCTTTCAATTTGCATTTAAAAGACAGTAAATTGCAGGGTTCATAAACATTTTTATAGTGATTTATTGAAGACTAGAATGTCACTCCTGTTCTTCACACTTTAGCAGTCCTGGGAATCGGCTGCAGGGCTGTATGTGTAATCTTGCTTTACCCATAAACTATACAAGAACAAGGCAGTTCTGAAACCTATTATTTATTTATTTTTTTCTTGCTTAAAAGACATTGGTGGCACTATTTTACATCTATATTTATCTTTCAGTTATAAGATGACCCATTTTATTCCGCCTTCAAGTTATAACCAGGTTTCCACAATTTACAAAGTACTTGGTTTGCAAATTAGAGCTGTTCAGAGAGAGGATTGCATTATGCCAATGAACAAAGGATTCTTTCTCTTCTCTTTTTAATGAAACACACAAAATCCACAGAATATTGGATTTATTATCACCGCTAGATAACTTTACCATACAGGAATGTACTGATATTTTTTTATTATTATTATTCAGAACCTAAACCACAGAAACGCACTGTGAAACTTCAGCTAGAGAATATTCTGAGGTTCTGCTCCTTCAAAGACAAAAGGGAAAATGTTCATTGCAATTGGACCTCTGATACTCCTATCCTCCTTCACAGGCAACAAAGTCACAAAAGAAGGCAAACAGTGCCAAGAAGTGTTGTTTATAAGGGCACTGTGATCTTTCCTGCATCCCAGTGGAGCTTTACCAGGGGGAATCTAGAAACCTCCCTGCACAGTGTAGGGGAAAAAAAAAAAAAAAAAAAAAAAAAAAAAAAAAGGAACAAAACAAAACAAAAAAAAAAAAAAAAGGAAAAGCCTGCACCTCATTTGCCCTTCCAGTGACCAGGAGGGAGTATTTCTTTCTACTTTTTTCACATTACAATAATGGCTTCACAGCTCTTGAAAAGAGCGCTAGTGCACCAGCAAATGGTGCATGACACGCTGAAGCCCTGGTCTTTGTCGCAACAGCTCCGCTCCAAAGAAAGTCCTTCCTTGCCTTCTTTTCCTTGCCATTAACTGTGATGAAATGAGTTTTTCCCCCTTTTGATTCCACCCCCCTCGCTGTCTATTACAGTCTGACCTGATTGCACTTATGCACAGATTATTTCATAGAGACATCCTTTTATTCAGGTTTGCGAGTTTGCCTGCAAGGTTATCTGTTCACAAAGCAACGCCTCGGTCCTCGTACTCATTTTTTTTGAAATCTGATCTCATTGATAAGAACAAGACCATTCGCATTGCATTTGTCAGATAAGTAGCTCCATGCCAGAGTAATAATTTTTTGTGACTATTGTCAGGGCTCCAGTTAAAATACATCAACCGATAAAAATGCAAGTATTGTAAAAATAACCTTGCATCAGAAGTGTTGGCCCTCCAGTTTTTCCAAGGCACGTTATGTCCTTTCCCTTTACAACAGTTTATTGTAGTCAGAGCATCTTCATTTTTCCACAAGAATTATTTTTAGGAATTAGTTTAAAATATTCCCATTCTGCTAGCACTGAACTAGGAAATAAGTAAGTGGAGGGGATCGATGCTGCACTCATTGGTTGGACTGGGGTTTTGGTTCATTTCGACCGAACGGCTTGCTCAGTTCTGAGGTGATTCTGTGCGACCGTTCCCAGCAAGAACAAACAGATAAATCCCGTCAGCAGCACACGCTGAGCGAGCGGCAGCGCGGGGAGGATTCGGACGGAGCCGCAGCTCAGCTCGGCTGCTCCGGCTCTGAGGAGACTGCCAGGCAGCTGATTATCTCCAAGTTTGTTTGTGAGAGAACGCTCTGCCCCAGCGCGGCGGAGCTAAAACCAAAGAGGCAGCGGGAGAAGAACGCACGGAGGTCAAACAAACCCTCCGGAACAGGGATAACCCCGGCCGGACCGCAGCCCGGCTCCCCTCAGCCCGGCTCCCCTCAGGCCGGCTCCCCTCAGGCCGGCTCCCCTCAGGCCGGCTCCCCGCAGCCCGGCTCCCCGCAGCCCGGCTCCCCGCAGCCCGGCTCCCCGCAGGCCCTCGCCGCCGCACCAGCCACGGAGGCACCAGCGCCTCCTCACCTGGGAGAGCGGGGCAGCCTTTTATGTAAATGCCAGCAGGAAGCGACAGGCGAGGAGCCCAGCCGCCGCCTTTGAGGCTGCTCCCCGGCGGGGGCAGGCGCACAAAGGAGCGGGGCCGGCCCGCAGCGGGCAGGGCTGGCAGCGGCACCGCATTGAGCAGCCCCGGGCCCGGCTCGGGCTCGGCGCGATGCTGCCGCACAGGCGGGCCTGCAGCTGATAACGCTGTAATAGTCCTCCTTTGAGGACCGGGGCTCCTGTGTGCTGATTACCCATTTATCACACCTGGCAGCCCTGCTGAACTATAATTACTCTTCTCTTATCCTGCTGCACTGTCATGTCCGAGAGGAGAAGAGAGGCAAAGGCTCCTGCTAATGACACATTACCCTCTTGACAAGCACTTGAAGGTTTTATTGTAAATATTCAAGATATAAAACATCTGAGATTCCCTTTTTAATTATAAAAAGCAATTTTCCGTGCCTCCCGTTCGCCCCCTCCGCCGCCACCAATAGCAAAGTTTAGGCGCCGTTATCCTTCGCTTCCTGCAAACAAACCCGCTTCCTTTGTCACCTTAACTCATTGCTGCCAGGGAACTCCGGTATCTCGGGGAAATTATCACATGGAACGCCTGGAAAATGCGCCGTTTGAACACACATCGCTCTCCTACAAAAGTTACATTGCTGTCCCCCCCACCCCCGCACCCCCTCCACAAAAAAAAGAGGGGGGGAATGTGCATTTATATTAAGAAATTAGGAAGAGGAGGAAGGAGAGGAAAAAAGTCCTGTGCAAAGGGGTGGTGAGTGAGGCTTTCATTGGGTGGCCCTTGGGAGATGTGCCTCTTATTGAGAGGAAAGGTCTTGCATAAACTAAAAATTAAAGATATGTGAGGTGCTGTGGTACACCCAGCCTGTTTATCAGTCTCCAGAGGGAGGGCTGTGAAGCCAAAGACTTATTCCTCCTTGCTCTCACTACCAGCTGTGAGTTGTGGAGGTTACAGAAGCCATGAGATTCCCTAAAAGAGTAGGGAATCCTAAACACTGTGATGTGGAGAACTAAAAACTAAAACAATCTTTAATCTGAGATACACAAGACAGTCATTAATACTCCAGCCTCTACAATGATGGCACCAAGCATTATCATATGTTATATGCTATTATATGTTATATTATATATTCATTCCTACACCCATAATGGTATACAATGCTCTAGAAAAAAAAAAAAGTACAGCAGAATTCCTGGAAATCTTGGAATTTGCCTAACCCATAGTTTTTCACCCCAGAAACTTTATAGCTAGGCTGATTTCACTCTCAGCTAAAAACATGCCCAAACAGATAGCAATAAAAGCTATAGAAAAAATAAAACTCAAAATGGAAATTAATCCATTCACGTGCATCCACAAGTCCACCAAGAAAACCAAATTGCAATGTGTCT
Source organism: Phylloscopus collybita (assembly GCA_027886175.1). Lineage (NCBI taxonomy): Eukaryota > Metazoa > Chordata > Aves > Passeriformes > Phylloscopidae > Phylloscopus > Phylloscopus collybita. The sequence continues at coordinate 2,228,989 of JAJNNQ010000008.1, forward strand.
TTTAAAAGACAAGGAGCCTTTAAACATTTCAGAGGGACCTGATTGAAGACAGGGCACTGTGCAAAAGGAATCCATGGACATCTCATTCCAAGCCTTCTCATTGCACTTCTGTGTAGCAGCAGTCTGCTCACACTTGGCTTATTTACTGATCTCCCTTGAATTCTAAGAGCTGCCCACAGTGAGAGGAAAGATGATGTGACAGACACAGGAACTGTCCATTAGAAATTGGTGCTCTGGGTCCTTGCCTAGTTTGCTTAACAAGTGTGATGGCTGTGATGGCCACCCTGACAAGATTAGATGTGGGTTCCTTGTGAGGAGCACAGCACCACCTCAGTGATGGCCAGGGAGCAGCAGTACATGACAGGCTGCCGTGGGAATTGCAAACATTTAATGAACATAAACGTCCTACCAAATAGACACGCACGAGGATGGAAAACAGCAGCAATAAAAGTCACTCAGACTCACACATAACAACTCCAGGCTGTGCATGGAGCATGCACACAATTTAAAACAATGGATACAGCAATTTATTTTTTTTTTTCCTAACAAATCACATGGATTTGTATATACGACTGACTGCTCTGTGAAATACATTGAGATAATTAGATAAAAGTTATTTGGTGCCATTAGAGGGGAATGATTCAAATAAACTGATATTAGAGTACAAATTACTGAACCCCCAAATGCCCAGTCTTGGTACCCTGTGGTTCCTACTTTGGGGTGAAACAGCCATTGGCACTTCACACGCTCTTAATAAAAGAAATTGCAGCGGTCAGGCTTAAAATGACCATTTTCTCCATCCATTCACAACGATTTGAGGTTCCCAGCCTGAAATATTAACAGCCTTGCTGAACCAGAATTATTCTGCTTCTCTCACTTTCTGCCTGCTTCTGTCAGAAAGCCACGGAGCATAGAATGGCAGCGCACAGCTAACCAGATAATTGATATCTCCCCAGCCTATTCACGGTGGGAAACCTGTCAGTTAGAGTCTAAAGACACACAGGCACGCTATGAAAATGAACTTACATAAGTCTTCCTGTGAAGTGAATGCAGCCAACATTTTGATGTTTAATTGGCTGGGTTCGGTTTACCAGCACACACGTGTGTTCCGGGGGCTGCGCGCCGCGCTCCGGCTCCTCCTGACAGATCTATTTAGTGGGGAGGAGGTGCATTTTCCCAAGGTAATTGCTCAGAATCATGCTTCCAAAGTCAAACTGATTCAAACTTTGCTTATTCACTCCTTGCAGGCACGCGGGCAGGACTATTTGAAAGCAAATGAAAAATCCATAGATCAATGTATGGAGCCTTCCCCACACAGTGCCACGGAGGGAGTCTATTTCAAACAGGGCTGGTTGTCAGCAGCAGTTACTGCCAGCATCTTTTTAAATATACATCTTTCAGAGCAATGCAGGCCTTTGAGATAATGAAAGATTTGCAACTAGTATATTATCTGCCGAGAAGAAATACACAGACTCAAATTGGGCACACTCCCACGCCTAGGTCCCTGCTAAGTATGAAGAAAAAATAATTGACAGTTATTCAAGTATTTGTGAATACTTTTTTACCTAGACTTATTCCCCTAATTAATAGGGCATGTCTGATAAAGAGTGATTTTTAGAAACCTCTTCCTGTGGGCTTAGTGGCTCGATGTGAAAGCATTTGGAAATCATTTCCTTACACCTGACATGGCATATCCAATCCCAAATTACTCATTTTGCACCTCTTTGCTTCAAATCAACAACTTAAAAGAGGCTGAGACTGTCTCATCACATATATGTCACAAAACCTAGGGATAAAACTCATGTTTTACTTGTCTGCACAGCAGAATGGGTTCTAGGTCTTTCTATTGCCAAGCAAATATCAACTCGGCATTTCCTAAAGTTTCTCATCAATTTAGACAATCAAGACATATTTGACTTTCTTTTCTCTCTCCCCTCAAGACTATAAAGAAATTGAATGATTTCCAGAGATGCTGGTCTCATCCTGAATCCAAAACACAGCACTGTAACAGCTACTTGGGAAGAAATGAACACTCTGCTAGCTGAAACCAGGACACCAAGCCGTGACTCAAAATCATTTTGATGGAGAGGCTTTAACACTTGTGCTACTCAAGGAAGGCCAGCAGCTTACAGAAAATTTTAACCACAGGGGGAGGCAAAAACCATCTGCACCCTTCCTAGCACTGGCCAGCGTGGGCTTGCACTCCTGTGTTACACAGGATGTTTGCAGCACAACATCCACAAGCAGCTTCCTCCCCCCAGAGCTCGCATCAGGACAGCATCCCCACTGTGCTGACAATGCCTTTGACAACTGGCAGCTTTGAGAGGCAGTAAAACTCGGACAGAGAACACCTGCAGCTGTGTCGGGGAAAGGAAACACAACCTCTTCTGCACCCCCTGCGATACAACCCTTCGTGGTTTCTTGGTTGTAGATGGGACTGTCAAATTTTCCCACCATACCCTCTCAACTTGTCTTAATTCACCCAGGATTTTAAAAGATGACACTGTGACACCTGGGGAGGGAGAGCTGTAGGGAGGGATCAGCTCTCTGCTCCCAGAACTAAAGCATTTCTTTCTGACACCATCCTCTGAGTGTCCCTTCAAGCCCTTCCTTTTCCAAGGTAATTACACAAAGGACTGAGTGTCACTCACAGCTTCACTCCTTCATCTCCTGGAGCACAACACACCTCAGAACCTGTAGGGTCTGCTTACAGTTCAGGTAAACACAGAAGTATCTTTCTAATTTATGTCTTTTTTTTTTTCTTTTTTTTTCTCTTCTGAAAATATAAGATAATGGAAAAGATATTTTTACAGGTTATTAATGCACATTAATGATAAAACCAGTGAGCATTAGTTCCAGAAGGGCACATTTTCTGTAATGATGAAGAACGATGTATAAATTAACATTACAGAGCTCCACAGGTCCATTTCTGGGCCAACCATGATTAAATTAACTACAAAAAGATACTTGACACAACCAGTGCAGCACTTGTCTGAATTTGGGAGTCATGTAGGGATCTCACTGCAAACCAGGATGCTGAATAAATCCATCTTACAATAGTGACCACGTTCATGTGTATTATTTCATACAGTGGGGTGTTTATTCCATTGTTAATGTTTCAACAAAACAAAAGAAATTGTGCCTTCACCTCCATTCATGGCTCTGCTAGTAAACTGGAGCTTTTCCCAAATGCATGGACTTGAAACAATAAAATCCTCAGGTTTTCACAGAACCATTTTTTAAGAAGGCATAGCATGTTTTAGAGATTCCAGCTATCAGTCACTTAACACATATTAATTTGACTCATCAGATACTAATATTTCACCATCTATTCTGGAAGCTGGTTAATGAGTTAACTGGTTTATCCCTATATATTTCAGTAAATTTTACTGAATTCAATATATGACTACTTTATCAATTCATTTTGTTAACAGGCTGGGTTCTTCATTGGGCTTAATTTAATTTGATTTCACTGTAACAGCTGACATATGGGGATATTAAAAAAAAAAAAAAAAAAAAAAACAAAACTAGGGTACTTCTGCACAAAAGCAACTCCTTGGAAGCAGGATAAAGACATTCAGAGAGCTATGCTTTCTGCTTAATTTTTTTGCCTCTAAAAAAACAAAGCTACTTGAAAGAAGAAAGTTAAGAGTAAGTTAATTGCTTAACAAACCATAAAAAACATAGAAAAGAACTAAAAAGAGAATAGGGACACTCAAACTGGTGAAAATTCAGGACTATTTTTAATAATTGGAGTTCTTAGGGGCATAAGAATTATATATCAGTTTAAAAGCATAAGTAATGTTTTGAACTTTACAGAAAAAAAAATCTGTTTCAATTCTTTTCTCCCCTGAAAAGATAATTTCCTCTCAAAGGCCACAAGCTTCCCATAACATGTTTTCAGAACTACAGAACTGAACACTCAGAGTTGAAAACTTTCATTTATAGAGAAAAAGGCTCAAAAAAAATTTAAAAAAGAAAAGCCAGCACCCCATCACAGAAATAAACCTGCCATTGTCATATCCTTGTGAGGATGTGGGATAATAAAACCTCATTGTTTTTTGTTTATCAGATGATATAAGTTATGAATTTTTAAAGGGATGTCTTTTACACCAGACAGGTTATTTCTGTAGGCTAATTTTTCATAGCCACTTTGCATTGAAACCCCCGGCTCCATGAAGATGATATTTCTAGAACAGTTCTATTTTTCTTTTTTTATCACCTTAGTAGTCTTTTCCCAGCTGTATCCACAGGGGAATGGAAATACCCAATTGCAAACGTGACAGCACTGACTTCTGCAAAGTAGCTTAATTACTCATTACGAGATTCCATCAACAGAAGCTCCGGTCTGTGGTTTTGTAATAAGTGCTGTTATCTTTCCTTGGATTTTCATTCCTTCACAAAGGGGGATATGGCAGCGCTTTCCACATCCACATTTTATATGGAGAGGAATGAGAGAATTTTAATGCATGAATTTGATGTCATTAACAATGCTGACAGCTGTTTAATCCCAGAGGAAACAACAGCTGAGTCCCAACTGCACTACCACCACCACCACCACCAAAAAAAAATACTAAAAAAATAAAATATATATATATGAAAAAATTTAACTATTCAGTGCATCTCACTGGAGGTACACTATGAATCAAATCACACCCACACCTACAGTGTTTGTCAATTCTTTAGTTAGACTACCAGTAACCTTGACTGATAACAAAAATAAAAGCTTCTCCATCCTGACTGCTCAACTTTAGTTCCAAAACCGCATTAATTAAAAAGGTCCTCTTCTAAATTAACCATTAATTAAAATTTAATTCCCCTTTAAACACAATGCGAAATAAACCAGCACAACAAATAGTAATGATAATAATATAAACTATAAATATAGGTGAGGCTGAGTTCTGAAAAAGAATGCAGATTAATCCAAAGGGGATGGTATAAAAATACATTTAAAATTGATCCTCCAGCAGAAGTAGAAAATACAACATGGGTTATGCTGCCTCTCTGTTACTGTCCAATTTAAAATAGAATGTTTAGCAAACTTGCTTTTGTTCTGTTCCCCCCTTACACACACATGTCCCCACACACCCACACCAAGGACTTTTTAAGGGTCCAGAATGGAAAGGAGTACTTATTATATGTATATTTAGGCTATATACCCACACTTCTTTAACCCATCTGTTTTTTCATTGGTTATGCCATCATTTGCCGTGCACATGGGGTTTTTTTGACTTTTGCTACTGACTCAAATATTAAAAGACCCAAGCTAGAGCTGATTAAGACATATCTTTACAATCTGCAGCCCTTGTGAAACAGATAAAGCTTTCTAAGCCCTGCCTTGGGAAGGCTCCCATCCATTTAGAACACTAGACTTTAAACAGATGTCCAAAGTATTCACATTATAAACAGCAACATTATATGAATTTAAATCTTGCTCTTTGTCCGACCATCCTCTCTTTAATAGCAGCTGTTCCCCTTCATCTGGGAGCTGCCTCTGCAGGGGATGGGGCCACCCCTGTCCTCCCACGCCCCATCCCTGATCCCAGGGAGGGCTCAGGGGACGGGGATGTCCCAGGGTGACAGCAGGAGCTGGAGGAGCTCTGAGCTCTGGGGGAGGCAGCAGGCTGCTGAGCTCCAAACCCTGCACCATGAAGAGCACAAAGATCTCCCCATCAGACCCAAGGAGGTGACTCTGGGCATGGCAAAGGTGCTGCTCAAACACTTCAGAACAAGAGGTGCAGTCATATTTCCTCGTGGTTAATACAGCAGAGGGTGAGGGGAAAACAGATTTTTACCTTTTGATGTTCGGAAACAGTTCATTCTCAATAGGGGAATATTATGTGACAAATGTGCCAGACTCCTTTTTTTTTTTTTTTTTTTTTTTGGTAATATTGCTCTTTGCAAATGGCACACATCCAATCCAATTGAATGTAATAAAATGAAACAATCTGTGCCATCTTCAATGGGTTTAATCTATACCATGTTAATGAATCCTTAAACAGACGTGCATGATGTTTTCCTGAAATACATGTAGTTATACTGTGCTCAGTGTACTTGTCAGCTTGAAAATAATTTCTGCTTCAGAGACCACCTGCTATCATCACCCTATTTAGAAGCAGCTCATATTTATTTGGAAAAGAGAAATAATAGTTAAATAAAGAAGCGACTTCTCTTACCCAAGCAAGGACAGTAAAATGGCTTGGATCCTCTCTGCACACTCAGGGATATTTTTTTCCTTTTTCTTTTTTTTTTTTTTTTCTCCTTTGCACCAGCCGCTTCCAAAAATTTCTGGTATATTTGTACTAATGCAGCAATAGGCAAAAGCTGCTTATTCTCATCTCCCAGTGTTCCCTCATTTCCTTTCTGATAAACTAAAATACTGGAGTTGAAAAGATGAAGTGAGTTATGTGACAGATTTCAGGCATTATGCAATATGGGTTGCATTACACTGTATCATATAATTTTAAGTTATTAAATATGCCAGAAAAGCATATTATGATGAAATACCCAAACACTAAGTACACAGTATATGTTTTTCTTCTATTTAGACACTGCAAGTGGAACAAAGAAATATTATGTTTCTACTCCCTAGCACTTATTTGCCAAAAAGATGGAGTAAATTAGATCAACTTTTCCTAAAAAGACAGTTAAAATAAAACACATTTTTCTGGCAAATGCTATTAGCAAACCCACTAGTTTTCACCCACAAGAGAATAAAAGAATTAATTTATCAATAAGGTTGTGAGAAACTGTATGAATACCAGGGTAGGTTGTATAAAAGGACACCTAAAGAATGTTTAGCCACATAAACCCAAAATCAACAAATCCACCAAATATCTGTGCAACTTGAGGTGCATGACCTCTCTCACTGACTGTGTGATGCTTACAGGACAGTACTTGGGCTGGTTTTGAGTTTATGTGATTTTCTGGTTCAGTAACCAGAAAAAAAGTGTAAAAGAGGGTAAAGTTCACCACCATGCAGAAGAATCAAGAAATACAATTTTCACTCTTTGGACCAACAGCAGATTAAAAAAAAAGAGAGACAGGAAGAAAGAGGGAAGAAGTTCCATGCCAGGGGAAAATCTGCATGCCTGTTGTGTGCTAATCACAACAGAACCACCAACTTTAAAAAGTGAATTTTACCAAGGCATAATAAAAATTTGTCTGTGTCATAGATAAGCACATTTGAAGCACATACTCAGTAAAAATGCAATATTTGGACTGTATGTTTGTGGGGTTTCTCAGTTGCAGTGTGTGCTAGAATGTCATCATGTGCAGAGAATGGATTAAACTCGTATTGGTTTGAATGTGAACAGGTAAAAATAAGTTTTGCACTGCTGAGGAATCCATAACTGATACTGGTCTCCAAACCACAGACATGTACTGTTTTCCTTGAGGTACAACATTAATTTTATATCAGCTTGCTGTTGGGATCAGGTTCATCTCATTGTACACAGAGATGATCTTCAGTATCTTTGGCAGGAAAGCCCCTCCTACCTGACAGCTGAGGTGACAGGATTTAATAGATGGTGAGATAACTTTCCTTCCTGAGCAACTGAATTTGCTCCCTGTTTTTATCCTCATATCTGTGTACAATTTTAAAGGTGGACAGAAGTAACACCACAGAAAAATTCCAGCTAAGAAGACAGTGCAGTAACAACATGGTAGATAGAGCTGTGTGCTGTTGTTCTCATGGAACAATTTTACATGACACAATATTTATGCTCAGCCTGAAGATATTAACTGCAATAGCTTTTTTTGGGGGGAAAAGAGGTTTTACAATTTTTTTTTCCTCTCTTTAAGAGTACAATTGCTCACCTCTACAATGGGTTGCTGCCACAACAAGCTTTACATCAAGTTATCTTAAGAAACCACACGGAAATGTCAGTTCTGTTACTGCTAAGTGGCATTTCTGATACAGCACATCCGAGGAGCTGGACCTCAGAGACGTTGTTAATTTGTTTCCTGGTGTAATTCCAAGTGTTGGTTTTGAGCTGAGAAATGCTCTGTTGTGTTCTCTGTGGTGACTTTTACAGAATCCTTCTCTGTGTGTTCAAAGGTGGAAGCTGAGACTATTGAGCTGACAGCACCTATATTTGTATGACTGGGAGGAAGGTTGTTCTCATCACAGAAACTCCTCCTTCCCCCATATAAAGTCTTGTTTTTCAGGGCCATGCAAACCCAAATCTAAACCTGTGCTTTCTCTGAGCCCATGATGAAAAGATGAGAGGCATCCACAGAGCCATCAAGAGCTGACACAGTGGAACATCACAACCCTGCAGACAAACCTGGGACACTGAATTCCTTGCTAAGGCATACAGGTCACAAAAGATAGTGGGTTTGTTGTCAGGATTCAGTATTTCAAGGGATGAGAAGAAATCTTGAATTAATAAACAAAGATCTGATCTTTGGAGACAAATAGAAACACAAAAAATAAAGGAAAAATACTGAGAAATCTTGTGAGGTTCTAACATAAAGTCAAGCACTCAGATACTTTCTTAAAGCTACCAAACATTAAGCAGTGGGACAAAAGTTTTTGCTGTGGTTTTAGTAGATTCTCATAATCTCTTCCAGATAGGATTCAAATAACCAGATGTGGGGTTTTTTGTTGCATTTTTACACTTCTAGTACTATTCTTGTGCAAACTAAACAGACACATTGCTTAAACACGTCATAACTTGAAGATGCCTTTTCAACATCACCAACTGAAAATTTATTCTTAAAAAGTTTGTTCCTACTAAGTGAAAAATAATTTTCCCTTCCTTCCTTAGCAACGGTGATTACTCCTGCTTGCTGTTCTCTTCTGCATTCCTCAGTTTTGCTAATTACCAGTAAATTCGGTGGAGTTGCATCTCATTTCAGGAATTCTTTGAGTATCAGAGATTATTTCTGGTCAGGAATGACAGAAAGCACACTGCACAAAACATTTCTGCATCAGTAATGGAATATTTTACAAAGAATAATTCATATTGCTTTAAACAGGAAAAAAATCTGAGGATTTTGATGACAATTATCTAGAGGAAGGAATGCTGGCAGTGATGGAAGTTCAGGCTGTCAGCAGAGGTCACAGAAAGGGACCCTCAAATATTTCTAAATCTTAAACATGTTGCAACCCTTCAAACTTTGTGTAAGATTCTAAAATGAAAGATGAAATTGCATCAAACCTTAATGTACCTGAGCTAGAAACTAAAGTTAATTGACTTTCAATTCATGGATACAAATATTCATCCAAGACCCACACTTTCAAATGGACTTACAAGAATATTAATATTTCTGTGACTGTGTTAAATGTCTTGTTCAGCTTACTTTAAAACTGGGCAAAAGAATGATGATTTGAAAAGAAAAAAAAAAAACAACAGACTAAGTTGGTGGGTGCTGCGGGTTCTATTGAAATGTGTTTTTAAATTATTTCAGACTCATAAAATCTTTCCATAGAGAGTGCTTTGAAACTGCAAATTAAATATAGAGCTTCTATGAACTGTATCCATTTTTTCCTGGAAGCACAGATTTCCATGGGGGTTCATACTATCTTTTCTTTTTTGTCTGTTACACTAGCTAATAATGCAGTGAATTTGCAGTAATAGGGTAAATGTTATTTTGATGACATTATCTGATTAAATTAAAGATGACATTAAAAGGACCATTTCAATGGGAATCAAAACCTCAAAAAGCAACTGGGGTTGAACACTCAGTTGCTCTGCCCCAGACTTTAAAAGACAACACAATATTTCACTCATCTAAAAGAAGAATAAATTCAGGTGACATTTGACTTTCAGGAAGGTACATCTTCAAACTATGAAAAAAATAATAATTTAGAATTGGTGTTTTTATATGAACACAACTTGAATCTATTACACAAAAAAGGTTCATACAGCAGCAAACATAGAAATATGCAGCAAATGAAGCTAAGACAGGATTGAGGATTGAAATTGTATCTGCTGGCACAGTGACAATAAACCAACAGAAGCAAAGAACAAAATCAAAGATGGAAGAATCAGTCACCTTCCTCACCATGTAATTTTACAAAATTCCTAAAATGATGAGAAATCAACTTATACACGACTGAAGGGTACAGAAGAGAAGAAAAAAGAACATTAAGGAAGTTAAAGTTACAGGAGGTTTTCTGGTGCATAGCACTGAAGAAGTCGTAAAATAAACTCCTCTTAGGAGCTACATGTTCACAATACACAAATCAAGTGACTGTTTGAAAATCCCTCGACTTAAGCTCTCAGAGATAGAATCTGTCTAAGGAAACATTCCTGAATAATGTGGCTGTGTTATGAATTACAGAGGAAAAAGATACAAGATCAAAGGTATGCAGGGCTTGGGCCCCATCCTGCTCACAGCCAGAACACCTCCTGCAGTCACGGGGAGCTGTGACACCCCTGTTCTGCAGAGACAACTCCATGGGCTCTGGGAAACAACAGCTCCAGGGCACACCAGGAGGGTGTTGCAGGTGTTGGCTACCAGGGAGGCACTTGAGGCTGCTTTTCTCTGTGACCACAAGGAAGCATCTCTGTGCTTTATGAAGTGCACAGGCGATGGGTGTGAACACGCTGAAACACCTCAAGGTGAAACACCTCTGCTCCAAGGTCACACCAGTTGTAGATGAATCCTCCTACAAAGTGCCAAAGTCTCTCTATTTTGGGGACTTCCCCTGGTACTCATAAACCTGTATTTCCACTTTCTCCATAATCCCCATTTTTAAAAGATGACTAACTGTGGACAAGTGCCCATCAGGAATTGGCATGAGGTCAAACTATTGCTCAGGACACCAGCAGAAACCTCACAATTTCTGCAGCACCTACTAAAAACACAATTTAATTCATATTAAACCCCAAAACAAAAGCTTCAAGGAAGCAAAAGCCAAGAGAATATAGGCCTTTAAAACACTTCTCTGAAAAAGGTCTTTGTAAATTCATAGGTTGGCAGGGACATCCATGAGAGGATTCAAGGAAGCTGGGGAAGAAACTATTCAAGAAATGAATAAGCACAATTATAAATAGCTGTCCTTGCCCCCATCCTCAACAGAAAGAGCTTGATCAAAAAATTGCCAAGGGTCACCAGCTGTAAAGAGAGAATATATTTGTAGTGTTTTGAATACCACTTCAAGATAATTATTTGCAAATAATGACTTTTTACTAGATAATGCTGTATTGTATTCCATGTTCATTACATTATACCCACAAAAAAAAAAAAAAAAAAAAAAAATGCACCACTATAGAAAATCCACACACTCACACAAAAAATCCTCAACAACAAAACAAACCCAACTAAACATCACACACATCCCCCTCAAAAAAACCCAAAACCATAAACAACAGAACCCCAAGCAAAGCAGAACAGGTATTCTTTGACACAGTAATTTATAAGTCACAAACTCTTAGGGCATGAATTGTTAAGGGCATCATAAATCTTACACTACTACATAACAATTATTGTATATAAAGACATTCTGCCACAGACCTTGAAAACCACGGGCTTCGACCATTTCTAGATATTTGTTTTTCAGGGATGTGCTCCCCTCTGTTCCACCCCAAGGAAACATTTGATGCCATGTTTCCCAAAATACTAGAGAGTAAATTTAGAAACTGGCAGCAGTTCCATTCAGCAAATCCAGGGGTATGCTTTAAAACAGACCTGTCTGGCATATAGATCAAGCAGATGGTATTTGCACATATGTATCTTCTGGCACTCAATGAAGTAAATAACATAATTTTTTTATTCTTATCACTGTGATAAAGTTGTTGGCGAGGAGTTTCTGTTAGAATCATTGAGAATAACATTCCTCATAAACTTAGCTGGAGTACAAGCCATAAGCAAAACTGCTTGATTCCAATCTCTCTTCTTCAACAGTTACTGATGTATAATTGAGAATTTTAGAGTGGGATAATTTGGGATGACATGAGAAACAAAACTCTTTAGTGAATTTCCCATGTTTTTTTTATTGAAACATTGAAATAATTTTACAGTATTAAAACTAAACACTTTAACGAGTAAAAAATAATAGAAATTTAAAGCATGGGATTTTCTGTGCTTTAAGAACACAGGCATAAAAGTTAAATATGAACATGCTGTATGTATTTTCATGTTTATTTTTAAGGTACAATGTAACTTTTATGTTAAAGTCCCAAGTTTACCACACTTTCTTGGTCAATGAATACACATCAAAAATATCAATGAAGTAATAGAATTATTACCATGTTTTTTTGGACTTCCTTCACCAAGGAATATAAATAATTAAAAGCAGTAAGATGAAAATGGCACATCACTTCTATCTACCATTCCACATCCACAGGGGTCACTCCCTCCAGCATTCCAGCAGCCACAGCACAGGTCTCTGGGACACATTTAAGAGGGTGTTTAATTAATGAGTGCATGTCCAGCTCAGTAGGGTTATGATGTCAAATTATAATTTCAACTGCCAGCAGCAGAGCATGTATAGAAACTTTGTTATACCTACCCATACTCTAAAATAAACCACTCTTTAAACATAAAAATCCATCTCCCAAATGACCACTGATAAAGAGAGATGGAGTATTGTCATCAGCACAATCAAGTGAAAAAGGTTGAAATATGATTTAGAAAATACTGATAACCATTTAAGGGAGAATAAATTCACCTTACTTTGTGACGAAGAAAAAAACTGTACTAGACTGAATCAAAATATTTTGTTATATTGCCAGAGACATTTGTACATCTCAAAACACATCTCCAGAGCAGACCATTAGCAATCACAAGCCTAACAAACAGGCTGAGGAAAAAACTACATAACTCTGCAGGGTTGGTATTAAAGTGGATTCTCCTTATGACTAGAAAACCCAACAGAGCATGATGTAAAATTTGCAAGAAATCCCACATTTTCAAGCAAAATGAAGGGGGATTATCTTGAATTTGAAAGATTATTTCAGGAAAAATCCGTCTGGGCCATCGCTAAGCTATTTAAACTGTTTGTCTGCTTACAAATTTAGTTATCAGACTTTCATCTGTTCCATTCTTAGCTGCAACTGCTGGTACTGCCTTCACCACATCCAACAGGCCTATCTCATCATTTTGGTGAATATCTGATACTCAGGAAAAGCCCAGGAACACCACTTCCACTTCTTATAGAAACTGGATAGTCAGCACATGAGGGAGAAGCATTTTGTCTGTGTGTTTCCAGTGATATTCCCCAAAGGACCATCCAGAGGCACTGTCAGTAGTGCAGGTCAAACACCTTGCATGTCCTCCAGATGGAGGAAAGCAAGGCTTGGAAAAGGGGATTAGAACAATAGAAATGTGTTCAGCTGTGAAATTAAAAGTAGGACAGCATGACATGCAACATTATGTGTTGAGCTGAGTCAAAAGCAATAATTAGGCTAAGCTAAAACACGAACACACTTGTAATCAGAACAAATGCGTGTTTTGTGTCCATTGTGTTGATTCCTCACAGTAAAAGTGGTCACCTACCCATCCCCAACCACCTCATTACCCTCCCCATGTCCTCAACCACATTTGCAGGGCTTCCAGCCTCTTTCCAACCACTGCCTCTCCTTGGAGCCCCTACAGAACCACCTCCCCACCTCTGCATGCTGTCCCCTCTGTGTTGTCCCAAGAGCTGGGTGGGAGGCACAGTGTCCTGGAGCTCACACATGCCAGCTGGCAGCCAGCAGCCACTCAGCAGATGTAAAAGCTGAATTTTTTCCTACTTTCCTGCAGCAAGAGCACTAATTTGAGTCTGTGTCTGCTGCTTTAGCTGCCAGCTTTCTGCAATTTGGGAAGAACGCAGCTACCTGGAGACTTCAGACCTATTTGGTTGGAACAAGTCTGAGTTCAGAAGTTAGTGGGAGGCACTGACTGACAAACAGGCAGGCAAACTAAACAATGAGCACAAAAACACAAAACCAGCTGTCATAAGAGCACAGATGTTAACAAAAATAGCAGCACAGCAGCAGGTTCCAGGCTGAAGTACAGTCAGAAGTGCACACAAGCATTGCACCGTTCAGCTAAACAAGCAGTTGTAGCATAGCTAGGGACCAAAAAACACAGGTGTGTCCACATGGTTGCACATTTAAACTCCTAATAAATTGGCTATCCCCCCCCCCAAAAAAATGCAGTGGATACATAGTGACAACAAATAGGAAGACAATAACTGACTTAGAGAATAATTGTTTTGTAAAAATGAAACAACCTAACAAGCACTCTGATCTCGTGGGTTTTCGAGGGTCTACACATTTTCCCTGCCATGTTCTGAAAAATAGCAAACTGTTTATTTCTTTGACTTCTTGCAGCCTGTCCTTGGTCACAAAACTGTTAGGTAAGAAAAAAAAAGTTATTCAATTGCTAGTGTTTTGTCAATAGCATTATTGTATGTCCACTGCGAGGCAAATCAACCTGAACTTCACCAGAGAGCAAAGCCCTGAAATGCTTGTGAGAGCAGCCCAAGATTCTGGGACACTTTATATATTCCACTCTTATAGCTTGAAATTACATTTTCAATTTAGAATACACAGGAAGTAAAAGCTGTTATACATAGTTGATAGGTAAAACATCACTTTCTATAGTGCCAAAGCCTGTAGGACACGGGGCAGACCAATTACCACACCGAGCAATGCAAAGTATTATCCTCTGGCTTTATTATAATAACAGGTTATCTGATTACAGCCCGTGCTCTGGCCTCAGCACAGACTGCATTCTCCCACACCACTCATGGTACATTGTAGAAACCCATTAACAGCTAATTCACCCAGGAAATTTGAGATTCCTGTATTGAGGCATGAAAATTAACATTCCTCAGTGCCCAGTGTTTGCTTAACAGAACCTTCCAAAAGAAAAGGAAACAAGTGTTCACTCTCACCTGAGCTTATACCGAAAATCCTCAATGCACCTATCCTACAACAAATGCAGAAATTTAGCTATAGGATAGACATGGAGGCAGGAGACTTGCTGTACCCATTTTTTTCCCCTTAAATTTTGAAATATTAATGTTTTCTACCTTTATTGCTTCAGGAAAAGGCATGAAGTAAAAATTCAAGTGGCTTCAGGAAATATAACATTTATCAAACTCATTTGCTAGATATGAAAAGGGCTTTGAATTTCTTTGGACTTTTTACACTTCTTCTCTAGACATTTTAAGTACTTAAGGTTAATTTCTTGTTTTGTCTATTGGACAGGTTAATTAAAAAAAAGTGATTAGATGTTATTGGGACACTGAACCCCAGAAGACTTCTCCTTGCAGATCCACCCTGGCTGAAGTGTAGCACTGGCACAGTCCAACAGCAATCACATAACACTGGGTTGGGGCTGTCAGGTTTCACAGACATGGCATGAATTTCTACAAATAAACCCTGACACTGGTCAAGGAAGTCAAGTATCACAGGAAAAAAAAAAAAAAATAATGCAGCTTCGGGACGAAAAAAAAAATAGGTTTCTACAAAATTTTGACCATAAAATAGAGGCTTGAAAATTTATGGTCTGTGGGTTTGTGAAGGTCATTGGAGGGAAGGAAGACTCGTAACAGTAGTAAGAAAAGAAGTAAATTCTCACTGTTATTTTGGAGCACTGCTTGGTATTGCTCAAAGTAACTTTTTACAACTGACTTGAACAGCAGCAGCCCTCAGCCAGAATCTTGGGACAGCACCAGCCAAAATGCCTTCATAATATTACCTTTTTCCATAAGCTGCTCCTTTACTTTCCCACAAGAATGTTATGTGAATACAAATAAAAGACAATGTGGTCCTGGCTTGAATGGGAAGCGAGCTGTGTCCTACAGTCATAATTAGGGAGGGCAGTGGCCCATGAAATCTTTTCACCAGGAGAAGATCCACATCATAAAAATATCTGCAATCCTGTGGTATATAGTGCACTGTTTTATAATCAATATTCATTCATAACACTCTATAAATGGGTGTTTTGTAACCTGATGCTGAATTTGAGCTGCACTTCATTTAAAAAATGATTTTGAGGTTAATCAAGGACAAAGGGTGGAGGAGTTCAGAGCTTGTCTACTGATAAAAGCCAACATAACGTGGATAACCAGCAAGAAGCTTTTCTGTTTACTTGAGGAGTACTGAAACCTTCAACTGGCCTTTACACAATGAAGTGTTAAAGAGGAGATCCAGTGCCTTTGAACTAAATTAGGTCAATATTATATGCAGGACAGAATTTTATGAGGGTAGGGGCAGAAAGCTGTCACTTTCTTTTAATTTCAATAAACCATACACAGCATCTTTTAAAAATTAACTAGCTCATAAAAGTTCATCAGTCCTGAATTGTAATTAATTTCTGTGTGCAGAAAGATCATTTGCCCATAGGTGTTGCTTACTCATTTAAATCAGGGGCACTGCAGCTACCTGACAATTCTATTAAAACAGTTCTTGATGAATCCTGGCTTTATTTAACAGCTTTAAACACTGAAGCATTAAAACAAAGTGGTGATACCCATATACTAACAGAGATAAAACTGCTACCTGCCATTCACTGGGCAGGTGTTGAGGTAGAACAGTACATGGGGAATTCCTGATCTCAGCCATGGTGTAAAGATCTTCAAAACCTGACACCAGCAAAAAAAAAAAAAAAATTCACACACAGTATCCTGATAATAGCTGTCAGAAAAAAAAAAAAAAAAAAAAAAGAACAAATAAACCATACATACACCTCAAAACAGGGGTGACAATACTTGTCTCTCCTTATCCAGGAGAACCATTTTTATCCATTACACAGAGTACTGTTCAATATCCCAGCTCAGCTAGAAAAGCAATTCTTCTGCCATAATGACATAACCAATATTATTATATATCAAGCCTTTTAAGAAATCCAAAGAAGAAAAGATTCCATTATTTCCCACAAGAAGCTGCTGCTATCTGTATCCAACAAACTCCTCTACAAGGTTCCCACATGTGATGGGAAAGTGTTTTTTAGCCTCCTTAACCCTCCTGTTTACTCATAAAAAATACAATGCGGCATATTGCTGAATTGAATGCCACTTACAGCTTTAATATACATATTTGGCAGGGCCCCTAAAATGCATTTTCTCCCCCTCCTTGCACATCCAGGTGCTCAGTGAACACAGAGCTGCTCAAGCCCCAGCAGAGCAGTGCCTGTGACCAGGTAAGTTTATCCTCCTGCTAAGAGTTTCTTAGCCCTCAGCAAAACACATTTTCACTATCACAGGAACAAGTTCTCCCAAACCCTGTGGAAAGTCAACATCTAAAATGCCAAGCCTTCAGATCCAGGGTTCAGATACCCATGGATGTAACTGGAGCCTCCAAACTTAAAAGTTCAAAGCTTTTGTATCTTTCCAAACCGGATCCAAGCAGGGCTCATTACACCTAAATAACAGTGTCTGCAGAAATTTCAGGAATAAATAGTGAGTTTGACCTTGACTTGATCTCTCAGCTTCCACTGCAGAGGAAGCTCTGAGCTTCATGTTGGCAGCAATAGGCTTCTCTCATCTATGCTCTGACCTTAATAGAGGCTTTTGTAAGCACATCCAGGAGAAAAATAAAGTAATGTCTATAAGGAAATAAATACATTTCACTCAGTATTCTATGAATTACACATCAATACAATAATGAAACTCTTGTCATCTTAAGATGGACTCTGTAAAAAAATATATGTAGTAAAAACACTGAGCCACTTGCTCCTTCCCCACATTCATTTATCTAAAAAAAAAATGCCAGGTAGCCAAGACAAACATTTCAAGTTCAAGAAATGTCACCCTTTGTCTTGCTACAGTCTGTCCTTTGTTTTCAGTATGATTCACTGGGGTGTAAAGACGTGGAAGGGTGTAATAGAAAAAATTAATTTTTACAGAGATCCATAAGGAGGCAGAATTAAGCTAGTATGGACAAGCATAAAGTCTGACCTTTCTCATCTTCACAGTTCTGGGGGGTTCAAACTAGACATTATTTATTATAATTTTTTTTTTTTTAATTTCTAGCTAATAATCTGAATTCAACGCACACCTCAATACTCAGTTCACACTTCCTTTTGTTCTGCTCTTAAACACAGGGAATTCTGCTTCACTACCATCACCTTTATCTTTCTATCAGCTCTGGTCAAACACGTTTTCCCAAAATCAAGGCCTTTCTCCTTGGCTCATTACAGGTAATGACAAGTTGCTATCTTGGAGCATTCTCAAAAGTTTCCTCTCTGGAGCAAAGGGATGATTTCAAAGCATCCACACAAATAATACTGTGTAATAAATGTTGACTTCTCACATCAGGCTAGTTACAGGTTTAATGGAGACCTGCATTTATCCCAAGTGGTGTCAGACTCACTGGTAAAATTATTGCAATGTTGGGTTGTGAAAAATACAGAAAAAATACTGACAACACAGGAAAAACTCTTTTCCCACCCAGTACAATATATAGGTGTTGGTGAGTTCAAAAGGCATCACAGGCAGCTTTATTAAAGCAGCAAAAATAGGGTCTTTGAGTTTAAGAAGCAAAAATACCCCAAAAAATAGCACTAACCTTCCAGCCTTAAAAAAGAACAAGTTTTTTTGTCTATACTTTAACTCTTCTTCCCAGTTGACCTCCTGCTACATAATGAGGCAGAAAATGCCCTACAATATTGGAAGTGGGTAAGAAATAGTTGGCCTCATACCCAAACCAGAAAACTGAGGCTTGGTGTGTCTCTGCAGCAAAACAAAGGTAAGCTAAAAATTCATGTTGTCAAGCTTGTTCTGAATTTTCCTGTAGTTGTAAGATAAAAAGCATTAATTATTAGGGAAGGAAAAAAAAATGCAAACAGAAGATTCTCCCCCATCCCAAGAACACATGGTGGAGGATGCAGAAACAATGTATGGCAGGAATAACAAATGCTTTCTTTTCCAAGCGCTCTCCCATGATTTATGAAAGGTGTTCCTCACTGTGGGAAGATAATGCCATTTGAAATGGTCCATTTCATAAATCTATCCTCTTCATCCCTAGCTGCGTACAGGACTACTATGAGCTCCTGAATCCAATAATGTTTTCATCCTCTATTGACAAAAAAAAAAAAAAAAAAAAAAAAAAAAGAAGGACTTTGTTTGGAGTGAGGTAATGATGCAGTTACAGAGGAGCAGCGGCTAAAGCTCGCTCTCGGGGGCTCCCACTGGCACAGCCCTACAGCTGCAGGGGAGAGGAAATAGGAAAAACAGAAAGGAGAAACAGTCAACACATCCCGCATCCCCAACGCCTTTTTAGCACTGGTGGCATTAATTATAACGTTTGAATAATCCTCTGCACTGCCACATAAACAAATGTTTTGCCTGACTTTTCTCCTGATCCCCGCAGTAGATTTGTCACTGGGAGCCCAGCTATTTCCTACTCATCTGCTCACCAGCCCAGCAGAGCTGCTTGTTTCTCTGCAAGACTGCTTCCAGAAGATGTTCCCATGCCAAATGTGGTGGTTGCTGTAGACAAGGGCTAATCATAAATGTAACTGAAATTCATTTTACTGATTTTTTTTTACGTTGCAAACAATGGCAGAGGGTAAAGAGGAAAATACTTCATATCCTCAGTATTATGGAGCAGTTTTGAGCTGGGACTGAAAATCATTACAAGCAATGCTTGGAGAATGGGTGTACAGGGAAATCAAGAGGTAAAATATGAGATCAAAGTGTTTCTGGGAGCATTTGACATGTAATACAGCCAACAGAAACATTTAGAAGAGTTTTATGTTATTCGTACTATTTAGGAAAGAGGAGATGGAAGCCCCAGAAGTTTCTCATTTCATGCTGGAACAGTGAGTCGTCCTGCTCATTTTGCCTTTTCTGACACTCTGAACAGTAGCAAAGCAAATGTCAATAAAGAAAATTAGGCATAGATCAGTCAGTTTTAGACACCAGCTTAGTTTTTGCTATTGTTAGGGAGCTGGAAGCTCGACACTGCACTGGCAGCATGGTCACCGATTTCATGAGCAGATTTTGGCAGACTTCTCATCCTGCTGAAGTGAAATTGTGCTTCGACCAAATTTCCCTCTGAGTGTTTGAGCAATGCCATTTTCTTACATTTTGTTGCACAGTTTCAGAGGCAGATGAATGGCCTTTGTAGAACATGAAATTTCCATGGCTTTGGCAAGAACTTTACAAACTATATACATGTTTTGAACTGTCACTTTGAGATCTTAATTTACATATTTTGACTTGTGCATGAAAAGCAATTTCAAGGTCAGCTTCTGTGGAGAAATACAGGGTAACTCCATTAAAAGTCTACTGGCACTTTGCATATTTATTTTTCTTCCCTGTAGTATGCATGGGATCTCATAAATCAGGATAAACAAACATCAGAGGTCACTCATAGGTGTGCTCAGTGCATTTCCACACCTAGCAGGAAGGCGTTCTGCAAATACCAGGTTGCCTCCAGAGTAACAGCAAAGAAACATTGCTCCCTATAATATATATTTATTTCTAGGGCTACAAGGTTGTGATGAAGTCTGTTGGGAAAGATGGAGAAAAAAAATAAAATTAAAACCTACAGTCCTTGCAAATCTGTGGAAGGCAGAATCTCTCACAAGACACGGAGCCCTTACTGTGCCTGCAGCACAGATTATGCAAAGAAAACAAAAAAAAATGAACCACCAAACATAAGAACTCATAAAACAACACACAAAACCTCACCACCACTTGTTTTCAGTTTTCATCTCTCTCTAAAGAGATATGATTTTATCAGAGATTGTGAAAGTCTTATTACAAACACTTACTAGATAATATTCTGAATTTTTCTGGAAATGCAATCAGGCTGCATTGCCTTATCAACACAAGCCATCATCTCCAGGATTGCTGCCTTGGCTGTGGAATCTCCATCCTCTCAGAGCTGTATCACTCTTGGCAGCAATGGAAAAACCCCAAACACATTACAGTCATGAGCTTTTATGTCACACCTGAGGCTCCAGATTACAGGACTGGAACTCTAAAACACAGTAGAGCTGTAAAAGCAGCTCTCCTAAAACAGCAGAGACAAGAACACCAAAACTAATTAATTTGGACAGTAGAGATGACTGCTTTCCACCGAGAGAGGTGGCAAACTGAAAAGGACCACATAACTTTAGGCAAAATTGTTGCTACATTACCATGCCATTTTACCCTTTGGGTTTTTCTGAAGGTGGTGACCATGTGTACAATATGGGATAAGAATACTCTATTTAGGGGACTTCTGAAAATTGTTCAGTTTTGAAGTTTATTTTTCAAGTGAACCTGTACAGAAATAGTTTATGTTTGTTGGAGCACCAACAGTACAGAGCCCCTGTTAAATGTAATTGTAGAAACCGTTCTGAAACTTAAAAACTACATCAAAGATCTTTCATATAATGCTTTGATTATACAGAAATACAAAAATATGGTCTTTGACTTTGTGCAGCATGTAAATCCCCCAGTCAATTTTGTGCATGGAGGTTTGTAAACCTCACTGCTCTAAAAAAACCCCAAACACAAAATATTTTTATTGCTGTGTTAAAACCTGCTTTTCCAGGAGGAATTGTGGTGGCTTGTTTGTTTGTTTGTTTGTTTGTTTCTGGGTAAAACTACCAGCATTTGAGACTTCAGGAAAGGACTCTGCTGAACATGAGAGTTCAAAATCTTAAAAACCTTACTGGAAGAAGTTGCAGCACACAGCTCACGGCTTCTCCAGTTGTGGAAGGCAGGAAGGAGCAATAACTTTGGAGTCTGTGGACACCAGTGGAGATCTATGTGCCCTCACTTTACAAGAGAGAAGGAGTCCCATCATGAAATACAGGCTGCCTCCTTCCCCTAGGGTTGGAGGCTTTAATGGGTCACTGCCCCCAGTTTCCCCATGTTCCATAAACCAAGCTGACTTTGATGCACAAACTGCCTTTAATCACCCTGACTGACAAATCCCCTGTCTTAAAAAGTGATTTGATATTTATAATGATCAGATTTCTTCCTAACTTGAATTAGGACAAGTATCTTCCAACAGGACCATGGCCCCAAGTAATAATGGTGGGAAAAAGAGGGACATTCTATAGGACAGTAGTTTATCACTACAAATAACTTCCCATCACCCAAATTCCTGTGCTCCAGAAAACACCCTGTCTCCTTTTTGACCGAGTCAAGACGAGGAAAGGCCAGCCCACGACTTGGCACAGAACAAGGCACGAGAGAGCCAGCAAGCTGAGGATCAATACAAACAAAATAGAGGTGACATTAATTGCCTGGAGCATTAATAGACCATGTGAGAGAGTAGAAACCAGCTTAATTTTGAAAGGCAAGGCAATGTTCTCCTGCCTTTTGTGCCGGGGTTTTGCTAGAATGGACATAAATGTCACTTTTGTCTGCGAGCTCTGGGCGGGCTCCAGCAGAAGCTCTTCCCAGGGTGTTCCAGCCTTGGGCACCCCAGGCTGAAAAAGATGAGTTAGTTGTACCACATTGTTGCTCCATCATTTTTGAATACTTGGCAGCATGCTCAAGTGTCCCTTGACGGGTTTCACTGCAGTTATTCTAAACTAAAAATAAACCCCAAACAACAACCAACCACCAAACCCACCCAAGCCTAAATATATAAAACTTCAGTTTTAAAAGCTTGTTTTTCCCAGGGCTACTTGATCTGTTAGTCAGGATGAATCCCACTTAGACCATGGCTTCAATGTTTTTCTTTCAAGATCAGTGATTGCTGGACACTCTGTGGTTCTGGAGGAATAATAAAGGAACAGATAAATAAAATTCCATAGGAACATCTTATGCTGGCAAGCCCAAACGTGGAGCCTCAGCCTTTGTGAGTGGCCTTTGAGAGCCCCCTGTAGCTGTTGACTGGTAAGGATTGAAGTAGTTTTGTTAGTCTTACCACAAACATTTACCTTCTGAATCCTCTCGCCAATGAAATCAGCTGGCAGAGCTTCAGTGAAGTTTAGGCAGCAAAGTGCAGGCTCTGTGCAGCCCTGCTGCTCAGGGCCCCACTCACCTCCTCTCTACCACGCCAGTATATTTGTTTTAACGTTTGACAGTATCTATCAGATTTTAGAGAGCTTGTTTAATGACCTTTTCCAAAATCTTCCATTCATTTCTTCAGTTTCTCACTTTCTCTCCCTTTTTCTTTTTAAAATAAATTACTGTTATAAAAACAAATCCAGCAGAAGGGAAAATATTCAGTGCCTAGAAACTGAAAAATTGAGTATTTGCTTTTTATGGGGCACTGGAGTCTTCTAAAATACAGAACTGCTAGAAAACTTAAATGCTGAGGACAAAAAAGTTCACTCAGTAGCTATGCAAATACACTACAGTTTTGAATCGCTTTGAAAAATAATTTAAATACTTGTGTTTCAATTTATGGTCTTAAAATGCCTGAAAAACACATTCCTACTTTTTAAATGGATTTTTTTAAGCGAGTTTTAAATACACTTTGATTATTTCCATTCTTGACATTATGCCTACTCAGGTATTTTGTACAGCAATTTGAAAGCAGAAAGGCAATTCCTAGCAATACCAACAGGTATATATTGATTTAACAAACACCTCCTCTTAAAGATGCACTTTCTTCTTCCCATGGAAGAGAAAATGTGAATTTAAACTGAATAAAGCCAAAAGCTAAAACACATTGTCTATAATGATTTCTTTGATGGAGAAAGCTCAGGTTCAAGTTCATTATCTTGGTATTTTCAGAGGAGTTTGCCTGCAGCTTTTAGGAGCAACATTTAACTGAATTTTATATGTGAACATTAAAGAAACAGTAATGCACAGGTATAAAATAAGTGATCAAACTGAAAGTAAAGCGTACAGCTTTCTCCCTGTTAGCCTACACTGTTATTATCTTTTCAGAAGATGTCAAAACCTTTTCTCAGGAATTCTCATTTTTCATACATTTTGGAAGTAGGTACAATTACTTTAACAGCTCTCTATAGCACTAAGACATCTGTAGCAAAAACGGTTATTTACTTCAAAGCCAGAAGATTTTGCAGGCAGAAAGGAATGACAGGCAGGAACAGAGGGCCAGAGACACTGCTATTGAACTTCTGTGTTTAATGAAACACAAATAGAAAGAATATTTTATGTAAATGTGTATTTACAAAGGACAAGATGCATTTGTAGGCATGTATACTATATAACCAGAGGCCATAGCAATTAGCACTCTCTTTTCAATTCCTGAATGGAGCTTTAGTGTAAAACACAAGCTAGAATGTGCATTATGTTATTTCACCCAAGTCTGAATATTGACTCAGTTTTAAGGACATACCCCTGATCTCTTGAAAGCAGGAGTTACATGACAAACACCCTGCAGTCCAAGCCTTGCAATACTCAGGGAAACACAGACATCAACATCTATTGCACCCATGCAATGCAGGCTCAGTGGAAAAGGTGGTCAAAAGTACTTGAGAAAAAAAAAGTGTTAGTGCTGTAAAGAGAACCACGTTTGAACGGATGCAGCTCACAAAGGGCACAACCATAGAAGTCAGCTTGGAGATTAGACACCAGAGTCATCACAGCTCTGTGGCAGCCCTAATTTATGTCTTAAACATTTATGTGCATCCTCCCCTTTTCCTCCTCCTTCCCCTCCTGCTCTTAAATTTCTCAGCTCTTCAAGAAGCCAAACCTCTCATGTTGCACTGGTCCCTCCCACAGCACCACTGAGAGCCCCTCAATGTACCAGCCCAAAACTGTACTTTGAAGTGGTTTTAAAACAGATGAAGCAAAGCAAAGAAAGTTTGTTACAAGTCCAAATTCAAAACATTTTATGAGAGTCAAAGCTTTATGCTTGCACAGTGGCAGAAGGCAGCTCTGCAAGCAAGCAAGAGCATCTTTCACAGCAAGGACTGCCGTGGCCAGGGAGCCGGGGATGCTCAGGTGAGGGAATTTGTTTATTTTCCTTTAGCAGCACAAGAACAAGGCACAGCTGGCTTTGTCTGGTGTGCACAAAGCAGGCACCTCCCTTTAGTGATCCTGCAGAATTTCTGTCCCAGTTTGTCACTAGCAGGGCCACAATCTCCCTGGTCTCTCTGGTCTGACTGAGCTGTCTCACACCCCGAGCTTCCTCTTGGAGCTATATTGATGACTGAAACGTGTCTTGATTTGAAGACAAAACACAGGTTCTGTTAGACTGGAGAAAGAGGAAATATAACAACAAAAAGGTGCAAATAGAATAATCACTCAGAGGCTTAGAGAAAATGAACAAACATATTTGGTGGAAGTTTAAAGCACCTGTTTTATGACTGAGCTGTACTTTTACTCTGTTCTGCTGTCAGATGTGCAAGAAAAGCCAACATGATTGTCCTATTCTCAATTGTTATACCTGAACATTGCAAACTAATTTCACACAAAGGTATAGCATCACATAATCTGCTGTAGCCTTTTTACAACTTGAACATCAACTCAGACATTGTTATCTAGCCTGATCACTTCATAAACTGGTATCTGAGATACTGAAATAGGATAACAGAAGTAACACACCTATGATAATTTGTCCCTCCAATGTTTAGTCCCCTTACATTCCATGATAAATTTGCAGCAATTTTCATCACTGGGAGCAGGGACTGAACCCCCCCAGCCCCACCCTCCTGTCAGGGAATTGCAGAGTGAGGGCCCCCCCTGAGCCTCCTCTTCTCCAGGTTGGGTCCCCCCAGCTCCCTCAGCTGCTCCTCATCAGGCTTGTGCTATTTGCTCATGTCTTTGCTCTTTTTGGCCTGAACTTGAACTATTTGCATAGCTCCAAACAAAACCCATCTCAGGAAGGTGGAACACTTTCCTGTGAAGGAGGTAACAGAATCTGATGTGCTCCTTTTGTCTTTCCAAAACTGCCAGCTGCCACGCTGGGGTCTCCCTGTCCTGAGAGAGGCTCAGCAATGCTGGAAAGAAGCATCTGTGCTACATTAGGATGGAAGCTCAGCACCTGTAACACGACTCAGAGGTGCTGCAAAGCTGCCAGGGAACAGTTTTGGCTTGTTTTGTCTCTGCTACCACCGTGAGCTCTCCCCCAGAGCAGGAGCGCGGCACCGGCAGAAAGGTCAAACAAACAGAGGCGTCACAGGAGAATCTGAGGACACAGCTCATGGTTCGAAGATGCAGCCACAAGGAATGATTAAGATAAAAACATTCACCAGATTTGTATGGTACAAGATTTTGCTAAGGGCAGGATAGAAAAAGCAGTTTGAAGAGATGTTTTGCAGAGCTGAATGCACACCAAGCATTGCAAATGCTGCTGATCAGGACGTTGCTCCCAGTGAGATCAGAACAGAGGTTTATTCTTCCTTTATCAGATTTGCCTTCCAAGTCTCCTTTGAGCAAAAGCACCACCACATACACACAAAAGTTTCATCTTTAAAACCTAGGGCTCTGCACTAAGCTGTCCTCTGGAAATAAATAAAAAAAAAAAAAAAAAAAAAAAAAAAAAAAAAAAAAAAAAAAGGGGTGGGGGGGGGTGGCTTGTTAAAAAGAAAACCAACTCAACCCATATATTTTTCTGTCCCTATGACTTGGAAAGAGATTTGTCACACAGGCTTTTCCTCACTCCCTAAAGGTAAACATTGGATTGTCATACTCTCTCCACTGAGGGCATAAAGTTGAAATAGAAACATATCTGCCTGCTGCCCTCTGCCAGAAGAAAGGGGAGGGGAGAAAAAAAAAATCCACCAGAAATCAAGCTGTAAATATTAATTCTCATTATATAAATAATCTTTCTAGTACCTTAATTGGACTGAATGATTTGATACTAAACAGACCTATTTTGTTCAGTCTATTGATGTCTGCACGGTGAAAAAGTAAAGAATTCATAAATTACATAAATACTCTCTGAAGGCCATTTCTCAAACTTTTAGTGTTGTCTAAACCTTGGTAAATGCTTCCAAACTCTTCTGATATTGAAACAGCAAGAATTAAACTAAAACTTTCAGCAACAGTGTCAATCACTGAAGGAAAACAGTAAAACAAATGAGGCTATTTTGGCTCCTGAATGTGCCATTTCAATACAGCACATTTCTGCACATGTCTGTTCAAAAATCAGTGTTTTTCCTGCAGACATAAATATCCTCATTATAAAGCTTAAAGAAATAAATCCTTGCTTTAAAAAAAAATAAACGAGAGAGCATAATTCTTCAAAAAATATTGAATTGCTTTCTTTTATTATCCCTCTGCTAAAAAAGGAGATAAATGCAAATTTTGGGTGGAAACAATGGCCTGTTTCTCAAGCTGTAGTGATTGCTAATCAGATTTAGAAATCTGTATGAAAACAAAAGAGGGGGAAAAAAGAAGGAAAGGGAAACAAGGAGGAGAATATGAATGAGGCTGAGAGCAGGTATGAAGCAAAACTTCTTTTTCCCACAATTAAATAACAACAACATAAAACAAAACTAAACCATGTTCCCTGTAACTGAGGACAAGTCTAGCATCGTTTGACAGTCAGTAAAGAGTAATTGTACAAGCTTTTGTTAATATGTTCCACCAGGATTTCTCTGAGCACTAGAAGCTGTTCACTGCTTTTGCATAATAAAGCCAACCTGAGATCAGACACAACAAAACTCCATTATTCCCACAGGTATTTCAGCACAGAAGTCAGAAAGTGCTCTTTGGAATTACTGTCATGATCAGCATAGAAGGATTTACAGATCTAATAAAGCCAAGAGAAAGCATCACCAGCACCATCTCTCCTTCATTTTCTTCCTAGAACAAACTTTAAAGAAGTAATCATGAAGATTAGTGGGATGCAGCTCTGACGGGAGCCAAGACTTTTACCACTTTAAATTTAAATCATATATGTATTTATACATATCTGTATCATGTATATCATTGCATTTATTAGATTTACTGGATTTTTAAAATCTGGTTGATGTGCACTAAATGGGAGAGAGACCAATAAGCTGAGAGTGCTCCATGGAAATTCACATAGAGTTCCTCAAGACCAAGTTAAAACTTAATATGCAGCAGATACCCAAAAGGTCTTTTGATTTTAAGAGCTACCTGAGATGGGAACTGCTCTAAACATTTTCAAATCAGGCACAAAAAAACCTTCCAACTACCTAATTTCACCACATCAGCCACAGCAGAGTAACTGCTTCCCTCTTTATCCACAGTTGGCTCTAAACCTTTTCAAATCAGGCACAAAAACCCCCTTCCAATTACCTAATTTTACCACAGCATAGCAGAATAACTGCTGCCCTCTTTATCCATAGTTGGCCTAACAATACTTCAGGGATTGTCTCTTTCTTGAGTTGTTGTTTGGGTTTGTTTGTTTTGGGGTTTGTTTTTTTTTTTTTTGTGCTATAGTAAAACAAAAACCACAAACTCTGTCTTGAGCTATTTGTGGAGTGTCTAACTGTCTGGGATATTTAATTCCCAGAGGAAGAGGGGAACCTCCAAACAAACCAAATTCTGTATATCTGACTCTTTCACCACTTCACCCTAAAAAGCAAGTGCTGATAAGAGAGGACATGTTCACATACCAAGTGCTTTATTTAAACCATTTTCCCCACTTCCTCAACCTGGCATTTCAGCATCCTGGGAAGAGGGGCAAATTGAGATTCTTTTATTACTATCTTTTAATATATACCTTGGGTCTGGATAATAAAGGGATATTTCTTACCATAGGAAAGACAGAATTTCTTTCTTTAATCTCCTGTTGAAACAAGACAATGTCACCCTAAAGTGTCAGGTGGAATTTATTTCACTGAGCTAACAACACTCATTTCCTTACCCTGTTGTTCCTTTAAAGCTCTGAGAGTCTACACACAGATGCCTCTGAAATGTAGCTCATTTTGAACACAAGGAGGGAAGAAGAGGACTAGACAATCTTATCTCACCAGAAAATCTTCATAGAAGCACGTGTCCCTAAAGAAGAAAGGCTCTATGCTTCTAATTTCATTCAATATTTCTTTTCAAGCTTTTGAATAATGGGCTTTACAGAACATCTTTTTTGATACTAACTGATCTTTATAGCTAATAAAACCCTCTTACTGGGCTTTGGTACTTACATCTAGAATCCAGAAAGTGTCTTTTGCAAATATTATATTACAAATAATAAACCTAGCTAATTATACGTAGTAAATAACCTCACCTTTCAAGCCTCCCCATTTGCTAAATATTAATCACAGCTTTAAGCTGTCTAAAAGCATGGCATTAGAGTGGGGGATCTCTCTGGCAAAGGATCCCAAACTATCCATCAATATCCCTTTCATGAAAAGCATTGATTAAACCTTCCTGGCAGGGGCTTTGATGAGTTTGGGTGTTGGTTCTCCCCTCTGCCGAACCACAGAGGAGCTCCCCTCTGGAGCCATCACAGCCCAGCCCACCCTCAGCAGCCTGGGGGAACCCTCAGCCCCCCAAATCTGCTGCCAGGAGCCTGAGGTGGCACGGCTGAGTCTGGGCAAGGCAGCAGGAGCTGCACCAACTCCGATCTCCTCTTTCTTCATTAGGACTTGAAACAATAGGTGGGGAAAATTCAGGACCAAGGGCTATTATGTATTAGCTTTCATTTCTCTGCATTGATTGAGCTTATGTTGTTTTATGTGTGTGATGAAAGGGCAAATCAAAACCCATTTCTCTTTTGTGTCAATTCCCTTTCTCTTTTTCAACTATTTATCTTCGTATTGCAGTGCAGCAACAGATGGCACATTAAAAATGAATTCACTTTTTGGGAACTGTATACACTGTGCAGCTTATTCTTACCATCTAAAATGACGATGTAATTAAATTTCTTTTGGGAAGGTACCTATAAAATACAGCAACATAATGCCCACTTAAGGAACAAGACGTTTTACAATAGAAGCACTTGGGGAGGAACACAAATCTTCTGGGGAAGAACACAAGTCTTCCTGGCATAGGAACTCTTGGCATGGGTATTTTCATATGAATTGCTGACCCAGTTTAAAAAGTGTATATATACATATATATGTATAAACATATAGATATAGCACTCAGCTTATTTCCCTCTCAGATTTTCGTAGAGGAATAAGGTACAAGTGTTTTCTACATTAATTTCCCCTGCCATGTTTACAAACAATTCTCTCAGAGAGGATTCACTGGATAATATTATTCTATTAAAAAGTAGCTCCCAATAAATTCAAATTTTAATATTATTCTATTAAAAAGTAGCTCCCAATAAATTCAAATGAATAACATCACTCCTAGCAAGCACTGTATAGGTCAGTTTACGTGCAATGCTGTCAGTGTACACTTAGCAAGGTGCTTAGGAAAAATAACCTCTTAATCACGTGAAAAATTACATTTGCAGGATCATAACATTTTAAACCCTAGTCAGGGGATCACATTTGAGGAGCAACAAGCCAGGATAACACACAGGTGAGAAACTTTCCTTGCCAGCATTAACACATTTGCCACAAATAGAAGACAAAAGGTTAAATTCCTTCAAAGCACAGTGCCTAATTTGGTGGCAATTAATCAGCTCAGATAGGAGAATCATAGGAATATCAGCTTTATATACCCAGAATAAACAGCGGCATGAAACACATTCCTTTCCTATGATCAACAGCACCTAACAATTACAGTGATAGTCATTAGCAGGCTGTAGAAAAAATGAAAACAAGTGTGTAGGAGGAGGGACAGGTCACACTGAAGCTGCCTTTTTATTAATCATCATTATAGGAAGGGAAAGAAGAAATATTAACTTTCCGTTCCTATGAAATGTATTAGTCATTGTTTTTTAAACTTGATTATCTGCTTTCTGATCCTGAAATCTTTCGGGTGCTTGAGTGGAAAAACAAACACCAAATATATAAAAATAGACCAAACAAAACCTGTTCAACAGAGCAGTTACCCACAAATCATGGAGAAACCCAAAAATCATGGAGAAACCAGCAATACCACATGATGTCATAGTGTCTGATAAGTAATTTCTACCCCAGGAGAAAGTTTCAGTTATAACACCTTTATTTTCTTTGGTTTCCTACTGCAGCCCCCCTTTGCTACATTAGCCTCTCTTTAGGAAAAAAAAAAATCAATCTGGGAGAATTTACCTTTTAATAGAAAAAAAAATCAAACAACACTTTATTTTCACTTTTTCTTTAGGTCAAAACTAGCCAGTACTTTTGGTGTTTTCACCTGCCTTAAAATATTCCATCAGAAAAGACAGAGCTAATAATCTCTGGGTAAAGGGAATGGATGACTTTCCCACCACCAAAGAGGTTAAAAAAGTACAGAAAACCCTACAGATAGACACGTTCCCTGGTTTTAAAACATTGCAATATGAGTTTGGGGAATTTTTTTGAAGTGCTGTTGTTGGAAATTTCCTGTGCCTACATGAAAGATGGTATTTAAACTGTTGTAACTTGGCTGAGTCAAAAGCAATTTGCAGGAGGACACTGAAAGGCAAATAAACACATACAAGGGACAGGTCTGCTAACATGTTAAATAAACCACACTTACACACAGAGCCTGACAGTTCCTTTCTCAAAATAAACACATTTGAAAGTAAATATGTTGCCCTGTTGAGTCAGGCTGCATTTGGCATCTCTGCTTTCCCTCCTCCCACCCCACAAAGTGTGTGTCAAGGATGTTTTCATCCCCTTGTTTGTCTGTCTCCCCTAATCAGGGAGCTGTTGTTGTACTGAGCAAGTCGGGGTATTTAGTGGAAATCAAGATGGATTTAGTTTGGAATTAAGTAGATCCCCATGACAGGAAATATTAAGAGATGATGGATGTCTGACAAATATTTAAATTAAAAAAAAAAAAATCAACTCCCATTTCAGAAGGCAGTCTGCAAAGCTAGATTTATGAAACTGAACTTTAAACTTAAAGGAACATATTTTTCCAGGCTTTATGTATTAGCAACATTGCATTTAATTTAGAGATTAAATAAACACTAGTTTGAGGCAGTCCACCAGGGCTGAAATGCTTCATGGAGGCAGGCTCCCAGTTTTGAGGCTATGAAATATGTCTCCTATTTTGACACTATTGTAATAGCATAGTTGCTCACTTTCCTTGTTTCCATGGGGTTTATGGTCCATAAAGTTTAATAACAATCTTAACAGCTGAACAGTGAGCACACATCTCTGGGAGGCTTCTGTAGGAAACAGGATCTGAATTTTATCCATGTAATTTTTAGTGGCAGCATATGTCCTTTCCTCACCACTGTCCACAAACACCCACACCATTAAAGAAAGCACCAAGGAACACTGACTCACCTCAGAAAACAGACCACACACCCTCATATCCTCCAGGAGCTGAGTGAACAGAACTCAAAACACCAGTTCAGATTATGAAATTGCTGAATTTCAGAAAAATTAAAGGAAAAGCTTGATAGGTCCCATAGGAAAAACATCCGGGAGCACCCACAAAGAGCAGAGCAGTGGCTTTCCTCCATCTGAGTTGGTACCAAAAAACTTCACTGTCTTGGGTGCAGGTAGATCTTCTGCCCTATGGAGTGCAGACCTCCCTCTTCACTCATCTTTCTCCACTCCCACAAGATGAGGCAGGAAGGATTCAGTTCCTCACAAAACTGGCCCCTAGGCTGTACCTTGACTAATTGCTTTCCGTAAAACGCGAGTGAAAAGTCCCTCATCTTGACGCAAAGAGAGGAAGTGTGTCTTCCCAAAACAATATTCAAGCCTGCAAGCATCTTTTCCAGATAAGACATAGGCCCACCTCTGGTCTTATCCTCTGAGGTAGCCCAAAACAGAGGGAAAAGGGCTAAACAAACCACAGGAGACTGTTCACCGGAGGGCAGGTTCCCAAAACTACTGCAACACACCCCAAACCTCCATCTCACTCCAGCCTCTGACCGGCTCATCTTTGGAAACTGCTTTCTTTCCAGAAACCACCAAAAAAAAATAACCAAAAACCCAACCAGCTAGGAAAGCTGGCAAACCTGAGAGCCCTAAAACTAATGTGGGATTCACCTGCAGGCATCAAGCTCAAGAGATGACCCCGGGGGTCAGCCCTGCTGGCTTTGCCCTTGGCTCATTTGGGTTCTGAGCTGAGTGTTTGGATCATGGACCCTGGGTTCTTTCCAGGGTGGGGAAAGCAGCACCACTGATTTGTGATCTGGGTCAGAAAGTAAAATTTGCACACAAATCCTGCAATATTGGTCAAAAGTTAACCTGAGATCTCTTTTATACAGCCTGATGGAAAGTTTTAGGTGATACAAGGCACACTCGTAGAAAGAGAAAACACCTTCCCCCTGCAGCTTGGCTTGGACTTTAATTTTGATTAATTTGTGACTGCCTTGGAGTCCCAAATGTTGAAGAATCATGTTGGTCCAAACCAATCAAAGACAAGATCTTCTGTCTAGTGATAATTCCACCTATTCCACTATTTTCATGGTTTTTAAGGGTTCTTTTGAAAAATAGAAGTAAAAGGCAACATTCAACTTCCAAACCTGGATTTGCATAACAATTTGTAAGGAAGAGCTCTATACTAGTACAGAATATTAAATGAATTCCCCCTTTTTAAATAATTGAATAGATTTCAACTTGATTGTGTCTCTTTAACATTTCAGTAGATTTTTTTTCAATGAATTTGACACATCAAGTAATATCAGAGTAAATCTACCTAAAATATTTACAATTACTTGCAAGATATTTTCACATGAACCAGTAAATTGAAACTTCCTCTCAAAGGAGAGACATAAAAAAGTCATTTTTATGGTGGTTATTGTAATTTTAATAGGCAATTTCATAGGTAAACAGAAGTGCTTGATCTCCATTCACTACTGTATAACAGGCTGTGCTGCATATCTAATGGAATCACATGGATTTGTGTACAAAATGAACAAGAATTATAAATGGCTCCTTCTGTGATTTAAACTTTACAGGTTTATGTACCTCAGCTACAGTGCCTGAGAAGAAAACACAACACACATTTGTGTCACACAAACAGGCAGCCCACTCCTCTGGGGAATAAAGTTTTAAGAAGAAAACACTCCAGTTTGGCATTAAAGCAGTTCAGCAGAAGGAGCTGTGCACACATTTTTGGGGTAGCCTCCATCCAAGCTGGCTCACTGAAATGTGTGCAAGCTCAAAAAGATCCGAAATTTGTGTGGGCAAATGACACTTTCATGGCTGGAGTTGATTAATGGAGCAATAGATTTAAAGGCTAGAAGGGATCATTATGATCATCTACTATGACCTTCTGTTTAACAGAATTTAGCCAAGGGATTCCCACATCCAGCCCATGGCTCATAACTTCTAGTTGAGCTACAACCAATATCTTTTAGAAAGACATTCAATCTTGATTTAAAGACTTCAAGTGATGGAGAAGTCACTACATTCCCTGGCAAGTTGTTACAGTGCTTAATTTCTTTTTTCTTATTTTCTTTTTTTTAAATTTTACAACTACAATTTTTGTTCTTTCAGGCCAGTCACTTTATCTCCTCCTGCTAGATTAAAAGTCCTTTTCTAGCAAAAGTTTTCTCCAAGCAAAGAATATCTTCATCTTTTCCTCACAAAGACCATGCTGCTTTATTCTTCTGCTATGGGATTCTCATCATCCCCACAGGTCTTTTCTGAAATCTCCAAACTCTTTACATGTGAGCACCAACACCAGTACTTGTCAAATAATGTTTAATCTATAGGGGTAATAACAGCAATAATAATACTGCAAGGATAAACTTGGAGAAGAAAACAAGCATGGAAACCATTTGGTCTTTCTCTTTCATACACACGCTCATGCAAATATCCTTTAGAGAAAAGGAAGAAATTAAAAAATGAACTAAATATGCTGAGTTTAGCCAGGCTGGAAGACATAAAGATAGTAAAACAATTTAGCAGAGCACAGATCTCGGGGGCTTTTGCCAAGTTATGCTTGATGCAAGGATTCATGAGGCATAGGTACCCCCACAGTCCTCTCCATCATTTCACCTGGCCTGGGTCCCAGGCATGTTCGAGGGGGTTTTTAGGTGCTGTACCTGACCCAGGCATGCACAGGGGGCTACAAGAGCTGGCTGCCAGCTCCAGAGCATCTGAAACTTTCTAACACTATGAAAATCCTCAGCTGCTTGTCAGGACAGCTTTATGGAAAGTGAGATGAGGTTCTGGCCCCAGAATTTAACTTTAACTTGGCCATAACTCAATTTCTCACAAATAGCAATTTTGGCATGTTCTGGTTCTCTTGCACAACTGTGATACATGCAGTGGGAATAATAAATTATCATGCTATTACATGACAACAGAAACCAAAATGTGTTTGGTTCCATGCAAAGGGCTAAAAACGTGGGCTGTGATTTCATGGTACTTTCACTAGGCTGGAATCCCATCTATTTACATTGTTTAGTAATGAACTACTGATCATGTGAGAGACTGAGAATTCATGGGGAAAGTAATTGCCCTTATAAAGAGGGTTCTGAATGAGGTGGGGGTTTTTTTGTGATGAAAAGCCTGGATATCTGTAGTTGGAATCACTCCCCTACATTTCAGGCATATATTGCAATGACTCTGACAACCTGGGGTTTGGAGGAATGTCCACAAATGCTGCTTCTGCTTCAGATGTGGAAAACACAACAAATGTACAATCCAAACACCAATGCCTTTTCATAATTCACTAAAATCGACTGTTGGATTCCACTAGTGTTGTTGAGAAGTTAAGAACAGGAAAACAAGAGGCAGGGAATTCAAGACAATCTCTGACTTAGGGGGGGAAAAAAGGAAGCTATTTTCATTCTAAGAAGACAGTGGGCAGGAAAAGAGATTCCTGCTAGGGAAACAAGCAGTCACTTTCACTGAAAAGGAAATACTGAGCTGCTTTGTCCTAAGGTCTCAGTGGAGCAAAGCCTGATGGTTTAACCATGGCATATGGGTTGCAGCCCAAGAGAGCTAAAGAGAAAATTTGGAAGCTCGTGTCAAATTTTCTGCTCTCTATATAGCTTTGGCCTAGGCCTCAGCAGCAGTCTCGAGGGACAGAATGATGTACTGCAATATAACAAGCTGCCTGACATTTTGAAATGCCTTAACCCCCAGCTTTCCATCCACCTTTTAGCCCTGGCAGCAGCCTCCCTCCCCACACGGAGCTGCACGAGGTACAGTGCAAGGCTTCACCGCAAAGGAAAAAGTTGTCATGTCTTTGTCCTTGAGGGTTTTAATCGGCAACGACTCCTGGCTTCGTTAATAACATTTTCAGCAATATAATAGGAAAGGCCAGTTATTGTACAGAAGGGGGGTGTGTGCATGTCTAATGTCCCTCACTCAGGCGCAGGCCGTGTCTCAGCAAAGTCTTGGGACTACTTTCAAGGTTTTTCCAAACCAGAACGCAGGATGGGGGGGGGGGGGCATGAAAAAGGGAAAGCACCGTTTTCCTGGAAATGCAGAAACTGCAACCTCCCTCTAAAACACAGAGCCTCCTGAATCCCTAACAAAGGAAGCTTTAGAAGCACAAATGTGAATGTTGAAGCCAAGCCGGTGCACACAAGCAAGAAGAAATTTATTTTATGTTTCCAACAACTTTCAGATTTATATCTGGCTGTTGGAGGCCAAACCCTTAAAAACAGTGCAATAATTAAACATCCAAACCAAAATCTTTCTGCCCCTCCGACACGGAAAACGCTGCAGAACCAAAAGCATTATTAATTTTAAAAACCCTACGTTCTATTGCAGGTTTGGACTCCAATAGCCCAGCTCTCAGGCTTCCTTTTCTCTAAAAAGTCAAAATATCGAGGGGTTGGATAGAGCTCCTCTCATACATTATCTCCCTAATGACTTTGACCTATTAATAAGTGGAATCTATCAAGTATACTCTCTCCTACAGTATTTTGTCAATCGTTATACGCCTCAATGGGGCCACCATTAAAAATCTGCCAATTAATTCAGTATTTAGGACACTGTTACTATGAAATATGCTATGTATCATGCTATTTCTCATTATAAATATAGAAATGCTGTAAATTACAAGGTGAGATTAGTATTTTCTGCAATAAGAAGTGACGCCTTTTAATGATAATCATTATATATTTTGCCTCTTCTCTCCTTCAGCGGGGTTCTTTTATAGCTGAGCCATTCCAAGGAACAACAATCTGAATGCCACAATGGATATTGGAAAGATATTATTTCAATACCCTAATTCTTATTTTCTGCCATTCTGTATTAAATCCTTTTGGCAGCAGGGTCTAAATATGCACCCTAATTAATATTTATTCTTCCAAGAAAGTAAACTGAAGGGTTTTTCCCAAACTTTAAACAATGTCCTATTAAAAATAAAAATAATATCTACAAATAATATTAGGCATCTTACACTGAGTGCATGTTCATGTACTACATCTGAATAAAATCCTTTTGCTGACCCAAAACAAAGCTCTTGCCCAAAAATGATTAATTGTGGCTTTCTGGTCAATAAAACAATAAATAAAATGAAGAATGAGAATCTAATGTGGTTGGAAGTCTCTAATGGCATTTATTAATTAATTTATTTAATTTTGATTTTAAAAAAAATGTAAAAATATTATTTTGTTTAATATGCCATGGTTAAGAAAAAATAAAGGTATTAGCATCAAGTTAGCATGATTGCAATGAATAATGTGAAAAGTGCCTCTAATAGAGTTGTAGTTGTGGTTTCATTTATTGTAGATGAAAAATGACATTTATCAAACATTTGATCTGATGGGCTATATATTTATGGAGAAACAAAAGAGAAGAGATTAACTGGCAAGAAAATCCATTTTGATTAGACTATTTAATGTTCTGTGTATGTGTTACAAATAACCCTCCTCCCAGGAGGATTCCTTTGAACCAGATTTCTTCAGTTATTACTTTTATTTAGCACTGAGACCATATGACCTGGGAACAGAACCTTTTAAAACACTTGACAAGAATCAAAGGTATAAGAACTTTTATCTATACTGTTGCCTCTGTAAGGAAAATCCTACTGCTACGTGGGATGCGCTTGGTAAATTAAACTTCTCTTGGTTTTCAATGTATTTTTTTTAATATTATCATTTTAGGATCTCCGCTTGTACATTTCTCAATGATATTTCACTTGGAACTGCAACCATTTATCTAGGGAAGCATCTGTGTGTTTAACATATGGACTGGAAACTTTCCACTACAATGACTGTGTTCTGCCAAAAAAGCCAGCAAAAGAAAATGTTCTGATGTAAATATAAGCTGATATCCAAGTTCTTCACAGGTCTCAGATCTTTAACCATCTAAGCAAAGGACAGTTTATTACTACTGCAGCTTTGTTGAAAACAAATCCAAAATAAGACAGAATAAAATAAAATTAAAAATAGAAAACCAGCAAAAACAGGCCCTGTATATTGCAAATCCCCATTTTGGCAGCCCAAAGAGGGAATATAAGCTTAAAGGCCTGAATTTAACAAACCTAATTATCAAGGCTTAATTAGTACCAAGGGTAAAGCTTCATGGAACACCTGCAGACTTAATTTATGTCCTGACAGAGAGGAACAAGTGTTAATGGGCTGTATTTATGTTAATACCTGAACCTTAGAGAGCCAGTGGGATAAAACAGACTATGCACTAGTTTTTTGTTTCAAGCTACAGAACAAACATAAAAGATTTTAATCTTAATATTAGTTTGCACATAAGTCCTTGGGGAAAGTATAGATCTATTTAAACTTTAAAATTGGAGATGCTGAACACTAAGAGGAAAAAAGTAAGTTAATTTAAAAAGTGGTGTCAGTGCAGAAAATACCAAACCAAAGAGAGTCTGTGGCCATTTTTGAGCATCCTGTGAGCAGATACTGTTTTTTTAAAACCTCTTCCACCACACCATTGATGCTTTCTACAACACGAACATAGATTTTTTTTTTTTTCACATTTTTGATGCATAATATAATTCTTTTCTATATTCAGAGGGAAGGCAAAAATGCTGCCCACCATAACTGCAGAGCTGGGAGTATTGCCCCTGCCTGCTGGTACTTGGTGGACACGATCTGAGTTGGCTTTGGGCACATTTTCAGAGCAGAGCCCTGTGGGGAATGGGGCCTCTCACGGTCTACCAGAGCTCTCAGAGCCCAGGCTATAAATGGGCCATATGGTGCCACCAGTCCCAGCTCTCCCTGAGTGCCAGGAGAGTACAGAACATTCTATATCCATGCTGTTCCTCTCTGTGTGCACTACACCACCTTGGAGCTGGGGTTCAGGTAAGAATAAATAACCTGTGTTTTTCCCACTGAAAATGCAACTCTGTTGTAGCAACACTGGCTCATCTTCACTTCTGGCACTGCAAGTATCCTGACTAAACTCAGAGAGATGGCACATCTCAGGTGGAACATCCCCCCACGGGAGCACAGCTTGGCTTCATGCCCCGTGCCTGGGGACACCGTTTCAGCAGGGTTTCCCAGCAGAAGGTCAGTGAAAACTTACCCTTTTTGCTCTTGTGACTAAAGGTTTGCCTCTGCCCAAAGGCCTAAAACAGTTTCCCTGTCTGTCATTTCCTGTAAGGACACCAGGCCCAAGTCTCTACAGCTGCCTAAGGGTAAGAGTATTTACAGGACGACCCATAGGAATTCAAGCTAATTTAAAGACATACATCTTGGTTAAGCAGGAATGGGTGGGTTGGTTAGTGTCTCCTCCTCCCCATGTTCTTTAGTGTAATGGCAAGAGAATTCTTTCAGTTTTTGTTATCTTTTTTCCTTCCTAGTTTATCATCCTCCTTAAAATATTGACACTGCTGCTTCTTCCCTTCCTGCTTTTCTTCCTGGCAGTGACCACACCCTGCCACCAACCCACTTGCCACATTTCAAGGGCATACAAACCATCAGCACCTTCCATGGCTCGACTGAACATGTCCCAGAGGATGTTTGCACAGCTGTGGGAACAGGGGCCATTGCAGGGCCATGTTTTTGTGCTGTCAGCTGGGAAATGCAGCAGACCCAGTGATGGCCAGGAGGGATATTTGTGTTACCTTGTAGGAGACCCCATCACCCTGCATCCATCAGAGGCTCCTTCTGTCTGAGGACAAGCTTCCTGAGGCTTCATGAGGTGCAGCTTAGAGCAAAACCCAGCCAGAACAGACTGGGCTGGCTCAGTGTAATTGCAGAGGGGATTCCGCTCGCTTTCAGTCCTTAGACTTGAAAAAGGCTTCTAAGGACAAAGGAGGAAGGCCTTTCCATCTCACCCGCAGCTTTCCAGTGGCCCAAGCATCACACCAAACCTCAGGAGGAGCAAAGTCAGCCTCCACCTGCACCCTGAGGACCGACCCCTGCCCCAAAAATGTCTGAGAGCTCTTGCACTACCTTGGAGGAGCCATGGCCAGTGGAATGCTCCCCAGCTTGGATCTCCAAGGACATGAGCTCCTTGTTGCTCCCAAGCCAACCACCTGGTGTCCTCCACACCCTAA
This sequence comes from Phylloscopus collybita, assembly GCA_027886175.1. Classification (NCBI taxonomy): domain Eukaryota; kingdom Metazoa; phylum Chordata; class Aves; order Passeriformes; family Phylloscopidae; genus Phylloscopus; species Phylloscopus collybita. The sequence continues at coordinate 2,269,130 of JAJNNQ010000008.1, forward strand.
ATTCTTGTACCTTGGAGTGCTGCTGGAAACATTTGCCCCATTTCTGAGTTTGGAAACACCTTCTGAAATATGATACAAGTACCTCACCAGCACCAGGAGTGAAATGCTGCTGTTGAGAGAGTCTTTGCTCTCTGTCTGTTACTTGCTCTCCCTCTGTGAAAAGGAAGAACACTGACACCTGCTTGTCAGGGCAATAATCAGTTGTTTCCATGGAGGGGTGCATTGAAAATAAAAATATTAATGGTAGCAGCAAACTGCTCTCTCTCTCTAAAAGTCCAAACTCTACAAAAAGGGTCACCTACCAGACCAATCCGCAACTGAAATTTTTGTTCAGAAACTATGCACTAAAAATAACAATAGTCATTCTTCTTTTACTACTTTTATCAGTAGCAGTACTTACTTTTAAGCCCATTTCTACCTCTGGCAAATTTATCAGGCCACAAAATGTGGTTTTCCAAACTGGACATTACGCATTAACACCGATCTAGTATTTATGGTCATTGTGGAGAGAAAGCAAGCAAAGCATATTGTTTCTTGGGTTTGTTTTTTTTTTCTGGTGAGCAGCAATGACACTGACATTGCACAGCACACAGGAGTTCTCAGGTGTGTACATGTGTGCAGATGTGTTCTGGTAAATCACCTCAGGCCCGGCGTTACGGGAAGAACACGGCTGAGGCCGCGGCGCAGGGCTTTGCGGTTCACGTGTGCTTTCATCTTGGTCACGTAGCCACCTTTCAGAACAAGGTGCTTTCTCTGTGTTCTGTAAGACTCGCCCGAGACAGACGATAAACGGAAATAACCCATTAATCAGATTGTCAATGAACATTCTGAGAATGAAAACACAAATCCTGGACAAATTTAGTCATCAATTTCGCAAAACATCTTCGGCATGGGAAGTCGGAGGTCTTTTTGAGGTCTAAAAGGCTGCTTTCTTGAGTTTCTTAAAAGCAGAAACAACACTTGTCATACACAGTTTCAATCGGGCTTCTTGTTCTGTTTTCTAATTTCATTTCATCCCACTTTAACATGGCGTTTTCCACCTCCCTCAGATCTTCCCACAGAATCAGCCAGGCAGAAGAAACACTTGAGTAGCTTGTGCAAGCAGGATGGCTGAGCTGGTCACAGCACTTGTCCTGGACACATTAACCAATTTTGCAGCAAAAAAATAAGGATAATGTTCAGAGTGTGGAGTTTAACATTAATCCAAACCATATTATAGAAAGCTGTCCTCAAAACCATCTATTATCTGCTACCAGGTATGGTGAAGCCAAATAAGAACAGGAAAAAGAAAACCAAAACAGTTCCTAAGATTTTATTTTCCACTTGGGAAATTTTCACATCAGTGAAATGAATAGCCGTTTTGCTTCAGTAGGTGCATGTCTTTTGGGGTCATCTTTTGCTCAGCAGGAGTGGACAAGGATGAAATGGGATTTATGGAGCTTTTAATTTTTATTCTTTAATGTTTCTATTTTCTAGTTCAAATATATTTTTATTTAATGTTTAAAAATATGGCTTCCCAGTTCAACCTCATTTTAGTTTCACAAAGTAAATGCAATTTATGTGTTGCAGTGGAAGAAAATACAAAAAGAAAGAATGAAAGTAGTGAAATTTTTCATATTTCAGACAAGAGCAAAATTTTTATCCAACCTGAAATATTTTCCATGCTTGCTTAAAAATCCATAAAATGAGCAATTGCTCATCAACTTAAGAGTTATATATGCGAAATCTCCTGCACACAAGTCAGGGCCAACGCACGACTGAAGATTTCTAACCATTTGTTAAATTTCCCACTCTGCAAGTGCCAAGGGATTGAAGAGTAAAAATGAAGGAGGGAAGACAAGGTTCCAAGTCACTAAACTGTAGAGATGTCACAATCTTTTCTGCAGGGAGATACTGTAGTTGCACAGTAGGGAGGAGAAACCTCTGTTGCCTTTACACCAACACAGGATGTTAGAATTTTAACAGAAAGAAAACAGCAAAGTGTTTTTAAAAGTGTAGATAAAGAGAAGAATAAGCAGCTCTACAGACAGACCACAAACTTTTATCCTGGTACTGTTGAACTACATGAAACTGTGCATCAGCTGCTGATGTTACACTGTCAAATGTAACCCTTGGCTTGGTATGCACTTTAACAAACATAGATGGAAGTTATTTTATGAATTAGAAACTTTAGCTACTGAGATAAACACACAGACAGTGTCTTCCTGTGCACACAGGACAGCTTAGTTAGACTGAAACTCTGACTAAACACATTCTGTCAGCACACAATAGTAGCTGAGTTTCCTATGTCTTCAAATGTAAACTCTTATCAAACATCACAACTACTACGGGGCAAATCACATCCTTGTTGTTCCATTTATTTAACATTTGATAAAATCAATGATCAAACAGCAGGTTCCAGGAATCTTTTGTTTGTTTTGCACTTTTCGTTAATGGAGAGTTTAAACCTCCATTATTTAAGGCATTTTATGATCTCTCTGCAGTTATATAAATGCCATTTCAATTTTGCTGGAATGTAATACAAAAAAGGCAAATACACTTCACACTGTATTTCAGTGAGCCACGTCCTACAGGTGCCACCCAGGAGTGATAGACAAGGTCACAAAGTCAGTCTCACACTTTCGAAACACTACCCAGCTCTCAAATAACTCTCACATCACCCCCTGCACCATTTGCTGTTCATAGATGAGGAAAGCAAAGCACAGAAATGGAACAGAGCTGCTGTGTAGGGATGCAGCAACCTGGAAAGATCAGGTTGGAAGCTGCTGATTTCCTCACCTGACCACTGCTTTTTCCTGCTGTGTTCATCCTTGGTCCAATTGCTTCTGGTGAGGGACTCACCAATGTTGCTGAACTGCTCCTGTGCTCCTAAATTTTAGCAATTATGTAAAAAAGTACCATTTCAGAGTGGAGGCAAATTTCCACCAGAGATAAAACTATAAATCTCTAGACTTCATAACATCTTTACCCTTGTGATTTCCACACTTCCCCATGGAGAAGATGCAGAGGGGCTGAAGCAGGGTAAGGGTGTTAGACTGAAGGTTTCAAACAGTGAAAAGTACCTTTCCCCTTCCCCCGGAGTCTGCAACACCTGGATTTTGGCTTGGATTTCTTTTTCTGAAATGCTGACCTAATATTGAATTCACTCAATTTATCCCAAAGCTTATCAAAGGATTTTTGTTAGAAAATGAGAACTATTTTATAATGAGTAAACATTTAATATATCTCTGTTACACCATTAAAATTTTGTTCCTAGCACTTTTCCTATCCCTGATCTGTACTTGCTCATGGAATACATCAAGTCTTTCACTAGTACTATCAAGTCTTTCACTAGTACTAACAAACTTCACTGACATGAAATTTATACAGCTGTAACAAACAAAAGAAGAAAATTTTGGAGTCTTTATTTACTAAATTTCCAGAAGTGCCAATTTTTGAGTGTTAATACAGCAATCTGGGACAAATTTAAAATAATTTTTTAAATCATGAGTATTTTGGAAGCAAAATAATTTTTTTAACAAAAGAGAAAACTGGAAGAGCAAAAGATAACAACAAGACTGTCTTTTTAAATTTCTGCAGTGTCCTCCTGTCAGTGCAGCTTTGCCAGCTTCCCATGGTAAGCAAGCAAAAGCCAAAAAGCAGGAGCAAACATCCCCTCCCAGCTCCAGGCTCCATCCATGAACTTCCTGGCTTCTGTGAGTTTATGTCAATACTCTCTCTAATAACTCTGATTTATATAAGCTGAGACCTTAAGCTTTAATAGTATTTTCAAATTCAGGATTTTGACAATAATTATGTCACTAGAACTATCCCTTTATTTTCCAGAATTTTTAAGTTCTTTTTGCCTCTCAAAGTATATTCACCCTGTCTTAAATGATGCCACCTTAACCTAGAAAATGCTTACTAGTTTACTCAAAAATCAGTGGTTTTATACAGCAAAAAAAGAATGGTCAGTAGTAAAAGAAGGGATGAGACTTTGATGAAAATCTCACATGTGGATGCCCTCCCTGTGCACACTGAGTTTGCAGCTGATTGCAGCAACAGATGCACTGGACCTGCCTGGCACCCTCCCTGGAGCTACCGAGATTGCAATTATCGTATTTTCTTTCTGCTCCTTGAAAGGAGTAACACCACATGCATCCCAGCTGCTCCAAAATACTAAACCACAGAAAACAAAAATTTATACCAAGGAAGAGGACAGAAGGAAATTTTTTAACTCCTATATGACTGGGCATTAGGGAAGGAAATTACCACTCACAACAAATCAACAGCCTGCTAAACACCACTTACACATCAGCAAATTCCAGACTGTTTTCCTTTTATCTTCCTTATCTAACATAATCTAAAAACCAAGGAAGAACATATTTCGTTTCACTGCTTCAGCAGCAAAATGGACCAGGAGCTTTACTGGTCTCATCAGCTTTTAGTTCCCCTTGCACACGAAATTTATATTTCTCAGTGTCAGTGTCCTTAGAAGAAGAGTGAACACAGCATCAGGATCATTAGTCATCTTTCATGCTCTGGAGGTCCTTCTCCACCAATTTAGTAAAGAACAATGCTGTGCAAAAGAGACAGGGTGGCTGCTAATGACAGGCAACAGTTCAATATTTTATGCCACCTTAAAAAAGTTTCAGTAACTGAAGGTGTTCTCACATTAATTCTTTGCATCAATTATTGACAGAGAATTTAATTTAAAGGCAACTAGTCAGTAACCTAGGGGTACTGTTTTAAATAATTTATAATTTCTGCATGGGTGTAATCATATTGCTATTGATTAAGATCCAGTCACTTCTACCAGTCCAGCATGTCTCATGCTAATTAATTTTAGTGATATCACCTTTTTAACTCTGTATTCCCTGGTAACAGGAACTCATTATTAAAAAATAATTTAATCAGGAGCAATCTTTTAAAGTTTATTTGATTAGTACTTGCTGGGCCATTGAAAAAGAGTATTTAAATGCAAGTAAAATTAGAGACTGAAGAAGGATAAAGACAGGCTGATAATTTCAAGAGAAAGGCAAGAATGCTTTAAAACACCCTAAGATCTTAATTAGGTATGGGAAAGAAGATTAAGAGAGAGTTATCATCATTGCCCCTTGATGACAAAGTTGTTAAATGCATTAACTCCCATTTAAATCAATAGAAATTTTGAAGATCAGTGCCTTTCCAGTGAATTGCAACTCTCAGTGTGGCCAGCCCAGACCCTCTTAACAGCCCAGCAAAATGCAGTAGAATATTCCAAGTCAAGAGTGGGAAGTCCTACTCAGTCTGTCCCCCTCCTGTCTCTCACATCACCCCCCAGCAGAGAATGAATCTTCATTCATCCACTGTGGAAGATTCCAGTGCCTACTGGAGACACTTTTACCTTTTCAGTTTGCCTCAAATTTTTGCAAGTGCTTCCTCAAATGAAGACAGAACTACCCCCATCAGCCTTAAATCCCTTTTAAAAATTCCACACCAACAAAAGGAATATTTAGGCTGCTGGGGCTTGTTGAAACCTGCTGCCTACCCTGATTTATCTACCACAGTGTCCTTGTTTCTTTGGGCTCTACAGTGCACTCAGTGCTTTGGTGGTGTTCCTGTCCTGCTCATGGACTGTGAACTTCCAATCAGGAAGTGCCTTTTTACCCCAGATGTGCATTTCTGAGGTGCTCCACAAAGCAAAAATGACCTGACCCTTTGGTGCTGCAGGAACACGAGCAATAATAAAGCCGCAAAACCACCTCAAAGCGTGTGAGTGCACATTTAGCTCTCCAAAGCCTGCTGCACACATCCCATTTAGGGACTTCAGTCATATTCATTTGGCCCAGACAGCCCATTTTTGATGTCACTAATTATTGCACATAGAAGGCTTCATCTACAAGCAGCAAGAGTGGAGTTCAAGCACTTTTTTGTGAAACCTGATGAACCAATTCCAGATTTTCCCATGAAGGATTTCACAAACCCTACAGACAGTTTGTGACTTCATGGGAAGCACACAGACAAGTGAGCAGCCAATACCAAGGGAAATAAAACCTTTCTGAAAGCAGGTCTTTTCTCCAGTTAAAGGCCATGGAAAGGATGCTACCAGTTTCAATGAGAGGAGAATCTGAGAAAGTTTTCCTTAATAAGCACAGATGTTTGGAAGGAAAGCTAACACAAGGATAGAAGACCATCACAGAAAGGAAGAAACTGGAACACAAGGAGGAGGTTGCAAGAGAAGAACTAAAGGGATCTATTCCTGATTTTTGTAACCTTTCCATGGAGATCAGGCTGACAATTCCTCACATATATCCAGTATCAGCAAGGACACAGGGCAGGGACTGCAAAGACAATGAGTATAATCATATCTCCTGGAGTCAAAACATTTAGCCTCTAAGTAAAATGACAAACCCTGTAATTTGAACTTGACACATGCTAGAAACAAACATCCACCAACTAATGCCACAAAGGACATGCAATCTTTGTCCCTGAAGACACCATTATGTAAATTAAATTGAATCTAGTCCACTTTGAGGTTTGCAATCAAATGGGTATTTTTAATATCAATAAAAATTGAGCTTTCCCCAGAGAATCCAAATCAAGCTGCTTTCGCAGAACAAAAGGAAAATGCTGAAACATATATGCTTTTAAGATAACTCAATGAATGTAAAATTGTTAGCAGAACCAGTACATTCAAATCTACTATGACAAATAAACTGTGAGGAAGAATAAACTGATTTGACATTTGTATTCTCTTAGAATAAAGAAATAAGAGAGTTTTGGGGATACCTGGATACTGGGGGCCACATCTGCAGGAGGCTCTGAACACCCTTCACAGCCACTGCAACCACCACTAACTTCACACCTTTGGGGAAAAAAATACCCCAAGAATGCCAACAAGGACTGCCTATGATTTATTCTGTTCACATTGTAAGGAACAGGGATACAAGAGGGTGAAAGCTTCTCTTGTCTGCTAGAAATGATTTTCATATATAAAGTCTTTTACATAAACCTGCTATTACACACAAGTACTAAATAAATGTAATATACCATTAAAAATAAAGGAAACATCAAAACAATAATTAGGCAAGTATGCTCTGTTTTCTAATAAGGATCAACCCCATTGCTAATCTACCTTGAATAATGGCTTTGTTAACAAAATTGCAACTGCAAAAGGTTGTGTTTGACAGTCACACCTGGTAGTATGAGACTACATTTCAAACAGTTTGGGGAAAAAAAAATACACCATTAAATTTACTGAATACCTTGGCTAGGGTTAAGTATTTTATGCAGGCATCAGCATCTTTAAGGAGTTCACCTTTTAAAAGGAGCAGGTTTTTTGTTGTAAATGGCACTGACACTACAACAAGAAAGTTCATTTCACAAAGATGATTCATTAAGAAATAAAATATTCATGGCTGACAGCTTGAAGGATCGCCATACAGTTTTATTCTAATGCACCTGTCCTCTTTGTCAAGTCCAATATGGGATGTCATGTCGCCAAAGTTTTATTTAGAAATTGTTTGTCAGAGTGAGCTTTCTAATGTGAATGAAAAATTCATTCCCTCATTAAGAAGATTTTCCATGAAATGTCTAGGATTTTCAATGAACACCAGGACATGAACCAATTACTGTTAAACACTTAAAGAGACAGTGTCCTAGCTCACTCAGCAAAACCCTTAATGCACAAGTGTATGGAAAGAACTCAATATCTATCAGCACAACACAAATGAAATATCAGTTTTATTTTGGTTTATGTGCTTCTTCCTGCCTTCCATCTTCTCCCTTTTCTCTTCTTTTCTTTTTTCTTTCCTTTTTTTTTTTTTTTTTCAGGGACAAATGGAAAATCATGAAGTTTGAAAGTTCTCAGTCAAATGCACATACTAGATGCTGAGAATTTGTATACGACTTGAAGGACAAAAGTATGGCATAAATTTACAGAGATTCATCAAGCAGCTGAAAAGATAGGCACATGTAAACCTGACAACAACACTTTATCTGTGTTTCTTTATTTGCTGAAGTCCTGTTCATTCCCTTTTTGTCTTTTCCTCCAAGTTTACCTGCCCCAGCTAAGGCAGCACCCACGCCAAGCCCTGAGCCTGGTGGATCATAGACACAGCAAAGCAAAAGGTTCTCCCAAATCTCTCCCTGAGGGGTAACTTTCCTTTGTATCTCTCAGAAAACCTGCCTGCATTCATGGCTACAATTATCTACATCCCCTATATTTTATTTTTATCATTAAAGGAATTACACTTGGACTGAGGTGCTCCCCATGACCAGATATCCACAGGTATGCACTCTCTTCAGCTGGAAGAATTGTGGAAAATAATTTACCTACTCATTCCAGACTTCAGGCTGTCAGACAGCCCACCTGGAGAAGAAGTTGGGTTGCTGGGCAGCTGAAAACCTGAGACATCTTCCCCCTGGTCTGATCTCTTCCCTGTGCACCACTGCCTGGCATCAGCCTGCTCCAGAGCTGCCACCCCACAGGGGTGTCTGCGTGCAGGCAGAGCCCAACACCTCCTGAATTACAGCTCCTGAAGGAGCCAAGCTTCCCCAAGGGCCATAAACAATACCTGTCCAAAACACAGATCCTGCACATGTGTGCAGGGACAGCCTTGCTCTGTCTGGCCTGATGAGCAGAGCTGGGAGATGTCCTCTCCCTCCAGGCTGGGGTGGACACCACACACGTGCTGGGGTGCCTTGGCTTGTGCTCCATCTCTCTGCATCCCACAACCTGGAACTGACAGAGTTGGTGCAAGACCTTTCCCTCTTGTCCAAAAAATCACAATGATTGGTTTAAAAAAAAATCCTCTCATTTTCATATCAGAAATTCAAATTAGTAATTTGAAGAAGTAGCTCTTTTCCTTTCTAATAGGAAAATTGGTAGCAATTGGAAATCTTGTAAGTTTCTGATATTTAGATTAATCCTGTTACTCATAAACATGTCTCTCCAAATAGTATCTATCACACTGCTCCAGCCACCCAAGTCCCCACTTCTAATGAATTCTGAAAAAAAATGGGAGTTATATATATTAGGGTTCAGTTTTAATCTGTATGTGTAGCTGACTTTTCCTTTCTTGCACCTTTGGGAATTTTTTTTCTATGTGATCTATGATTTAAAAAGTACAGCCCAGTAACTTTGTGCAGTGCTGCCCAGAATTACTTTTAGTAGGAAAATAATCAAGGGCTATCTACATCCTTTTGGATTTGTCAGTTTTGTTCTTGACTACAGTAGGACGTGAAGAAACATTTTCTTAGCAAATCAATACTAATTTATCTTATTGTTATGGTCCCAATAGCCATAAGACCTAAGCTGAGAGGGAAGTGTTTATTCTGAGCAAAAGTTATTCAAATATCTGTAAGACTAGATAATTTAGAAAAGAAAACACATATGACAGAAGATAACACTGTGCCATATTTTTTAGCCACTTTTCACTTATTAAAGACAAGAAGTCTAAATAGGCAGATAATGGGATCCTTAACTTCCTCATGCAATTTTCAGCTGAAATTCAAATTTCAGTTTGCTTTTTGTGTCTTGAAGGAATGATGCAGCTGGGGCTGTAGAAATAAGTCCTTATAGAAACGGGGAGCTCTTATTCTTCCTTGACTAAAACTTTTCAAGATGCTATGGAAACCTTCCTATCAATACTGTGTAATTATATATATATACAGAGTATGCTTATAAGTAATATATATGGACATCAATTTCTATTCCATAATACAATTCCATAAATAAAAAGCCAGTTTCTTTAAGAGTACTCTCCAAGCCTAAGCACACTGAAGGAGCTGTTCTGACCTTTCTGCCATGTGATAACACTGCCACGAACCAATCATCGTTATGTGCCCCAGCTCATACAGTCCATTCTCTACTTCACATAGGTGAATAATTAAAAGCAAAAGCCAGGGGAAATTGTTAATCATTTTGTCAACTGCAAAGGTCACCCAATTGTGCATCACAATGACATAATCAGAAATGCAAGGCATTATTATTATAAACGTGAAGAAAGGGAGACCATACTCAGCTCCAAAACTCGTCTTGAAAATCCCTTGCTCATAATTTTATTTACAAGGCATACTTAGAAACTGCAACTATTTTAATCCTTGCAATCTGATAGTATTTTTCTCCTGAAGTAAGAATAGAACATGCCTTTCAGCTACCATTCTTTCTTAAACACTGATTGTACTATAAGGTACAATAAATTATTGCAATAACCTTTCACCCCGCTAGACCTAAGTTCAAATATAACGGATGTCAGACAGAAAATGAGTTTGTTATTTTAAGCTTAATCACATCAGACACCTCAATTCTCACGGGCAGCCCAGCTGAGGTGCTCTGCACTTGGCAGGCTGGTTTCCCTCATTTGCTCCCCCAAATTCCACCCCCAAATCACAGCTAACGAACTCCATCCCTGATTTAGGAACACACGTCAGGCGTGTAACCCTACCCGTGTGAGTGGCCCTCCAAAACCAAGGGGGTTTTGCAGGCATGCAAATGTATATGTCTGCTGGAATCTTGGCAGAACATTCAGTGCTGGTGGTCAGGAAAGGGTTATAGGAACCAGAACACAACAAAACTTTCTGTGGAATGAAGCAACCCGCCTGCTAATGCAACATTTTGAAAATGTACTGGTTTGTTGTTTTTTTTTTTTTTTTTTTTTTTAAGGGCAAATTAGGAGTTCTGGAGCTCTCAGAACTAGCAAACACAGAAAATCAATTAAACTAACATGTGAAGCTTAAATATATCACATTGTAAACTCATATTTTATGCCTCCACTTTAAGTGCACTTAGATGATCTCCTGGAGGAATTCAGAAAGTGTTATCTTATTTTGTGCCCAAAACCAGAAAAAGAGCTCCACTGGGCTTGCCAGGCTGTTAAAATTAAAATAGCTGTTTGAGCACAGCATAATATATGAGACGTTTAAGGCATTTTCCCCTAGAATTTTGGTTTATCTTCTTTAGTTAATTTTCTGAGATAAAATCCAGTTATAAATAACCTGGAGGCACTCTAAGTCTGCTGCTTGTGGGATGGCAAATCTTTAATAGCCAGAAATTCTGCCTCTTAGAGATCTCTTGAGGGAATAATAGTACTTTGAAAATTATCCAAAGGAAAATAAGCAAAAAGCATTATAAAAATTATAAAAACCTGTAATTATGCAGGAAGTTATACTATATTTATAAGCTAATAATGAACTATCACCCATAGGCTTTTTTTCCCCCTTTTTAAATACAAACATAAAAATATTCATTGACTGTATTCAATTCAAACTGCTGATTTTCGCTAGAATTGATTATATAAGTACATACTAAAAAATTTTCTGCAGGATAAGCCCCTACAGACATGTGCCAGACCAATAAAAAGAAATAAAACCTAGCAATTAAAACAGATGTGGCTGAAGAATTGAAGCAGAACTGCCCAGAACTTTTAATTTTCAGTACTCTAGAATCAAGGAAAGAGTTATACCCTGACAGCATGTAAAACAACTGAAATATGAAATTAATACTTTCTCTAAACCAAAGACTACAATAACAATATCCTGGCTGTCATCCACTGACTATGTCTATAATTACCACAGTGCCTACGACTAGAAAAGTAGGAGGCAATTCAAAACAAAAATTGAGTCTGTCAGACTAGACACTGTAAGATTTATTCTTGTCAAAGATCTGTAGGCCACAAATCATAATTGAAGTTCAAGCAGTTAAAAAAAAAATAAAATTGTGGAATATAAGAGCAGTCTTTCTTTCTTTCTTTTTTTTTTTTTTTTTTTTTTTTAAAGGTCTAAAACTGCTATAGAAATCTGCAAGTCAATCACCTTGTCAACATTAGCAAGGAAAACAGTTGAAAGCCATTCTGACAGGCAAGGTAGAAAAGAACACGTATTTGTAACATAATAGAAAGTAACTGGTAGAGATTTAGAAAAGAAAAAAAAAATCTGCCTAACTATTCTCCTTGACTTTTCTGAGGTTACAGAGAAGGTTGACAATAGCAGTGCAAATGGCATAATTTATTTGGATTTTTAGAGTGCCAGCAATGAAATTTAATGTATGAAAGGTAAGAGCAATGAGGATGGACCAATGAGCTAAATTCGAGTATCAAGATAGAAAAGAAAAAGAGGGGTGGTTTGAAAGGGGGAATTACCCACACCAGCAAAACCCACATCTTATATTTTTCAGGAAATGTCAATTTGTCTTGCTGCTTTGAACTCAATACAAATTATTAGACAAGAGAAAAATAAAGAACTTTAAATGAGAAATAATCAAAGAAAATGTTTTCTCATAGGGAGAATAAAAGTCTAGAAAGACTGGCTAAGCATATTTGTTGTCACTGTACCAAAGGACAAAATTTACTGAGTACCTCACATTCTACAAATGGTACAAACCATGATGATCCTGCTCTGTTGTCTCCACCCATCCTGCTCAATTTAAAATTAACAAAAAAGGTGTTGTTTGGGTTTTTACAAAGGCAATTGCACTTTCTCTCACTTAAAATAAAATGTAATGAAACAATACTTTATCTTTGATGGACAGTTTTAGAGATACCTTAAAAACTCCACTGAAGACATCAGATTTGGCAGTTTCTAGTGCCAAACAAGGCTGAGATTTCAAAATACAGATGTACATTTACTTATCATTGATACTAAGCTCTCATTTATTAACTTAATTCTACACTGTGGAACTCAAAGAGTTGGGAAAGCCTTTGTTTAAACTTCTTTCTCCCTAGGATGTTCAAAATCTCATTGTAAGCTGTCTGCAGGTCTTTTTTTGTGCACAGAGCAGCGTGGTGAGCCTTTAAGCAACAGCTCAGACACTCTCCCAAATATTCATTAGCTATTGCTCACACAAAATTCAGATGAAGCATTTCCACTACATTTTTCAATTATTCAGAATCTGCAACATTAGCTAAAATTGGTCCTAGGAAATCCATTGCCAGCAATGTGTGTATTTGTGCAGGAGCATGACAGAGACACGTTTTTATGCTGATCCCTCCAAGATCACACTGCAAACATTATGACCTCTCCCTTGGACAATAAAACAAACATCTGCTTATTCAATGAAAAAATATAAAATTCTGAGTTACCAAAATCAACCCAACTTTGAATGATTCAATCAACAGGGGGAGAAGTTCCTGTGAACGATGGGGCTGTGCTTTGGAGATAGGAAATCTGGGCTGCCTATCTCTTAGTTCTCCTTTACCTCCTTAACAACTTCAGATGCATAAATAAAATCTAGGACATTCCATTTATATTTTTAACTTCAAACCAGGCATGAGAGAAAGCATTTTGCTGAATGCCAAACTCACGCAAATATTGAATATTATGCATTAAAAATGTAGTTGCAAGACCATTTTTGAGGTTTCAGTTCCATTAATCACGTTGCCTCCAGTGGGGATCTCTGGATTCCACTCTAAATAGTTTGTGTCCATGCAGCATCATCTACAGCTGCCTTTCCACTGTTTTTCCCTCTTTCCTCACCAATACTGGAAAAAAGAGTAGCTATTCACACTATCAAGGATGAAAGCTGACTGGGAAGACTTGCAGAAAGATCTTATGATGCTCAGCAACCAGGCACCAAAATGGCAGATGAAATTAAAAGTAGATGAATGATGCACATGGGGGAAAAAAACCAAATGCAACATCTCAGGTCTGTACCAAAGCTAGAATGCAAGAGCCAGATCTCGGGGATGTATCACAGTGCTATGAGAACACCAGCTCATTATTCATTGCAATTAAAAATGAACTAGGAAGCTGAGATTAGGAAAGGAGTAGAGAAGAAAAGACAATTTTGCCACTGCATAAATTGCAGGTTGTCTGCAGCTTGGGCAGTGTGAGAAGCTCTGGTACCCTCGTCTCAAAAATCTGTGACAGCAGTGGAACGCTACAGAGAAGGGCTAAAGAAATTTTGATTGCTATGGAGTAACTTCTGTGCACAATTAACTTCTGCATCTTCTTCCTCACAGGGGCAGCTGAGCAGGGATGCACTCGTGGCCTCAGAACTGTGAGCAGCTTGGAGAGGGGGAATAGGGACAGACACCTCAGCACAGGAGCTGGATGCAGCTTCCAAGCTCAAAAACAAGAAGTCACTGAATTTTTCATGCAATATGAAGTTAGGCTGTTAAATCCCTCCCACAAGACACTGTGGATGCTGAAAGTTTACAAGGCAAAAAATTAACCAAGCAATGCTAAGTATTAGAGGCTGGGAGATATTGGGTTTTGGAAAAATCCTTTACTGTTTGCTGTCTCCTTCTATTGCTTCTGCTCTTCCCATGTGTTAGAGCAAGTGCATTCAGATGGTTTGAAATTTATCTATTCCTGTATGGAATAGATTTTTAATGAAAAACTGCCACACATGAAATGCTTCACCAAAAGAAAATGGGAGGGATTGGATTGAAAGGTGGGCAAAAACCAAAACATGCTGAATAAACCTGAAGAATGGCTCAAACAGGTTCTTTTCCACTGAAGATTTATAAATAAGCACAGCTGTCTATATTTTATCAATAAATCATGCCAAAAAGCTAGGTCAGCCTTTTCATTTGTAACATCCTCCTTTTCTTTTTCACCAAGTTCTGGGCTAACAAAGTTTGATATTAAAAAAAAAAATTTAAAAAATCAAATCAATCCCTCCAGGGATGGCACCTGGCTGCTTTCTTACACCTGCAGCAAAAAGCACAGGGTTTCCCTAGGACAGACCCTTCCTACAGGAAAATGATGATGCAAAATCCCATTTTTCTTCACCACATACCCCAAAGGATTCTCTGCTGCAGCCACGGAGTGTCCCATACCCAAAATGATTGTTTCAGGCCCCTGGGGCACAGACCCTGGCCTTCACTACTTTATTGGAATAAATGTAGGTTTAATGCCTTAACTACAAATGAATCAAATGTAACATTTAATACAATAATCATCCTGAGGAAGAAATGGAGATTGTGGACTGATGGCAACATTAACCTGGGAGATCACTTCCATCTTGCCTTTTTTATGCATTTTTTACAGCTCTGCACACAGATCACTGCAAATGGAAACCCCTTTCAGATCTTTTTTCTCTTTTAGCAAATGTGGGTTCAGCTGTGGCAGGAGTCAACGCAGCAGCACATCTTGTTCAAAATGTACTCTATTGACAAACACAGCACAGTTAGCATTTTAGCCAAAAAAAAAAAAAAAATCAGATAATGCTATCTATGCTAGTCCTCCTCAGTGGAAACTCCTCTACTTCAATACAGCTATCCTGGGGGTGACCTCTTGTCCCTTCCTTTTAAACAGAACTACACCATTGCCACCAGCATCCAAGGCAGGATACAGACCCAAACCTATCTCCCACAGAAAAAAGCCCTGTGGAGATGTAGTTAACAGGGGGGCCCTCAGTTTAACAACAAACACCCACTTGGAAAGGCAGACAAACACAAAAACCCATCCCAGAAATGTATTTCTTCGGGGATTTTGGTTTTGCTGTTGATCTTCACATTCTCCTCAGTTGAAATCATCTTAGAGTGGGTATATCCCAGTCCTCTTTTCTTATTTCTAATTCCTCTTGTCATTCTTTAAAGCAAAAAACTCTTTCAGAAAAAAAAAAAAAAAAAAAAAAAAAAAAAAAAAAAAAAAAAAAAAAAAAAAGAGAAAAAGAGAACTCTCCCCTTCCTGAAAGGATTTTAAACCTGTGTTTGAACTGACTTTCAATAAAAATCCTCTGCTACCAGGTCTGGTTGAACAGTATTCAATACCATTCAGCACCATATTTTTCTGAAGATGGTGTCTTGGTTTACTGCCAATGTCCTTGATCAGAGCACAGAAGCATTTACTTAGGAAAATAACATTAAATGGCAGCCCATGGCAACAATAACAGCTCCATCGCTGGAATACACTGGCAGAGGATGCATGGGTGGCTCGATGGCCCTGAACACTTAAGTACATTTTTTTCCTTTCAATTCCCTCTGGTACATTAATTTTTATTGATAGCTTATAGCTATGGCAAGTGGTCTTGGTTTTACTAACTTGCAGGACTGAAGAATATCACTCATGTGGAAAAAAAAAAAAATCCCAACATAACAACAAGCTACTTGGCCACCAGGCTGTGTGTTTGTAGTTTTGAACCACAAGCCCTCAGTAAATTTGGAAAACCAATGGCTCTTCCCTTCCCTATTTTATCTGCTCACACATGAATTTATTTTAAAGATTAAAAAACCCCATGATTTCTCTACCTTCACAGAATTATTCGCTGATTTGCACTGCAGACCAGGGTACAAAGTGTAGTGGATTTGGGAAATGCACATTTTCTCCTTTCTCAACCTATTCTTAGCAGGCTGGCTGAATCCTAAGAAAAATTACTCAATATGTGATGTTACATGGAAATGTAAACTTCAACAAGTTGCAGGGAGAAAGTAAGCAAGTACCACTTCCAAGTGGCACCACTGTCTTCCTTCAAAGAATTTTGGTATTGCCAAATGCTGTTTCCTTTTCCCTGCCTGTCACACAGAGGCATCTGTGTCCAGTTTTATCTTCAAAACATGATCTACTAAAATGAAGTAGAAAAAAACCCCAGAATTCTCTGTTTGTTTGCATTAAATAACTGATTTGTGACAAAAAGACCAGGGAAAAAAGGGTTATGGCATCCCAGTGCAGAGAGTTCTCAGTGACCATGGTCTGTAATCAAGTGTTTCTGTTGCCCATGCTGGAGGTTATCCCCTGAATCCTGATGTTAATGGATCATGCTGAGGTTTGTTTGTTTATTCCCACTGAAATCTTAAGGGGACTTTATATTAATCCAGAGTGAATCCAATTTCTGCTATTTCTACATATGTGACAGTAGAATGACCTTGCATTGTTACACAGCAACACAGCTGCATATCAGAAATCTGGAACGTGGGGAAATTGCTGAGTCAAGCCTTTAAAAGTAACACACACATTAGTAATGCTAATGATACTTGAAAATAAGTGTTAAAAAAAATGTCAGTGCATCACAACTCTTCCATTACAAACCCCAGAGCTCTTACAAAACGAGTCTTCTTTCACTGAACATGAAAGCAGCTCTGTCCTCATGTATGGTTTATCTTTCACTGTTTCACTGAAACATCACCACATACTCTGATCAAACCTGCACAGGCACAAAGCAAAAGGGCAGAGCACAAAACAGCCACAGAAGCACAGAATCATTAAGGCTGGAAAAGACCTCCATGGGTGACCAAGTCCAACCTTTGACCTAATATTATATTGTGAAGTGCCACACCTACTCTATTTTTAGTATTTTCAGTCATCCCATGGCTCCAAAAGCCCTGGAATGTGTATTTGACAGCTGTAGAGACTGACTCCCCAAGCTGTGGTCTCAGCACTTTTCACTTTTTTCACTACATTTGACACTGAAATACCACTGGTCGTGATCTTAAAGACAGAAAATAAAATGAAGATGAAAAACGGGGCTCATCTTCACTCCTCAAAAACAATGGAAGTTTAGATTAGACCAATAAAATGTATTTCACAAGCATCTTCTTATCCAATTTAACAATGATTACAGTGTTACATGTTAATTATCTGAGCTTCTCTTAATTTTGGGGCATCTGTGGTGGACACAACTGGAAAAGAGCCTCATATTTGCACACTCTGGGCACACGGCTGCAGTGTGGGATCACACCAAGTACAACAGCAGGACACTTGCCAAGGTAAAGGCTTTTTAGAAAATGAGAGATATAAGCTCTTCTAATTTGATAATGCATCTAATTTTTATACTCCCACCTTTGTTTTGCCTTTTTTCCACATTTGAATACTCAGAAAGGATGTAATGAAACCTGACTAATCAGCATTTTCAGAGATGAATCTGATCTCCAGGAGCTCTTTGGGAAAAATGATTGAGGCACAGGGGTTTTCTAATTCTGATTAGGAATCTGCAATCAAAAATTATGTTTACATAAAGAAACTTAAATATTATCAACAGCATTTAGCACTGCAGAATTGGCACTAATGATAAAAATTAAGTACTGGTGAATCACATTTTAAAATTTTAACACTTGAAACAACAACAACAATTTTCCCTTTTAAACACAAGAGCTGTGACTTCCTGATGAAAGTCCCAGAGGTATTTTCTTCTTCTCTGGAAGGCATATTTCCCTCTAATTAATTAGGGTGAGGGACTGAGGCAAAGTGAAAGGATGAAGCAGAACCTGACTGCTCTCTGCAGCTCTGGCTGTTCTTTATAAACTGCAGAGAGAAATTTCCCCTGCAAAGGTATTTTGCTGGGGTTTGAGCAGCTGGTTACAGAGTGGGGCCCCAGCCCTTGGCCCAGGGAAGTCTGAGCAGCACAGGCTCTGTACAGACTGGCTCTGCACTGGCCAGACCCACTGGCTCTGGCATGGTAGAAAGGCTCCAAATGATTGTCCTGAGAAAAGGGTTCAGGATCCCTTTTACTGCTTGCATTGAAACAAAATATTGATTGGGACTGGTTTCAATATGCTTCCTAAATTAATGTTTGGTTTTCTTTCTTTTCCTTCAAGGATTCCCAGTGGCTGAATTTTAGAAGCAGCTCATCCAGCTCTGAAAACATGCCAGTCTCTATGTGACATTTCATATTCATGTGAAAGGAGAAATACATTTTAACTGAATTGAGAAACATCTTTTATAAGGATGAGAGATAAAGAGGGAAGAGAGGGATTGTTCTACAGTCGTATAAAAAGATCTTGGCAAACAATTTTGCTGTACTGGGATTGAATAAGGGATACAGCAGATATTTTGTCATTTGTTCCCTGGGTTTTTGACTGGCTAGAGCAGTGAGAGAAGCGTTATCATAAACATCTCTGAATTGCTAGAGGAAATTTTATTGTCTGCCAGATTCACAAATTGAAATTGATCTTCATTCTGCCACTACCAGTTTTGCCAAAGTATCTGCAAAGTAGACACAACAAAATATGGTAGCCTTTCAGGTTACTTCTGATTAAATTCATATCATTTGTCTTGAAACAAAAGTTTTTTTTCTTTTTTTTTTATCTGACTGCAACATATAATTTTAGTCAGCTAACACTAAATTAGACACCCACTCAGATTTATTATGATAAGAACATTCAGTAAGCTAATTTCAAGATGATGACTCCTATAAATTCTTATAATTTATTATTTAGTACTTTGGTTTTTAATCATTAAGTACGTGAAGACTTTGTAGGTCAAACCTGTATTAATGAAGACAGTAATCTATTTTTCAAACTCTCTGCTCCTCACCCACCTTTCAAATTGTAAATTAACAGAAATATCTTTAAACATATGTAGAAGAACAAAGGGAAAAATTGGGAGTATTTGCAGCACCATTTAACTAACCATTTCTGAGACCGTGTCTATTAAATCCACTTCCTCACAATTTTTGCAATTCTTACCAAAGGGAATGCTGAAATCAAACAAAACAAAAGATAGTCCTTAAATGAGCAATTTTAATAATCAGAACAGCAAAAATGAATGGAAATTATGCAAAGATAAGCACTAAAGTTTTCATTAGATTGTTACATTAGCACAAATGGGGTCATTTAGAAGAACTTTCTCTTGCTGGCCACAGGTTTCTGAAACTTAAATATTAACGGTATGAATTTTTTAATAGGCAAGTAAAGATATCAGAGGGGAACTTCTCATTCACTCAGGCCATGCTCAGCACTGTCTGATGGCTCCTCTGTCTGGGAGGGACTGGAGGGAGCTCTGCTGCCCTACAGGCCTCTGACTATTTGAAATCCCCATTCTGATTTTACAGATGCTGGTCCTCAGCGCATATTGACCTTTTCCTTATTATGCTACATCTGTTTGTTTTTACATCTCATGTTTCATTGTCCTCCATCCTCTGGTGCTCTCATTCCCCGTGGGACATTTAATCCTTACAACAACACTGGACATTCTTCTCAGAAATGCATCGGGACTCTGAAAATCTGAATATATCACCCACAGTACAGCACATTAAACTACTCAAGAATGCTGTAAATCAGTTGAAATGTATTTTTAGGAAGAGCTCCTATAACTATTTCAGATCTCACACACGTGCATTTATCTTCCGTTTGCTGTTGCAAACTTAGTGACTCATTTGTTACTGGGAATAATAGTTGTGTCATTTCTCCATGCAATTAATAAAGCTTTGTGCCATGGGTACCTAGTAAATGAAATTCACAACAGGAAACAAAGCCCTGCAAGCAAACTGCATTGCTGGAGCTGCACCAGGTTACAGTGATTCACTGGTCCTTGCCCCTTTTAACCTTCCAGCACAGGAACAAATATTTCTGCAGATATTTAATATTGTGCATGCATGAATAGACAACATTACAAGTAACTTTATTCAGACTGTAGACAGGCTCCTCCAGTGCCAAAAATATCTTTGGGTTTGATGGAAATCACATGAAGAAGAGCCTCACCTTCAATCAGATATATGGAAAAGAAGATGGAGGAAACAGGACAAAGGATTTAAAAAATTGAATCCTTCAGGAACTGACAGATTTAGCCACAGAATAAACCATTGGTGATGACCATATTATAACTAGAACAGACCATATTCTAACTAGAACAACAGACATTTCCTTGGTTCTTATATTTTCACAATATATGCTCTGCCAAAAACAATTGTGTCTGGAGAGTTGGTTGGGGGGCCATAGGGGACAGGAAGGAAAGAGGGAAAACAAGGAAGGAACTGGGCTTGCTTTTGACTGGGAAAAAAGAAGAAAGGAATGGAAACCTGCAAGTCAGCTTCTGTGTAAGTGTCCTAGACTCAAGAGGGGTAAATAAATCACAGTCCAAAGGGAGATGAGGCAATGGCACTAGTCACAAGAAAATGTAAGAAAGCACACATTAGTGCAGTCCCTGAGCATGGGCACCCCCCCTCTGTGCTGGCTCTGTAAGCACCAGCACAAACCAACTACAGAAGGGCAGAGGTTTGTGAACCAGGCTGCCTTCACCACCCATCTCAGTGTGAGTGGGCTCCTGGGACCCTCATCCACTCAGACAGCACAGAGCAAACCTTGGCTACCTCACTGCCTCCCCAAGGAGCCAGTTCAGCAATCACCACAGAGATGAAGCACAGAAAAACTCCATGACCTGAACATCTTCAGATCTCAGCAAAGGGAAAACAAGTGACAGAGAAGTCCACCAGCACAAACAGATCAACTCTGGACATTACCAAATGTGTAGGGGAAGGGCACTATGCATGAGTGGACAGCATTTCAAAGCCTCTCACCTCCAGCACTGGTGTATGGGGTCAAGTGGAGTCACCAGAACCCTCTGGGCCATGGTGAGAGATGGGAGAATAAGCCAGACATCTCCCCTCATAGTGCCCTGCACTGGGAGATCCAGGTCCTGCCTGAATCCTTCCTAGGACAATGCACAATGTGCCCCTGAGCTCACCACATCCAATCAAAATCTACCAACAAGGTATTAAAAAAACCCAAAAGCTAGGGTTTTCAAAATTTGGATACTAATACTTTACACTTGGTGCCCCCCCCCCCCCCCCCCCCCCCCCACTTCTTTTACGTCCAATAGCAAAACTAACTTCTCATTCATTTACAAGTCTTTAGCAAGAATTTGGCCAACAAAATGGTGGAGTTTAGCCTGGCTAAACTGATGGCACTGGACCTCGGTGTGATCACCCAAATCAACCTCTAATTTTTGAGACACATAGGAAGCCTTTTGCCTCCTCTTTGTCTTAGGTTTCCAGTGTAAGCACCCATGACACAAGGAGAGAAAAAAAATTCCAGTAAACAACGATCATCTGCATCTCTGCCTGGAGCAATCACTTCCAGGGAGCTCCATCACAAAGGCCATTTTGTTCTTGGCTTCTGCAACTGGAAGGATTCATGTCATAGGATTTTTAACGATGCTCTAATACTCCAAAATGCAGGTTTTGAGATGATGAAGGCCAACTTCTTTTGTTTTTGCTGAGAACAAAACTGCTCATAGGGCAGCTGGTTTTGGGCTGCAGACCCTTCCTGCTGTGGTCTAGACCAAAACCAACAAATCTTTTTACAAAGGCCACTGCACAGCTGTGAAATGATAACTTTCAGGCACTGAGGATTTGGGTCATATTTGACCTAATGATCTAGAAGTGAAAGTCTCCTTAATCCCATTACTAACGCTCTGACTCATCCAGCTCCTGATTCTAAAAATGTCTGCTAAATTCCTTAAAAAGTTACGTTTTAATCTGAGAACATTAATTACATTTAAAATTATGACTCCCCCATGATTTATAACCTCGCAGAAAATACTGCATTTTCGTATGTGGTTTTGCAATTTTCACTTCTATATACCTATCATTTTCCATTGTTTATTTTCCTTGATTGATGGTAGGGCTTTGGAGGTTTCCCATTATGAGCCTTATAATTATCACTGGTAATAGAGAAGCTCTTCCTATTATATTCAGTGAGACTGCCCAAATTATTCATTGTAGACCATTGGTACAGGACTACAAGGAAATAAGAATTTATTTCCAGTCTCAGGCATATGCTAGATAAGAGGATGTATTTATTTCTCCATGTTTCAAAAGGATTAAGGTTTGAAAAAATAAATATCACTTAGCTTGTCAGCATGCAGAACATTATGGTGCTGAGTTTAAAGTCCCTTTCCTGGGTTAAGTACGACAAATCTAAAAACGGGAGGGGGGAAATCTCAACTATATCCTTACTCAGCTAAATAAATGAATACTATAAATTTTAGCTGTTAAGCAGGTTTACAGAACAGCCTGCACAAAACTGTATCTTGGCTTTAACAGTATAATGTGCTTATTTAGAGAAATGCTACAAAATTCCAGAAGTCCTTGACCCTTGGCTATACCAAGAGCTCACTGAATACATCATCTGGGTTTTGCTTAATTACACATAATTAGGAAATGCAATTATGCTTTCAGTGTTACTCTGCCATTAGGAAGGAGTGTAGTGGACAGCAATAACATCAATAGATACAGGTCTTGAAATGAAAAAAAAAAAAATACAGTCAATCTACACAAACAGACAAAACATAGCAAGACTACTAAACCTTAACATTTTAAAAAAAAAGGCATTTTGCTCTTGGCAATAGGAAAGTACATGTTTTAGAGGCATCTTTCCAGTCTTTTTGTTCAGAGTATCATTTAATGATATGCTCATTTGCATCAACAATCCAAGTGTCACCATTTTTTTCCCAATTACTTTGATATGCTAACTTTCTAACATATTGATGACCTTTTATCATTATTTCATATGCTAAACTTCATCCAGGCCACAGATTAGAGAATTACTTTAATTACATCTTCTCTAAGAATTTTAACATTTTCTTTGTGTGCTCCTCCCTATGCAAGGGGTGCTCAGGCACCATGATTAGGAATGCTGTCTGCAATAAGCTCATTCCCAAAGCAAAATTTACATGGCTTGGTAACGTGGGAAGGCAGCTATTTCACGCCTTGATGACTGCCCACCAAAGAAAACAGAGAGTAGATGAATGCAAGTTGACAAAACAGATAAAAGGAAAAGAGATCTGATCATCTACTACATCACACTTCTGCTGCTTTTATCATGCCTTAACTGCCCATTATAGCAACCAGCTATAATAAAATAATACACTCCATTAAATAGATGCGTTACTTGTAATGTTTGTTCAGTGCTGAGGAATATTTCACCAAAGTATGAATTAATAATATGGCATTTAGTCTTTCACTGGGCTTTGCCCTCCAAAACTTCATGGAAAGACAAGGGTGAGGTCAGCTGCACTCAGCCCTGAGGAGGGGGTGGTGGTTCAGCAGCGAGGCAGAGAGGGTTGTCCTCTTAGACTGTGCTCCCAGTCTGCCAGGGAATCCTTTCCTGACACTTTATGAGAGCTTCCCAAATCAAGCTCCATCCTGAAGGTCAAACACAGGCAAAAGTGACTCTCCCAAATGCAGCCTGCAGCTCCCTGGAGGGGACAGAAACCCGTGGCACAGAGGGTGTCATCAGCTACTGGGGGGTCACTGGGGTCAGCCCTTAAGTACCAGCAGGATGTGAGAACCCAGAGTGCCTGTCCCATCCTTCTGCCACCCAAACCAGTCCCATTGCCAGAGGCCTCAGTGGCAGAGCACAGAAATACATCCCTCAGGGTGCATTCCATATGTTCCCCAAAGGCACCCCCACGCCTCTTGCCACTGGCCCTTGGTACAGTCACCCTGGCAAACTGAAGGTGAAGCTTCCACTTAAGGGCAGCAACATTTTTTAGATGTCTTTGCTTTAATCTCAAGAACATCCAGAAATAGCAGCAATTCTGCAGTAGCATTTCAATTAGTATTTACAGTCTGTTTCTATGTGGGATAAAGTCTTAAATACTACAGCAGCAGGCTGATTTTAGGAGTTTTTAAGAATCTAACACTCCACAAATGTTACCGGGTTCTGTTATTAAAATATTAAACAGTGGCTATGCCTTAAATACCAGAGGCAGTTTGAACTGCATATGCTCCCATCTTTCCCTTAGTGTTTAGCCCTGTTCCCATGCACTCTTAAACCATGTTTTGTTCCACAAGTAACTGCAAGAGCTAAGGACGTGTGTGAAATAAAATCCTCTGCATAAAGTGCCTACTAGTTTAGCAAACTTTCTGAACTCTTTTGAAACATGCAGCAAGCAGGCATCACGTAATACATTTATAAAATAAATGTAATATACACTAGATGTAATCTAGGCTATTTTTATCTGCATTATATATCTCACTATCTAATATAAACTACTTACATGTTATCAGATATAATTACTGAATATATTTACTATTTGGAAAAGAGGGTAGCAAAAGATAGAGAATGAAGATAAAATGTAAGGGAATGCAAGTAATTCATTACTTTAATTGCTTCAAGAAGCTATGATGATGTTCTTCTGCTATTAAAATAAGTTCCTTAATTAATCAGCCAAACCTACTGACAAGAATCCTTAAACTCATTTTTACCAACAGCAATATATCTGACAAATGTATTTTTTGGAAATACAGGATACATATGATAATTAATTGTAATAAATTTATTTACAAACTGCACAGCACTCAGGATATGATTAAAATGGATGTGAAAACAGGGAAGCCATCAAAAAACCCTTTTTTCATTTCCCCATCATATTCCAACTCTCTGCACTGGACAAGATTTTAGATTTTAACAAACTGTACAACAAGATGTTTGGGGTTTAGTCTGCAAAGCTGTTCCACTGACACCACTACACTTGTTTTTATATTGGGTCCTATACTTTTCCTCAAAAAAGTTTCTATAAATAATAAAAACAAAAACACTTTCAGATTATGAAAGCATTGTTCTAAGCACAAAGTGTTGTCTGCTACTCACTCAGCAGACCTCTATTAAACCCCCACAATTTGGCTTCAGAAATAAGTGGAGGAAAACCTTGCTGCACCTCCAAAGTGCTCAGCTTCGAGCTGTGCCAGAGTCCTTTGAACAAGCTTTATAAATGACATCCATATTTGTCCATTTTTTGACTTAAATTGCTTTTGGTTCAACTGCATGCAGCACTGAATTGCCTTGATGCAATGTCATATGGAATGACATAAAACAGAAAAAAGCAAGTTGCTGGCTAGGATTAGGAAAGAAAGGAGTCACGGCCCTCGTTCACTTCAGTAAATGTTGGAGAAAATGAAAATGAAACTTCTGTTAAGAGGTAATCTCTTCAAAGCTCGATAAGAGCAGGTGACATTTTACAAGTCTCAAGTTTTTCATGTTATATTTAGCAGGTACAATGAAACAATTTACATAGAGTCCAAGACTGCTCGTGTTCCTTTTCCCTTTTTCAGAGTAAAGGGACACATTCTGCAATTCACTGGGTCCTTAGTATGCAAGCTGAGGTTTAAGTTCAGTTTCACTCCCAAGCAGGGAATCTCCCCACAGCAAAGGCAAAGGCAAATCCCAGAATTTTGGAGGAACATTTCCATCTGCCCCAATTCTCTTCCTATTAGTAGCTTCCTGAACTATTCTTTATCAACCAAACCACTTCTCCCACTGCACCCCAGGTATTTAAATGTGGAGAAATTATTCTGAGAGATTAATAATTTTTGTAAGAGCAATCTGTATGGCATCCATCTTTCCATATATGCCATACAAAATCCCACAAGGCAACTGAAAATTTTTGATGACCTTAGTCAGGAATGTTTCTTGTGAATCTGAGACTTGAAGGACCTATTAAGAGCAGCTGTAATTAGGATTCTGACTGATTGCATGGACCTAACTGTGGTAGTTCACATCTTTCTTGCTTTATGCAACCAAAAAGTCACCAGTTTATTTACTGAAAAAGAAGGGGCACCCACAATCTAGGAATTTTTATAAGCAGGATAATAAAGTCTTGTTATACACAAAAACATCTATTTCTGTGAACTCTTGGAAGGTTTTATAATTTTTAACCATCAATAAAATATTCAAACGTTCAATTGGTAATTATTTTTGCAGTTAAAAATCCTTTGGAATGACACTAAATTACATTATATAGAATGCATATTAAAGATGGATCTAGCTAATAATTTAGAAGAACTTCATAATGTTCATTCTTTTACAGATAACCTCAAATAACTCAAAAATTGCTGTAATTCTCACATGATTATCACATAGTGATTTTGTGTTTACAGTAAGATAAAAGCAAGGAAATTTAGCTAGTATGAGCTTACCAGCAAACATCACTTCTTTATTTGTTTAAATATCTATTTAATTGTCTGCATCTTCCTAAAGCCTTACAAACATCCCCTGATTCCCAAGACTGGTATAGGCAGGTGAGGTTAAGGCCTGTAAGAAGAGTGGAAGCCAGGTTGGGGACAAACATTTTTAAAAGTACAGAGGCAGAATCCTGTAAATGACACTGAGAAAGACTCTGTAAAAACTGTATTTTTTAATAAATGCAAATATTCATATTATATTATTATTATTATTATAGCAAGAGGTTTATTGAAGAAGATAGAACATTTCTAAAAATTTGAGTGAACACAAATTCATAAGTTGGCAATTCCTTTTGGCAGTTTTTACAGTTATGCTAATATTAAAATAGATGGCCTAACTTCACTTGAATTAAGACTGATACCTGTAAGAAATTCAAGAATAAAAAAATTAAACACTACAATGCAGTGTATTGTACCCTTATATATTGCACACAATGAAATATGGTTAATTTATTTTGGAGCTTAATATCTTCAGTAGAACCACTGATTTGCAGGAGTCAATAAATATCCTTAGTCTGATATTTAAGATGGCAATGTCTTCAAGACCTAATAAGAGTTTTATCAAAGAAAAGTATATTAAATTTATGTATTAAATGAATGTCTCAAGGAGACAAGCAGTTCAGATTTGATCACACATATTTTATTAGGTAGAGCCCCAGCTTTGTACATCTGCGTATTCAGCAGCAGGATTAAGCTGATGCTGTGAATGGAAGCCGAATGAACCCTTTGCTTTGTTTCTGTGCAAATCTTTTATATTGATATTCTATTTCTGAGACAATGAGTAGCAGTTTTTAGTGGTGAAGCCCCATCTCCTGTGGCTGAAGAGGCGAGCTGGGTGTGCAGGAAGGGGAGGCAGGCAATGGGAAGTTGTGCAGCCTCTAGCAAGAGGCATTTAATTCACAGCAGGCACTCCCCTGGTGCTGCCAAGGATCCCATGTCTGAAGTGAGACCTGTGCCAGTGAATGCAAACTGGGAACCAAGCAGTGACACGCCTAGAAAAACAAGAAATACCAAACGTAGATTTCCTTCTGAAAGCCTGACTGTTGCAAGGTAAACATTTGTGAAAACTCTGGGCACACGAAGTTCATCCACTAGTCTCAGCTCCACAGACAATAGAAGCTCAGAAACCAGTCTCAACTCGAACAAAAGCCATGGGATTTTGCCTATCTGTAGCCATGCTCTCTTTTATCCCTGTGGTAAGCATATGGTTGCATGCAAACTTGGGACATTTTTGTCCCAGCTATGTCACAGATTTCAGGAACGGCTTTGCATAAGTCACTTGGCCTTTGTTCAGCTTGCAGGCTGCAGAAAAAAAGCCAGCCTACTGCATTTTTCTCTTTTTGCAGCAGGGAAATACAATACTCCGATGAGCATAATAATTTATGTATCAAGCAGATGTGCAAAAGACAAGATCACAACCTTTACATCCAAACCCTGTTCCACTAATAGTACTAACATCCCATCTAACATACTTGCTTCAGTACAGTGATACATTTGTTTGCAATGATTGTTACACTGCTTTTGATTAATAATTAAAGGAAGATGCCTAACCCAGGAGGAAATCTTAGGGAATGACAGAAACATCCATTTATGATGGCAAGGAGGTAAAGTAGTACAGCAGTCCCAAGAGAGCAGCCACAGCTCAGATGTTACCTCCAATACATGCTGATGCCATCCTGCACTGTCAAATAAAACTGAACAGCACAATAGAGATATGTGACCAAAACTGTCAGCACCGATAGGTACTGCAGAAATTGTGTTAGGAAAATGGATGTACTAAAATTCAATTTTTGGATTGTATAAAGGTTTAATTTGGTGACCTTGTAGGTCTTCTTGTAGAACAAGGGAGAGACCCCACAGTATTCAAAGAAAAAGAAAAGAATAATCCATTTTTTGGCAATGCATATTTATCTCTTTATTTGCAATCCAGCTGACTGAGGATAAAAACTAGCCTGGACAACATGATGCCTTTGTTCCAGTCATCCCTTCTCCTTGCTTATAATGACCAGGATCACTGCTTGGGACTCCTCTCCCCTCAGTCTGGGGGTCAGAAAGGGAAACTCTCATTTAGAATTTTATGATAACAATGCCAATAAATCTGTGGGCACCCACACATTTCCCTGCACACAGACACAAAAAGAACTGGAGAACCGAGTCCACAGATAAAAGAGATGCAAAGGTAATTTCTATGTGATTTTACTCTGAACCTTTAGGCATACTTGTGCTTGAGTCATGTCTGCAGGTTCTGAAGATGTTCCTGCTGAGGCTACAGGTACAGCTTTATCTGTGTGAAGATTAAGGTTACCACCCTCCACTTCTCATGAGCCGCAGACATCCTCCAGGGGCTCATCACTGCCTTTCTGCCTTTTCCCAGCAGCACAGGCAGCCACCCCCAGAGTCCACCAACAGAAAAGTCAGCAGTAAAAAGTTATCTGATTCCTGTGGGTCTTTTGGGTTAGCACAGACTTAGCCTTTGGTGCACCATGGGGTTCAGCCTTTCAGAAGGGAGCAGGGCAGGAGGAAGGGGTCATCTGAGAATGAGAGAGGGTCATATTCTCAGTCCTGGATCAGTCAGTCCTTCAAGGACACTGATGTTACAGCAAGCAAAACTTTAAACCTTTCTAAGCACATTCATCACACAGGTAGGCTGTGTTTTCCAATTTGGCGTGATATACAACCCAGGATTAATCAGCATGCATTGGCAACAAAAAAAAAATCAAAAAAAAAATCAACACATCTAAATTATTTCAACCACCTGCACAATATCTCTTGATTGTCAAAATACATCTCTGGGCTGACAAATGGTAACAAGATTTCACATTAGAAAAAAAACCGTGCTGTTGATGGACTTGAACCGTGCTGTCGGGTGCGTGCTGCTGCCGCCTTTCTCACAAGGCCACTTCAGCAGCAGTGATAACACAGTGCAGGAGAACCAAATTTATCACACTTCACCACAGCCCTGCACACTAATGCAGGACATAACAACCCAGCAGGCTGGAGTGCAGCTTCCTCCCGAGTGATCCTTTCACGCTTGCGCTGCTCCAGCTCTCGTGCAGGTTTTGCCAATGACTTTGAGCTCCCAGGGACGCTGCAGGAGCACATGTGGCAGCACAGGAAATGCTCTGGGGAATTAAAAGTCACCACGGGGCGCTCTGCTGGTTCATACATTGCCTTCAACGAGACTGCAGAGGTGAACCTGAAGGTAGCTTTTGGCTCAGGAACCGGGATTTAGGTTTTTTATTTATTTGTGATGATAGTGATGGAAGACCCAGAGGGCAGCTGATCATTCCCCTCTCCCACGCTCTGTTAGCTCCAAACAGGCAGCAGCCAGGCTTTGCCCTCTGCAGCAAGCCTGGGTAACACTGCTGTGCACAGACCTTTGGAGAAAGGACAGATAGTTTGGAAGCAGCCTTTGAAAAACGTATCCCACAGAAGGTGTGCCCCACCTGACAGGACACTGAGTCCTTGTTGACTTAAGGAGTTACTGCAATTTACAGCTGGGCACTGCCATATATTCACCCCTCTCCGAGTCCACAAAATGCATTATCACTGGATAAACTTATGATGGAGTAGGTTTGAATCACAGCGTATTTGTGAAGAGTTGTTATTGCCACAGCCTTAATGACAATCACCAGGGCTGGCTGTAATTATCTGTGCACACCAAGGAGAAAGGTGGCAGGGAGGAACTAGGAGAGATGACAAATAAAGCTCACAACAGCAGTAAATATCCTATGCTGGTGTTAACACAGAGCGGCCAAACAAAAGGCTGGTCAGCATTTGGTCATGTTTCATTTACTTACTTTGAAAACTGCTATAAAATTATTTTTTAAATTGCTACACGTGAAAGGATGAAACTTCGTATGTGACTTTTAGCCCAGGAATAGAGCTTTGCAAAATGTCATTAACCTGAACTCCTGGAATGGAACTGTCCTGGGACCCTTTCTGTTTAGTGATGTTGGCTACGTTGTGTTCCTGAGTGAAAAAAACACCAGCACTTTTGGAACAATGTGTTTTAGAAGGAGGTGGAGTAGAGGTCAAATTTAAACAAAAAAGAATAAAAGAGCATTAAGAATGCAAGTCTGTATTTAGAAGCTGCAAACAGTTTGCAATTCTGTACATTTACTTGATTTTTATTATCTTTATAATCAAAAATTATTAAAACTGGCTACTGTTTTCCTAATACATTTATACAAAATCTGCACATATTTATAGAAACAGCGCTGAGTCCACATGACAGAACCTGCTTGACACCTTGTAATTCTTTATTGGCTTCTTGGTTATTAATATTTTCATATTCATGGGTATTTTCAACTCCTTATAGAACTATGACATTAACAGAGAACTAAAGTCTATACATATAATACTTAAGTTCTGACTTATAATGGGTAAACCCAAAGCACTTCAAAGTCATTCTTATGTGTCTCAATTTTCCTAGCCAAGTGCAGCCTATTTATTTAAGTTTAACCTCCCAGGGCCCTGACAATGACTAAGCACAATAGGGACAGTTAAGAAGGGCGTAGGGAGAAAATTAACTCTGATTTTGCTTATTTTTGTTGGTCGAAGGCAGAACTGTCACCTTATTTTAATGCATTCTTATTCCCTACCTCACAATTCAGATAGAATGAAGATATAATAACGTGATAATCGAGTGCCTTCACAGAGCCCACCAGTGCATTACAACTCCAACATGCAGAATGCAAACATCTGCTGGCATCATTAAACCATTTCTATACTCTACATACCCAGACTTGACCCTGTGACCATTTCTACCATTAGATTTGAATGACCTCAGCAAAAGAGCTGAAAGGCCAGAGTATTAATTCACAGAACCACAAGCTCAATTTAAGATTTAATTTGAGATAACTAAGAGCAGCTGAAGGTGTATTCAAACTTATAAGTGCAGAATAAAAGATCTTACCCTGTTTTTCAAGTTAAATATAAATTCAATTATTTTTAACAGATTTATTCACAACTTTACAAACAAGGCCAGGGTTCTTTTAGCATACTTCCAGCTTAATATCTGGCAATATGATGCTTCTGTTTAGCAATTTTTTTTTCTAATTTATGAATGTCTTTCCTACTGGGATTTTTCTGCATTCTGATTATATCCCTAAGGGGAAAAATGCTTCATTTATGAGCTATTCCCACCACACAGCTTTGAAACGCTCACTTTTATTCAAACTTAAATTAGCTAAAAGCCTTTTTGCTCAATCAAGATGTTTTTACATCTAAAAATCTTAACGTGACAATTAAAATATCTGAAAAAGTCTTCTGTATAGTGCATGAGAAATGATCCAGCGAGGAAGATCTGTCCCCATCGGGCTCTTTGGTGGGTTTGACAGTGCAGGCTGCACAGACACATTGTGCAGGTACAAATACACACACTTTATGCACATTACCACAAAACTTTACAAATGAGAGAGGCACGGGGAATGCAGAGCTGTGTGCCAGGATTTGTCAGTGTAGCTCCACATCACACACTCCCTGACCCCAAACACATCTCCTGGAGATTCTCATCCTGATATCCTAAATCCTAAATCTGTTCCGTTCATCTGCTTTTTTTCCAGGTTTAAATTCCCCTGCTTGCTCTGTCAGCCCTCCCTGGTGGTGCAGGGATCACACAGGAATCAGTTCCCTGGCCTGGCTGAGGGATGAGCACAGCAGCCACCACTGCTGGAGCCACGGGGACACCACAGCGCCCGTCCCCCTGGGACAGCTGCCCTGGGGACAAGGCAGGGGCCAGGCGCCCTCCCCAGCTGAGGGATCCCACCCTCACAACCACTGAACAGGCACAAATACCTCCCACCAGCAAACCTGGCTCAGCTGAGGAGCTCTGGCAGGACTCTGCCCCAGCAAGATGAAGATTTCATCCTTGGCTGCTTTGCCACCGGCCTGCCATCCCTGAGTTCACAATGGAAAAAATGCTTTATAAACTCCTGGATCAAATCTTTAGTTATTCTTAACTAAAAGTAGCTACAGAAATGATACAGATATGTCTATATAACACTGCCCTCAGAGTTAATTTTACATCAAATTTGCAGATGAGCAACTGCAAAGGGTGATGAGCTTTACTTGCACCTGGCTTTAGTCTAGGACACAACAGAAGAGTGCAATGTACATTAAGAGATTTGAAATCACCTATGGAAAATCAGGCATTATGCTGGAGTGAGAGGGAATATTCATAAAAATTACAGTGACTTTTTAGTGCTGTGTGAGAATGTTTTCTAAATGATTAGACCACGATACACACAGAGTAAAAATGCAGCCCAAATCCCAGCTCACCAAGGTGAGTGTAACACAGATCTGTTCAATGCAGAAATACTGCTCAGATTTTTCAGACAAAGAGCATCCCCTTGTCTTAACCCCATCATCAAGATGTAAAGGGTCAGGCACTCTGCTTGCTTACCTGAGGGGAAAACAAAAACAGGCATGCAGATCCATTCAGCAGAATATCATACGTGGCATATCCTACTTTTTCTTTTCTCATGTCTTCTCCCTTACACCCCTCCCTGCTTTTGAAGAAAAACATTTATCACTTTGCTCCTAGGTGCAAAAAGTGACTATGGCTAGGTAGGGCAGGTTAAAATTTTCTCTGACTCCTCAGCACATTTGTCATGCAGGCTGTCTGCCTGCCGAGGAAACCTTTTCACCTCGGGCTTATTGTGAAGACATACCCCATGAGAAAGGAATAAGGTGAAAAATGATGATGTCACTAGGTTGTTGCAAGGTTAGCACACCCTTAAATGGAGTAATGGTAAACGAAGCAGCTGCTCAGCTCCCTTCATATATATGACATTCATCCTCCCAGCCTATAAAAGTGCAGGACTCTGTGAGGGCTGAGCACAAACTACTTGTTGACATAATTAGTGCTGGCTCAAGGGATCTTTCTAATAGCCAAGTTGGCTGTATTTTGCAAGCTTTCATTGGCAAAATTCAAGTAAACTTCAGCCAAGTTTCTGTATCTATTTTGTTTGTGTCTTATGTGTTTCCCAACTTGGAAAAAGGAGCCAAAATATTCTGGTAGCTTTTCAGTTTTGTGGTAGTTGGTATTTTAAGATGTTATTGGCTTTTAAAATATACAAATGTTTTGGGGGAAGTGTAGCTCTCTAGGAGGAGATAGAGATTATAAACTCACGAGAAAAAATATAGGAATAAGATTAATTAATGAGTCTTGGCTTACTGCTGTCTTAACAGCAGACTTTCTGCATAAGCACTGCAGAAGGCTTTGAATCTGTTGTCCCCTGAGTTTTCCTATATCCAGAGAGAGACAAAATTTTCCCAAATAAAAGTAAGGAAACTAAAGAAACCATTTTTACATAATTTCTTTTCTTCTTTGCATTCATTAAATATTGAAAAAAAATTGTGACCAATTTGACTTCTGCAGTTTCATATAATTGTGTTTGGATCATGGGACAATGAAAGCTTATTTGCCCTCTGTGCAAAGTTTGTTCTAGTTTGCCAGAACTCTTCAGTCCAGAACTTTTGGTTGCTCCTGGAAAATAATTTATGCAAGAAGAACCTTTTGTTCCCCTCCAATTCTTCACATTTCTTCAAGTCTGCTCTACTTTGAAAACATAATGTCTTGGTAAGCAAAATTAGGCAATGTAGTTTCATAGTGCAATTTTAATTTAAAGGGACGGAAATCAGTTAGCTGTGCAATTACTCTAACTGCAATGCACATTCTCTAACATTGCTTGGTGACAATAATCCACCCTTGGGTCATATTCAATTGTTTCCCTTTTATCAGTGACATAATGGGGGATTCTATTCCTCACAGTAGTTAATCATTGTTTTACTAAAACACTCTTACAACTGTTGCAAATATTAACACATTCCACACAGCAGAGAAAAGGCCAGTTTGTAATCAAAGATAATTCTTTTCTTTTTTATTTTTAACTAGATAAACATTTTCACTCTGAGTATAAAACACAAACCAAACCCAGAAAAACCTTCAAGGTGGAAAAATCTTTCTAAATATCCCAGGTTTACTCCCAGTTTTCTACTATTATTTTGAAAATGGCAACACTAATGACTTTCTTTGTAAGATCTCATTTTCCACTTTCTTATCCCTGCCACAGATCTGCCCCCAAATGCTGCTGAAAAGATGCCTGACATAAACCCTGACTCAAGCCACGAGGTACAGAAACACTGCACAGTTAAAGCAAAGGAAAAAAAACCACTTATTTTAGGCAACAAGACCCTTTGTATACTTCCAGGTACAGCACATACCTTAATTACGTATTGCATATGTATTAAGTGTATTTCCCTATGCAAAATATCATGTATATGTGTATAGTTATGTACATATTTTCAGGATTTGCGTGAGAAAAGACCAGATTTTAATGTTATGTCAACATTAAGTCTTCTATAAAATGTGTGCCTCAGCATCTGCCTTGTGATTAGTAACAGGGAAATACATGTTAAGTGTTTTTCTGTTTGATGACCAGAACTATTTTGAAAATAGCTCTTTTGATATTACATTCAACTGCACTGTCTCATGACTACTGTATTAGGTTTGTCTTGGGCACTGTGACTGTGAAAATCAAGCAGATGCAGAACTCATCCTGCTGTTGTGAAACCCTGGAAAACCACGGAATGTTTTGTGTTCCACGTGCCATCAGCAACCCCCAAACACTGATTTCTGCATTAGAAATAATACATTATCTTCAGACAGGTCTATAAATTTTCCTCCCCCCACCAAGAGTATTATGCACTGAGCAAACACAACATGCATTCATACCTTCTGATAAGAGAATCACCCAATAAAAATTAGGTGATAACATTAATGCCATCATTAACAGCAGAACTTTACTGAGACAACAGAACCAAGCATATGGCATCTCTCAGGGAGAACAGCAAATAGTCACATTCTTGAGATAGCATACAATTTTCTGGCTTGTTTAATAAACTCTGAACTACATTTCAGGCAGGACAAGACAAATGCCCAAGAGAAGAATGCACGGATTCACTTTCACAGAACTTTCTTTCTAAGCAACAAGAAAAAAGAAATAAAATAAATAAAATACTGTGAGATAAAATGTAAGTAAGAGGATGTTGAATCAAATCAACAGATTGCCTGAGAAGAGCTCCACCCACCCCAGCAAGCAGTGCTTGGAAGTATTACTTAAAGTAAGGGATTTACAGGTCACAGAGAGCAAAGAGATTCCAGCAGGAGGTAAATCATGCAGGTCCCTTACTTACACCACTATGTGTGGTGTTGCATTTAGTGCTCCCTGTCAAGAAAAGTAGGATATAAAAAAAGAAAATCTTCCCGAGGGCTAAAATTTGCTTTTGTTTTCCCAAGATTTAGAAACTCTTGGCGCAGGCTTTTGGGATTCTCAGAGCTTTGTGTACACTGCCTGCTATGATGTAAATACAAATTGTATTTTTCACCTTTGCTGTGCTCTGTTTCTTATATGACTCCATGCACCAGTAACACTCTGCCCCCCTCCTGCACCTAACAAGCCCATCACTCTCCCTGGTAACTGTCCCTTCAAACATCTGCAGGAAGAACAGGAATGGCTTTAATACAATCACCAGGACCTACCAGAGGGTTTGGCAATATAAGGAAGACCTTAAAGAATAACAAGCGTGGGGTGGGTTATTGTAAATTCACATAAAACTCGATTTTTATTTAAGTTTGTGAGGACCAACATAGTAAATCGGAATCTTAAGAAACTTGCCCATCTACCTCTTCAACAGCAGCATTGCTCAGAATACAGAGCCACAGATTAATTATCTGCACTTTATGCAAAGTAGAAAATAACATGAATACGTCTTATAATTTTTACACAAATTCAACTGAAGAACTAATAAAACCTTTTACATTAATTGTTCACTAATTTTGCCTCATCTTATCTCTGCTGTGTTAAGTACTGCTGCATCCTTCAGATTATTACTTTTAAAAATAAATCACAGAATAATTTTGCAGGAGCAAAATGTTATGAATGCTGATAAATGGCTGAGAGTAATATGATTTGTGTCATTATTAAAGGATGTATGCTCACTATCAGAAGTGCTTTCATGACAAGGAAGGTATTGAAATTCAAAGATGTTTAATAAAATGTAAACCTTATAATCTTGCAGGTATTTATCCTGCTGCTAATTACTTCCAGGGGGCCTGGCACACATGTAAAAGAGCAATGGGTATCAGCAGGGAGCATTTGCTAACTCAAAAAGTTAGAAAGACCACTTTCCCTAGAGATAAATAGCTGTTAAATCTGTCAACTTAAACCTTAATGCATAACATCTAAAATAATCTCCATTCTCTTTACAGACAGCCTGCATGAGAATTAATGCAGTAATAATCTGGTAGACAGCAACTAGCAAGAATTTAAGAGATACAAGACTCCTACCAATTCAGCCTGACTACCAGTATTGGGAGGTTGATGCCAAAATTGGCTGTTCCACAAATGAATCATTTTCTCAGAATATCAGAACACTTTTAGCTGAAGTCTCGAGCGATGGAGTTCTGGGTCACTATCAATTTTCAGGGAAATGGTTTATGTGGATGTATTCCTGCAGGAATGTGTGCATCCAGAGCTCTGCACACACCTGCAGGCACTGTCCCAAGGGAGCTCACTGCTCCCAGCACATCACTCACATTAGTGGCAGCTCCCAGCGTTGAAGTCTTCAAGGTTATTACTGCAAATGGGTATTCTTAAAATATCCTTCAATATCCTATTGAATTTCTTCCCAAAATAAGTATTTTTGCCTTGACCAAACATATCAAGCAGTGATATGTTTAGACCAAACTAAGCTTCTTGTGTCAGCAGTGACTGGAGCAGGACCAGCAGCAGGTGAGCCCAGAGCTGACCCAGGCTTTGAGATTAGGGACAGGACAGGGATGCACACTTTGGATTGCACACACCCATGACACAGATGGAACAAGCAGTGCTTTCAGGGTCCTAGGAACTGCTGTTCTCCAAAGGCTGCACTCCAGACCTCTGCTGTAACTAATCCAGACAAATGACCCAGTCAGAAACAGCAACTGTAAACAGCCCGTACCTGCTGACATTGCACAACTGCAGGGAGAGCCAAACGTGGAGGCCAAAAAAAAAAGAGAAGAAACAACAAAACCTACCCAAACCCAGTGCTAGGGTTTGGGCCTCCTCCCTGACTTGGCTGACATGACACATGAATTAATGTTGACACATGTAAACCACTATACAACGGCCAGAAATAAACAAATATCAGATAAACCTGATGGATTTAGAGCAGAAGAGATTCAAAAAAGGACTTTGGGATCATGGTAAACTCATCACTTAAAAACAAAAGGTGAAGTGACAGGGGAAAACAGTGAGAGCCAACACACCTTCTATTTTACATGCTCATACCCACAGTTGCTTAGAATGGGAATGCATGTTCAGTGAAGTTAGAACAGGATTATTTAATTCTCCAGCAAAGCCCAGCCAGAATATTGTGTCACCACCTTATAAAATGATATTAATATAGCACTTGAAAAGGCATTAGGAAAAGCAAAGAAGCTGATTCATGGACTAAAAAGTGTGAGCTTATGGGACCTAAGTTCACATGGCTTAGAAAGAAGATATTTAAACAGGAATTTGAAGATCATATATATCTATATATACACACACATATATAACAGAAACCTTGAAAGTAAAAGAAGCCAGTTGCACTTGCCTTTTTAAGAAAATACATTAGGGACAACAATAAAAGCGAAAGAAGATACACATTTAACATAAATTGAGACACTCTGACATAAAGAATATTGAAGAACAAAATATCCTCCCTTAGTCAAATGAAGTCTCACTTTAGCACTTGTCAAGGACATGGAGAGAGGTAATTCCTAGTGACTGAATCTAGGTCATATGCTCTTTCATGCAAAAGGCAGAAGTAAAAAATTAGGTGGAATAGTAATTAACCAAAGCCCAGAAGTGTCCAGTTGTGCTGGGAGGAGCTCAGAGAGCTCCTGCACTTCAGGGAGGTTGCTTTGCTCTGTGCTTTGCACTGCTGATTAATGCTGGGCAAGAGGGAGGCCAGACATCTCTTTTCCTCCTCTCACTCTTAGCACTATCTCCTGGGACCAAAAGTCTTGTCAGGGTTTCCCTGGGCACCAGCTTGCCTTCACCTGAGCTATGGGGGGACAGTTCAGAAGGGTACCAAGATGGCCCAGAAACTCTTCTCTCCCTTTGCCTCCTTCATGCCAGCACCAGGTACAGCTATAATCTAACCCAAAGTGAGTGCCTATCTGCTAAAATAAAGGAGTGCAACCTTCAAGTGCTCATTCATTTCTTTTAACCACCACTTTTCAACATTAAGGATTATTAACTTTAATGCCATTGGTGAGAAACTTTATTATGTTTTCAAGAAATTGCTTTAAATCAAAACTGCAGATAAGGCATTTTTCTCCCCTCAGAATTACATGGTTGTGTTGGCAACCAGCAGGAATCCATTTGAGCAATAGAATTACCACCTCCTGGAGGTGAAAAATGGGACAAAAGCAGGAGGAGTGTCTCTTCGTAAAAGTCAAGGGAAAAAGGGCAAATCAGGAAAGAATGGAAGCCCTGGGAATGGGAAAAACTAAACAATCTGCTGTTGATTTCAGCCTTAAGGGAAGTTACCCTAACACAACATAGCTGCAGTCCTGCACAGAGACAGCAAAGCTGCAGAAATCAGAGACAGAAAAAGTAACTCCCTTCCTTTCCACTCCCATCCCAGCCCAAGTTCAGTATCACTGTGAGATTTTGAGGTCTCAGTGAATTCAGCAGGGCTGGGCCACTTGACACCAATAAACCCACCCCACGTTTCAATGGCAAAGAGGCTGTAGCAGCTTTCATGGCCATGAGGGCTCACCTGGCTAGAAAGTTTTCCCTGGATGAGCTCCATCTCTTTAAAGTGAAAACATGAAAAATCAATCAAGATATCCCTGTCTGAAATTATGACACTTGCAAGAACGTTTTAGTGGCTGGAGTACATGGAGCTGGCTTCTGAGTAAATATCATGAGGATGTGGAAAGTTAAAAAAGTGTCATGCAGTCAAGGTTTATGGCAAAAAACAATAATTGGATTCTGGATTTGTTTTCCTCCCTCAATTAACAAAAGGTTTCAATAGGTGTGCAAGAGTCATCAACAAACACATGCTAAAATTTGTTTAAGTGTTTTATCCCAACACCAAAAATAGATTTTGTTTTTAAGTTGAAACATCATTTTAAAGCTTTTGCAAAATAACCTTCTGCTGGGCTGATCTGCTATGCTGCTAAAGCTTGCAAAGAGTTTTTATCAGAGTTATAAAGCCACTGAAAATGAAGACACTTTAATGGACACCACATTAACTATGGTATTCTGAGCAAGGTGCAGCAGTATAGACCAGTAATATTTCTTCTTGGTGTAAATGTACGGCATGGTGTAGGCAGAACGCATGGACAGCCACAAATCCCCAGCATTATGCCAAGATGACAGAGTACTTGTCTTTTTTTGTTCTTGTGCTGTAATTTATCTTAAAAAAAATGGACCCAGGTTTTCCTGCATACTCCAAAAAGTGTCCAAGAGAATGTCATAATGGCATTACTCCTGCTAGAAAAGCTAATCTACTTTACACTGTCCTCCTTTATGAGGTACTGTCACTTCCCAGAAACAAAGGTATCCACATAACACTTGCTGAAAATAAGTTGTAAAGCACTGTCAGTTGCTCTGCAGAAAAATGCCAATTATATCCCCATGCTTTGCTTTCTTTAGCTTACAATCTATGTAATGTTTGATGAAAACTGTGCCATGGCCTCATTCAGGCCCACATGATACAGATGTTATGCCATTCTCGATGGTGGAAAGAGACCATGTACACAGTAATAAGGATCCAGCAGTGTGTCCCCTCTTGCAGCAGCCAGGTGCTTGCACAGAATGACATCCCCAGTCAAAGCAAAGCCATCATTTTGCAGAGTGTACTATTGCCTCTTTGGTCATGTGCAACACTGGCTGTCATTTTAAGAGCAGAAGTATTTCAGTCTTTCATACCCTGACTTACCCAACCTGTCTGATCTTATTCTTTATTTTGCCTTAAATTCGTTCTAGTTGATGTCTTTATTTTTTTTTTTTTTCTATTTCCCAAGCAAGATTTAGGGTACCTGAACCAACTCTTATACTGACTACACTGAAAAATTAAACTCCATTGATTAAAAAAGACTCCAAATCTCAGATGGAAATTTCATAAAGTTCATCATATAAAGACTCACTCATACACATACCCCAGTATAATTTCTATTTATTTCCAACTACTTCTTTTCTCAACAGAATCTTTAATTCCCAGATTTGTGGCATCCCAGTGGCAAAGATGACTTGAAACTCACACGCAGCCTTGTTTTTCTCATTCCCATTTCTCAAAAAGAATATCTTAATGCAAACAAGTTTGTAGAGGCTAAAGGTGGCTAAGTAATTTAGTTGTAGGAAATACATTTTTACAGAACAGACAAGAATATAAGGACTATATAGAAATTAATGTCTGGAATTCAGTCATACAACACCAGAGGACTGTAGTGTCAGAGAAACTACCTTAGTGAAAAATTTATTGTTTGTCATCTTTGAAACCAGCTGTTCTATGAAAAGGGTTTTTCCAAATGCATAAATATAGAAGCTAAAGGACATCACCAGATAAGAGGAATTTAGCAATACTGGTGTTGTTAACTGACATGGTAAACAGTTCTGAATAGTTTATATGGGGCCCTAAAAAGAGGACTAAAAAACCAAAACTGGTAGGTTTTGTCATTTTAGAACACAGCCATAAGCAACCAAAACATCCTATTGGCAGAAAAGTTTCTTTTATGCTTCAGAGGCAGCTAATACTGAATTGCAAGAAGAGCAAGAGGTAAGGCAAAAAAATACTGGAAAAAGGACATTGCAGACTACAGCCTGGGTGTGAGTGAGAAGGAGATAAATAGTCATCCTTGAGAACAGTAAGTGTCTTCAGTATCTCTCAAGATTTACATCCTATTTGAAAAGCATCTACAAACCCAAATCTGCCCAAAATTTCTAAGTAATGCAGCCTTATCTAGTCTAAGCCTTACATAAAATCTTCCTGTGCCCAAAATGCAGGATTATATTCCACAGCCTTTTTATTTGAGCTGCTAGCATTTGTCCTCTGTTTGAGAGAAAGGAGAATGACCTTGTTGGGGGTCTCAGATCAGTGGCCTCTCCTAACACAGACTATTGCAACCACAGGAATCTACATCACAATACAGTTACACTGAAAAATCAGATGCTTTCCAGCCTGCTAAGATTGGATGGCTTTTTTCTTTTTTCTTTTTTCTTTTTTCTTTTTTCTTTTTTTTTTTTTTTTTCCTTTTCTTTTCTTTTTTTAAATGGTTTCACCAGACCTTTAAGTTGAACTGTGAGCTACTCAGGGCCAAATACTAGTTCTGTTCCTGCCAATTTAACATTGCTTAGTTTAGAGCTTTCAAATGATTATTCTAAAAATATTTTCTGGTTAAGACTATCTATCTGTCCCTGTGAACATCTGTTTAGGGGCAGAACACTGATAGGGGGCATTACTCTGGTACACAGAAAATATCTCCTTTTTCAACGTGTCACAGAAGCTGGTATTTTTGAAGAATAATGATGACTAGATAAAGCTTTTATCAACATTGTTGTGTTGATTTTAAGCACAGATCAAAGAGAAGTCAGTGGATTCCAGTAATGTATATCCTGATGCTATAACATGCCCCTTTGCTAAAGTTTTATCAAAAGCATTCCTATCAGTTTGCATTAAAGAACACATTTGCCATGTGCTGTAAAATCGGTCGGTTCAATTTAGTTTTCCCATGTATTATTTTGCACAATGCTTTCCTAGCTGTTTCCTTCCAGGGATTTGCATTTCAGGGATCAGCCTGAAAGGAAAACCCTGGAAGAAAACTTGAGCATGAACATATTCTGTATGAGCACACGCACATGCACATTCTACTACTGCTCTGTCATTTGGCTCCTGATATTCCTTCCACTCAGACCCCCAAATAAATCCATAAATAGAAGGAGTAAAAGACATTAAAGTCCAGTATCTGATTTTCTCTCTGTCAGAGTAAGCTCCTCCCTGGGCAGCATTGGCACTGCTCAATTCAGGCTGCACATTGCTGCCGTAAATGATAAAACATCCCAGGAAGGAATGTAAATCCACATCCCTGGTATTTGATACATTTAAATCAGGTCATATAGTCACTGTTATTAATTAGAGACAGTGTCGAAGCAAAAACATTTTAAATAAACCCAGGGACTGAATGTTAAAGCTGTCACTTTTTACACGGCCTCATGATTCAAGGATTAATGGACCTTAAAACAACCATAAACCACCGAGGCCCCTGTTCAGGTTTGGAAGAATAAGAATAGTTTTATTTCTGCTTCAGTCTGGCAGCCTTAAATTCATTGTGTGTCAGTGGGCACTGTAAACACTTTTAAGTATTGTGACATTGTGGTACAAGATGCTGCTAATCTGTTTCCTGCCTGACCTTCACCAGCTCCACACCTTGTGATTCACAGAAAAAAAAGAAAACAAAGTAATGAAAGAGATTTATAAAATACAGAGCCTGTATCTGTATGCACAAATACTGACTGATAAAAACAGAATAATATTTGAAATGTTTAGGCTTTACCTTACCATACCTCTTTCACACAAGCCTTTTCTGTATCTCTATTTTTTTTTTTCCAGTGCCAACTTTTTACTCTCTGCACTAATGGATGTAAAGTGCAATGCAAAGTGTTAGAGGACTTGTGAAGCAGGGATTTTGCAGAACAAAAATGCTGCAATTTGGAAGCGAGATCAAGTATGCAGAGTACATTTCTGGAAGGACAGCAAAATGAAGTAATCACTACTATTTAATAAAAAAAACCCAAACAAAAAGGGGAAAAAACCAAAACAATATCC
Source organism: Phylloscopus collybita (assembly GCA_027886175.1). Classification (NCBI taxonomy): domain Eukaryota; kingdom Metazoa; phylum Chordata; class Aves; order Passeriformes; family Phylloscopidae; genus Phylloscopus; species Phylloscopus collybita. The sequence continues at coordinate 2,312,580 of JAJNNQ010000008.1, forward strand.
AGCAGTGTTATCATAATGGGTGCCAGGAGTTGTGATTACACTGGAATTAAAGAATGTGCAGTTATCACTGGATACAGCAATGGGATACCAAACTAAATGAAATAATGACAGATAAACAGAAAAAAAAATCCCACTATTTTATTTTTAACTTTATCTGATATGAAGGTCATATTTTCTGTTTAAGGATCAGAAAAACACATCTGGAAACTTCAAAGGTTTCAAATTCCAACTTCTTTCTTAGAACTGACTTTTTGACCACACGAAAAAGGTGCTTGGTCAGGTTTTACTTCAGTTGCACAACCTGGAAAACTGAGAGAAGAAAGCAACTGTATTTAAAGCAAATGTAGCATGTGAGTGAAGCTTAACTTGGTACATAAAGTACCCATTAATTTTCACTATTTTCTAGTATATATAATGCCTTTCTCTCAGCTGCTCATCAGCTTGGAACCACAGTGCACCAGCTACAGAGAACTTTGTCTCCTGAATTGTTTGACTCACTTCTTCCCTAAAGTTTTTACTGCACCTATTTCAAATGTTATTGGTTGCCAACAAAATACTCCCAAAATAACATTAAAAAAAGAGAAAGGGATCAGGAGGAAACATCACTACTGCTAGAATAATATGCCATAAATGTCTAGTAATTAATGTGATTGGGACATAATAAAATTCATCACCAGTCTATACTATACAAAATAATTCTCTGTCACTTGCTTAGAAGTGGACTGACATTATAAGGCAGATAATAAATACTTTTGTCATTCTCATTCCAAAGGAATTTAATTTTCATCATGAGAAAAGAATCCAGTGGTTTCTTTTGAGTGTAAACTAATAACTTGCTTTTAAAAGCAATTTTAGTATTGACTACTTACTGATAGATACATTGATATACACAGACCTTTTTTCCTGAATATTCTACCTATCAAGGTAACTTTTGCTATAAACAGCATTTTAAAATTATCACATAAAAAACTATCAAGCACTAAATTAGAAAAAAAAAAAAAGAATTTTGAAAGTGATAGTTAAATTTATGAAGCAATTCTGCTGCACTCAGAGGCTTGCTGCTTGGCATGCAAGCAAATTCCAGAGTGTCTGTGTGCCATGCAGGTGAAGCTCTTTGCACAGTATTAAAAGGTGGGAGAAAGGATGAAAGCACCAAAGGCTGCACAATTACAGCCATGTGCAGAACACATGTACTTTGGACTTAAGCTTGTTTGCATGACTAATAGAGATAATATTGAATGTCTTCTCTCATCTTTCTTTCTTTCTTTTTTTTTTTTTTTTTTTTTTTTGGCTCAGTGCCTCTTTTGCTACCTCCAAGAGCTGTTAATTTTGTTCACTGCTGAGCAAAAGTCAAAGTCAGAGTCTAAACAGCTTGTAATGAGTTTTCAATGGCCCATCTCACTGAAATTGAGGGCAAAGGAGCAGCAGACTTAGACACTGTCAGCCCTCGGAATTTATTATTGAGGGAGCAACACGTTCAGTAGCAAATACATAGAGGAGGGGCTGAGAATTCTGGCACTTTTGCATTAAGCCTTTAACATAGTCTGTATTACTTATGTAAATACCTTGACAACCCAGATAAACACTCAAAAATCAATGCAATGCAGCTCAATTAACTGTGCAATGAGATTGGTAGTAGATTATGTTGCAGCAACTTTTATTTGGCAGCCACTTAGTGCTCAAGTTTTAAGTCCTGCTCCAGAAAAGTGATTAATACTTTGCTAAATACCTTCAAGTCAGGAGGAAGCTGGGGGTTAGGGATGCTTAGCACTGATAAGGAGCCACTGATAATTCTGTGAGTCCTCAGGGACCATTTTTAGGTGCTGCACAAGAAGGGTTCTTGCACCTTGGTGGCCCAGTGCTGATGTTTGTGAGACTGTCACACTCCACCCGCTGCTCTGAAGGAATTTTCACAGTTCTGGCCCTTCAAGTGTACACTTGGATATATTTCACTAACCTTTGCTATGTGCTTCTTCACTATTCTGCTTCACATTTTAATTCATTGGGGTTTTTGTACCCTGCTAATGCTCTTACAGATCATGAATCCTATTGCTCCATCTTCACTGCATCTCTGATTGAAAATAATAGCTCTAAGCTGATTTAGCTGCTCTTATTCTTTCAAAAACAAGCAATAAAGCTACTACTAGGGCTTCCAAAGCCAGGAAGAAGTTCTCAACAGAGAATTTTTGTATTTATAACTACAGTTCTTTCTCTTTCCTGGAAGCCTGCAATTGAGTTCTTGTTAGGAAATCAGGCTTAGTCAGGGGAGTGAAGATCAACACATTTTTAAACACTGAAGGAGTAGCCCCAGAAGGGAATGCAAGCAAGAACAACACAGAACAGAGGATGAGATCAAAAATATCAGTGATTTATTAATTCTTATTCTGGATGAACCAAACAGGCATTTAGGGTTTTACACATTGCAATGTTTGTTACCTCAGCCTTTCCCCAACCAGGCCTTTGATTCACCACAAATACTCCACGTTGCACTTACACACACTTCACACAGCTCCCTTCTGTTCTTACAGTTGCATACCCATAAAGAACTCTGCTTCTGTCATATTTTATGCTACTTTCTCATGCATCACTGCTTACAGAGAGAATGGGGAAAAGTTGGTAATTAAAAATGCGAGGCTTTGTTTGGCTTGATATCTTCTTTTTTTAATGCCTATAAAGAAACACCTCCAAATCACATCAACTTCCATCGACATCACTACATTTCACTCCTCTAACATTACATAAAACATGTTCACTGCCTTTACTGGAAAGTTTTCATCTAGTACAAAATTTGTAGGTTTTATCTATTGTAGAAATTATAGTCATGTGGGCATTGAAAAAAAATCCTTTTTGAGTAAAGTGCCAAGAAAATAGGCAAAGTTAAGATCTTGAACTCCCATACAATGTATTGTCCATATTCAGAGGGAGGGAGAGACTGAAATGTTTTCTACGAAAATAATATTAAGAAGACAAGGAAACTTTGCACATCATTCAATATTGCTCAAAAGCACGAGGAAGAATTGTATGAAGACAGCAGTAAGTGGTAGAAAATCACATGGTTTGGTATAACTTACTGGGGATATAGTCAACTCCTCTGTATTCAGTATTATTGACAAGCATTATATTCAGGTAATTGAAATTTAAATTTAAATAAATGAGAACTCTCTATCAGCAGCAACTACAGACACGGTGCTCTACACAAGACACAGCACAAGTGGATAGAATATGCAGCAGCAAATAGAGAAGGTAATCAAAAGCATGATAAGAACAGAAATGAAAACTTAATTGAAGGAAAAATATATTATGATGTTGTTAAATCTTTCCAAATATCTCAGTCTATACATTCCCAATAAATCTCCTAGATTTTGAAAACAAGCATCTTCTAAGAAACCACATGCTTAGCGTACTTTGAATTTTAAATTTGAATTCTTTTGCTGGCAAAAAATAATGCTTAACATGTATTTGGTGGTACCAGATGAAAGGGTTTGCACAGTTTGAGAGGAATGTCACATCCATCCTCTTTTACGTATGCATCACATAATAGCCTGTTTTATATAGGACATAAGACCTTTTCAAAAAGGGCCTTGAATGAATAATGTACTACAGCGTTGTGTGTGTCATCAGGTATAATAGAGGAGTCTCTTGCACCGTGTATTAGTGAGGGGAGATCTCTGCAATTCTATCACCACATAAAACACCTCCCAAAATTGTCATAGTCAGGTCAGACCAAGCATTTCAATTTTTTCACAGCCCTGTTTTGTTTCCCTTCCTCTCACTCCGAGCGCTGTCAGTAGGCGCCGGGTACTCGTGCACAGAATTTATCAGTGAGAGCAGCAAATCATCCCAGCAGGGTCTGTCCACTGCTGCACCCTCCCAAGGACCCCTGTTTGGATGGTGCACCACACAGTAACATCTATTTCCCCCCCTACACCAAGCTCAGGAACAAGCAAAGTGCAGCCTGTTATTCCAGATGACTTCCAGCCTCTCAAAGAGTGAAAAGGGGGATATTTCCTCATATCATTGCAAACCAAAGGGGGAGGCATGAGTTTTTCTCCTTCTGCCCAAACCCTTGACATTTCCAGCTTTCCAAGCAGAAATTAAAACACCATTTCTATGCTGAAAACCCACATAACTCCAGGAGCAAAAAAAATTTGGCCCTACACTTCACATTTCACTGTTATGCCAATGCTGAAAAGCTCCATTTTTTCCCATGGAACAGTGAACATTTATACAATCATTAAAAGCTCATCTTGCACCATATTTTTATCCTTCTCAGTTTTAATACATTTTTATAATTGCATTGAGGATATTCTAACTCTGTTTTTAGTGCAACAATAAAATTTATGAACCATGACAAACGTATCATATCAAAGATCACCCGAAGAATAACAATGTGCACGTCAATAGAAGAAACCTCAGTTTCTGCTTCACAGGAACTTAGGATTGGGAGGTGATAAATACCTAAAATAGTGTTCCCTTGTTAACTGTGAAATGGCAACAATATCAATTTTTTTTTTCCTGAGCAAAAGGAAACATGGTGTTGTAAAAGACAATTTTTTTGCACACTTGCTGCATTGATAACTTAAGTTTTAACGAAATTTGGGATTTTTAAAAATCTAATTCAAGTGCAGACTCTACTGATTTCACACTCATGCTTTTTGTATAATAAATGTGATACCTTCTAGCTCTTGCTGCACAAGACCTATTTCCAAAACTGTTTCCAATATTCCTATTTTTACCTGTGCAAATTTCTACACACCCCCCACGCCTTCAGCACCGCTGCTGACAGCCTCCTGCATTAGCCTGTTAGAGATAATAGTCTCAGAAAGTAAATGGTTTGCAATTAGAAAGCCCTTAAACCCAAATCTTGTTTTCACATCATATTATTGATTATAAACTCATTTAAACACGCTATAACTAAAACACATGCATGAAAACTCTTACAATTTACTAAATTCTAATGGATTTTAAATGGAATACTTCCCAATTAAACATGCTGTGTATTTGAGATTGTGTGTATATTTTCAGAGTTTCCTTGGTGTTACACAATACGTCATATTTTTAAATAAATCATTAAAATGAGGAGGCAGGGAAAATCCATTCCAATATTTAAAGTTCCCAGGTTATTCTGTCTCCCTAACATATCAATTTGGTTTTTTTCTGGATAAAAAAAAAAAAAAAGAAACAGAGAAGAAAAATACCCTGGTAAGATTCATGCAAAAGAATAGATAATCTACCCATTTTTTTTTAAAACAGTTATTGTGACAAAATGGATTGAAAAGGTACTGTAGATCCAAGAATGCATAAATGAAATGCATCCCACTGGAAAAGCTTTTTTTGCTCACATTGTCATTTACAGCTTCTGAATTAATAGACCAAGAAAGGCACCACAGGCACCAACAAAATGCAGTAAAACCATTGGCAGCCAGTGGTGTCTCAAAGTTTAATTCCCCTGGGGAGAAAAGGACACTGCCTAATCTGTATTCAGTCCTGACATTGTCCACATCTGATATGGAACATTAGCTACTAACTCTCTCAATAGACTAGTGTCCTTCAGTTTATATTACTTTATGTTAATAGTAGAAAAATTACACACAACATCATTTATCATTGTTATACTGTACTATACAAGCCATAGCTTATTTTAATATATTTATTTACCCTTAAGAGGAACAGAAATTTAAATATATATCTCAATCTATATAAATTTACAGATAGGCTTATAGTGCCAGATTCAGTGCAGAGCTGCAGAGGGAATATCCCCCTTAAAAATGTGTTTTAATTGTTCAAAGAATCTCATGAGTGATCATGCTGCTGTAATAAGAGAAAATCACTTTATTTGGGCTCTAAATCTTATAGAATCTGTACATAACGTAACACTGCACCTTAATCATAATTTATTTTTTTATTATCTTTTTTTCAGTTTCATCACAGGCAGCAGCTCTGTGGCTCTGTTTCCACATCCTCCTTCTCCCTCAGCAAACTGCCCTTACATTATTTACCTACAGCTCAGGTAGGCAAGCTCAGTCCCCTTTAAAGGGAAGAAAAATGCAGTTCATGAATCAACAAAGAACTGGGATTTGATTTTTTTATGGTTCGCAATCTACATCTCAGTACATCTAAATTTCAATTAGTCTGTTTAAAAACACTCCTGCAGTCAGTGATGTGTGCTGTTTGCCTGGGCTATCCAGAAAAGAAAAAAAAAGACAGCAATGATGAAGAAGAGAGAGAGACAGAAATCTATACTCTATTAAATGTATATTACTTTACCTTTGGATTTTAAAATCTAAGAAGTCAAATTAATGATGGATCTGTTTTTCAGAAAAAGTAGTTACCCACAATCATCCAATCTCACTGAACTCTAGACAATAATTCCTACATAAAATTCAGAATTTTTTATTTGCTAATGGGGACTGTTTTTGTTTCATTTTATACAGAAATGTTAATCTTAAAGGTTCAAGAAATGGAAAATGTAACATAGCCACAAACACATTTTTATCCAAGAGGTACTACTCTTCCTATTATAAAAATCCATCCTATTTTCAAGTTGAATTGGTGCAGCTTCAACACCCAGTCTTTGGATCTTACTCTACCCAAAGTTCCTCCATCAAGCTTCAGTGCTGTAGAACAACTCATCAAAGCCTGAACTGGTTTCAGAACTATTAACCTAGATTAAAAGGAAATTAGGTAGAATGACTGACAACAGCAGAGTATTGTTGGATGGTGGGCAGCCTTTGATTTCACTGCTTACCAATAACTTTTTTAGCCAAACTACACCAAAAACAAAGAGCAAAACAACCAAACCCCTCACCCGTGTGATTCTTAAGAATACCATAGCCTGTCTCCGCAAATATTCAAGGAGACATTTCCTCAGGTCAGGTTTTTCAGACAGCTTCACTGAGTGAGAATACTCCCAACATTTCCCAGGTACAAACTGAGTTCAGGCTCTGACATCCTGTTGAATATTGCAGCATTTTGTCAAGAAATCACGGCCACGGCTTCCTTGTGGCAAGGAGAGCAGGTTACGAACGAACCTCTCATGCCATAAAGCACAAGGAGGATCAGATCCTAAAACAGTCAGAATTTCCATTTCACAGCACTTTTTCCCAAGCAAGAACAGAGTGATAAATTCAATATTTGACCTTAGAATTTGTAGGGCAGCAACAAAAAGGATATATTCCATCCAGCAATATCTTAAATCTATTTTAAAGTGAAGTGTTTGTGCTTAAGATTGTTTCGAATTTTTTTTTGCTAGCTACAAAACAACTGAAGGTGTAATTTAAGTGACCAAGAGTGTACAATGTCTGTTCACAAAAAAAAAAAAAAAAAAATTTGAACATCACAATTAAAGATGAGAGTTTGAACACAAATACTATCACTAACTTATAGCCACAAACACCACCATCCATTGGTGGTGCTCATTTATTATCTGTATTAAAGCATTAAAATTGGAAGGGGAAAAAAAAAAGGCAAACTATGAAGATAAAAGACATAAAAAAACCAGCTGAAAGAGGGTGAGGAAGAATTGGCCAGTTTATCCAGGCAGACAGACAGACTGGTAGATGGAGGTTCCTGCTGGCTCGTTCATTAAGGTCATCTCCTGACCCCTGTGCCACTGAAGAAAAGACAACAGCTGTTTCCAGTACCAGTGGTAAGAATGATGGAAATGAATTAATCCACAGATGGAGACCAGCACCTGAAGGGACCAGCCTGGTGAGCAACAAGAGTCTTTGCCTGAGAAACACACTTAAATGTTACCATATGGAGCGCTAACAGGAGACAGAGGGGAATGAAAAGCTCTGCACGCCGTGTTATTGCCACAAAAGCTTAAGTATCGTGTTATTGATAAGGATAACAAAAAAGAATGTCTGCCTAGGCATTCCTGATTTACAATTCATAAACTAACAAATTGGTTAAGACGCCTTAATTAAGAGAAACTAGGTGATTAAATTGCTGAACTGAAAGAATCTACCCAAATAAAAGTGTAAAATAAGATTGCAAGAGAACAGAACTCAGAGATGCAAAAGCCCCATTAAAATCTGAATCAATTCCTCCTGATGATATGTTTTTCAGACTGAAGAAGCATCAGCTGTTAAGCCAATATGACACTTCATGTTAGTCAAAAGGCTGAAAAGCTGCAATCATGTTTTATTAAAATAACTACACACGCTGGGATGGGCTGAGGGAGAGTACCATGGTGCCAGAAAACAAGAACAATTAATTTAATATCTCTGAACTCTTACGTGTAGCATTTGCAGTTTAAACCCCAGAATGTAACTGTCCATCTTTATTTGAATGTATTTTCTACACATGGCCCTTGGGGAATAACAGACTGGAAGAAACAGAGCTGCACTATTGGAAATGCTGAAAAAATAAAGCTCAAATATATTGACAGAGCTGGAGAACTGGGCAGCAAATATTTGGAGGTCACTGGCCAGTTTCATGTCTCTCTTATGAAGCATAAAACCCAGTAAAATAAGGAAAACAAATGCTTGTGCTTAGCGAGCCAGTGTCCTGCAGCCCCCAGGGCTGTGTGCAGCAGGTATTGCAGCAGGGCAGAGCAGAAACCACTTTTACCACCCAAAAGTGCCACCCAGCTGAGGCAGAATTTGACAGACAATTTTCACTCTGCCAGTTGACAGCAGGTTACCCCTCTCTGGACATTTCACCACACTGCCAGGAATTCCAGATGATATCAAAAGGCCAGATCCTTTGAGAACAGGTATTTGTACAAGTGCCACACTGCTCCTTCCTCACCCACTCCCATCCAGTTTTATTCAGCACAAGCAACTCCAAGTGTGTTCATGTTGCAGAACAAATCAGAGGTTTGCCTGGACTTTTGCTCCCTGAAGTGTGCCCCCAGGGTGTCAGCTCTGGGACCATCAGATTAAGAAGTAAGTGTGTGTACACTTCTACTTCTAAGGCTTTTTTAGTGTTTACATTAAAAGCCACATTTTAAAGTAGTTTCAGAACTAAGATGTCAATAGATCTCTGTGCTGAGACTCAGAGAAGATTTCAGCCCATTCAAGCAGCCTTCGGTGAGGAGGAAGGTTTACCTACTTTAAGCACACTTTCACATTTCAATAGGTTAAAAAAGCTTCACTGCAAAATGAAATTTTGCAGGTCATTTACTGATTATGATTAAATCACCTTCATTTATTACCATACGGAAAATAAGCCACTGTACTCAACAAGGGAGGTAATCTTAACTGCTTAGCAATTTATTCAAATACTCCGAAGTGAAAATCATTTCTGGGCTGTTCATTCATTAATAAGGGCAGATGGATGGCAGTTTGAAATATTATTTAAATATCTTTGAAATTTAATTCCTAGTTTATATAGGTCAAAGAGGTTTCCCTGTTTACATATTCCAACCTGTGCAATATGAAGAAAGATATATTTCAAGAGGTGATTCTGTGAGGAGATTCAACTTCTGGGCTAAAATACACAAATACACAGAACTAAATTCAAACACAGAGATAAACTGTATTTTTCCTGCCCTATAGTCTTCCTATTGCAGGTTCCATTAACAATGAACTTATAAAGTCAAGGCAGTAGAATGCAGCTGATCTGCAATGACAAGAACATATCAGTAAAATGACACTGTCTTTTTCAAGAAGCACCTCTTATAATTATTTCCAAGAGTTTTCTAAGAGCTCACCAGTCCCAATTGGGAAGCAAAGCCTTTCTCACCCTTTCCATGCAGATTCCACAACAGCTGCTTGAGTGAGGGAGGGGATTTGTGTGCTGCAAAGTATTTTTTTTTTTTTACAAAGTATTTTGCCCTTGTAGAAGGTGCTAATTTGTGTAAAAGTGTGTTGTAATGAAAAGGAAAATTCTTTCATAACCCAGAGAACTTTCACTATTGGATGGGGGCAGGGAGGCAATGTCTAAGTACATCAACTATGTCTCTTTAATTAGGTCATTAATCAGCATCTATGAAAGCTGTTGAGATGCATTTTTTCAAGTCCCATATGCTTAAACTTTAGACTAAAATTTCCTCTCAGCTCTGAAACCAGTAAAATATAACTACCATTCATACCAGAAAAATAACCTGCATCTCTACCTATCACTGAAATTCTTCCATGCAATTCTTCTTTTCCTCAGTGCAGTAGCTGCTCACCTCCAACCTTGGCCTGCTGGAGTCCAAGAACAACCCACAGAGCTCCTTCCCCATACCCCAAGGGGAAGCTCATCTGAAATGATGTAAATCCCAAGAAACAAACTTTCATCAGTGGATTCACCCACAGGTCACAGAAAACTATTTAGCTTCCTTTGTTCCATCCTTTTGTTTTATCCATTACTTACACCTCTAAAGAAACCACATCAGGCACTGCAATTGCAAGTGTTTGCACCAGAACTCCAGATCAAAAATGATTTGAGTTTGAAATGTGGCTTTAGAAGAACTCTGCACAAAACCAGTGCTGCAAAAAACCTATATTGGCTCATGGAAAAGAAAATACCTGCTCACCAGATTATGAGGCTGAAAGGGAGCATTCAATTTTCTAAACTTAAGCTATATAACACAGATCACTGATTTTTATCCAGTTTGTTCTGTATCCGGGGCAATCACTCACATGTGACTAAGGCATATTTTCTAGAAACAGCTACTCTTAAAAGATTCATAATTATCCCTTTTTTTACAAAACTATTGCTGCTGCATATTGCTCTAAATTAATGTGAACAGGGAACTGGAAACTAAATTCAGCTGCAAATGCCACGAAACTTCACAAAGTTCAGAAATCCAAGAACTTGCTTTTTGCCCTGTAACAAGGATAGTGTGTGTGAAGAGCCCAGACAAAGAGTGCAGCAGACAAAGAAACCCCCCTCTGATGACATCAAGCACTTGGGTGTTTACTTCAAAGGCTTGGAAATTATTTTTAGACATTGTTGGGACTTGTACTGGGGGATGTCTCCTTACTGCACATCTGGAAAACAAGAGTCTGAATTGGGGGGATTTGAAGGAGGATCTAGTGGGTAAATTGAGAGAGTCTCTCCCATCTATTCTCTCTAATCCAGAGGCTTTAAACTCCTCCTTGTTATACACTGGGATTGCACATACCCAGCAGGCTGATCCATGGGAACCCCAGATCTCAGCACTACACTCCAACAAACAGGGAAGATCATAAAATATTACTTAGGCAGAAATTGAATGAGTAATTGGGTATCTCAGCATTCCTGGGACTCCTTGTAGGAGGTGGCAGGGTTATTGAAAAGCAAAGGAAACATGGCTTAAGAAAGGAAAGCACAGTGAAATTAAAATGCTTTGCAAATAGTTATATTGGCAAAAATTGAGTAAAAAGCAGCTTTCTAACTAGTCCTATTTTAGCCTGAACTATCACCCCACCAGAATACAAGTTTTTTCATGGTACCCATATTATCAATAATTATTTCTCCTGGGGAATTATGAATATGCATTTACAAAGGATTTCTTGAGAGAAAAAGAAAAAACAACAGCCTTCCTAAGACAGAGGTGGGAAGCAAACTAAGTTAATAAATCATTCTGCCTCAGATCTCTGGAAGATGTGTTAGTGATGATGTTTTACACTTTTGGTAATTTTATAGCTACTGGCTTAACTTATCTATTGTCTGCCACCAAATTTCAACTAGCATTTGAAATTACTCAACCTGTCTACTTATGTGGACTTTGTCCCTTTCTCTTGCAAAGCAGAGCTTTCCTTCTGGAGACATGTATTGAATAGTTCTTGCCTGACCTACAGATTAATCAGAATTTAAATACTGTATTATTTCAACAGGCACTTCTAATATCTGTGTTTCCTGCCATGAAATGTAATTAGGGAAAATTAATTTACCAGGGGACCTCTGAAGCTTTACCTCCTTCCCCACTGCTGTTTGCACTGGGCGACATTCAGATGTAATTCCTTCTACTCCAAGTGCATCAGGGCTACCCTCCCCTAGACTGCCACGGAGCAGAAAAATGTCACCCACTCTTTGGCAGGTTCACAACAGTGACATTTTCCCAGGAAAACGAGACTGTAGCAGTCAGCTCGACAGCTTTATCATTGTTAATGAAAACAATTGGAAATACACTGAACATCTTGTTCCGTGACTTAAATCAGTCTGTAACTATATTAGAGATGCAAGCCAGTGCTCCAGGACAGATTATCTCCCCGTGAGTCTCTGATGGAGCTCTGCTGTTTGTAAATGCAGCTGGTGCTCAGTGTTGTCAGGTAGGATAATAAACGAGGTACACCTCAGTTCACATCCCTCGCATCGGTTTTCATGTTATGTTCTTAACCTGTATCATCCTTTCTTTCTCAACATTGATTTTGATCTGGAGGGCACACAAAAAAATATGCAGCTGCAGCCCAATGTTTTCATATGCAACTTCAAAAAGTGGGTTTTTTGCAGCCTGCATTCAGAGCGGGCTGCAGGCCACCCTTTGAAAATTCATTATTCAGGTTATCTGGAGACAGAGACAAGAAACAGGTCGGATCATCTGCGTGGTGAAAGCAGCCCATCTTTTACAGTTGGGTTTTGAGGATTTTCCCTGTGAAACAAAGGCCAGACCACAGGGATGAGTTAGAGAAGTGTCTTCTATTTAAACTCAACAGTGTCAGGCATATAACGTGCCCTTTATATCTATAGTTTATTTTAACACATATCAAGGAGACAGGAAATTAGTGATCAATGTAGAAGGGAGCATGAGGTTTCATTATAAATTAATGTATGAAGACTCGGATTTCAATGATGAAACGAACATGAATCTTAAAAATTGTCTGTCTTTATGAAACAGATGAAAATTATTACAGTATATAACTTTTTGGTGACATTTTACTGCAAAGGGCATATTGTTACAAAATTTAGCAATGATGTAGCTAACAGAAATACTGCAGGGATAGATAAGATTATTTATGTAACATGATAAAACATGAAACATGGATGGATTTGACTCATCGGTTTGCGGAATGGGAAAAATACTTTGGCCTGCTCGTAAGTGAATCCTCCTGTTAAATCAAGGAGCAGCAAAGATGGGATTTACTAGGAGCCAAGAGTGCACAGCAATAGTCAAATCCAGTCCATCCAGTTTGGTTCTGGAGCACAAAAAGTTAATGGAAATAAAATAGGGAAAAGAAGGAGAGAATACAGGAAAGGTTTAGAGAACCTCACTTAGGTATCCACCTCAGTGGTGGGGTTTTTTCCAAAACCAACCTATCCCTGCAGTGTCACAAGGAGGCACTGATAGCTGGATAAAAACAATCACCTACTGAAAATGGAACTGAGTAAAAAATATCTGTAAGTAGAGACATTGCAACACAGAACTGGTGGAAGGTTGCTGCAAAGTAATTCTGCTCCCCAAGCTGGAGCTGGAGAAACTCAGTCCCACAAGGGGCCCTGGATTAACATTGCTGGAGGCCTGGAATTAAACTGAGGTTCTGGAATATTTCTTAGATGGAAAGAACACATACACTGATTGACCCACATATAGACATGATTGACTCATAGGAAATAATCACCAGAATACAGAAAGCTCAGAGCTAACAGAAACAAAAACTTGTCATAAAGATACAATCTTTATCAGCTCAATGAATCTTGGCTGTACAATCTTTAAAAAAGATAATATATCCCACACATCAAAATCAGGCAGACTTACATGCATAAAATTTGGGCAAACTCAACTGGACACGTTTCTCTAAAATAAATGTGATGGAGAAAATAGATTTTCACACAAAACTAAGGTCAAAATTAGGTTTATCTTGGAACCAAAACTTCAGTCTTACCTAAGAAAATATTTTCCCATATGTAAGTTTTCAACACTATTCTCCCTAGAATTTCATAACTGAGTTCAGATTAAAATTACTTGCTATCCTTAATTAATTGAACCTATATTCCATTTTCATCTTGTTTCTCTTCCCTCGTCCTTCCTTCCTACCTTGCCAGGATAAACCATTCTGTTACATTTGCAAGCTCTAACTCAACTCATACCACTGTGATTTCCTTTAAACAAGCAAAAAGACAGTAAAGGAAAGAAAAACAGAGAGAAACACCTGCAAACTATTATGAATTCTGAACCCACCCACACAGCCTGTAAGTTATAAGTTAAAATAAGGAGATTCAAAGAGAGAAATAAAGTGGGTTTGGGTTTGTTTGGTTTTTGTTGTTTTTTTTTTTCTTTCTATAAATACTGGCAAACAGATGATACTAAAATCTTTAGGAAAATATTTTTGCACATTTTGGTTGTGCACAAACAACAATTTCTATTTCCTTCTTGGACTGGGGATGATTCAGTGCCATTCCTGTTATCTGAGATGTTCATAATGGGCTGAACCCTGACTGGATGAAGGTACATGACCTCAGGACTGTGCCAACCACACTCTCCAGCAAAGAGGCTTGGAACTTATGATTTTCTTGGATGGCCAGTTTTATCACACTGATACTTTTGTTGTTTATCAGACCAAAAGGTTTGACCCTTCCTTTACACAACTGACAAATACTGGTCAAACAATGCAGGCAATTGCATTTTTCTTAAATGTGAAACACCTTTGATTTGTTATGTAATCAATTATTACTCGTGACAAAATTTGAAAAATTTATATCAGAATAAAGAGAAAATGAAAGTTATAAGCTCTCTTCTCTCTTGAAGATCTTCTGTACTGAAGCAGCTCTACAAGCTTCCATCAAAACTAATTTTATTACGAGCAGAAACTAACATGTTCAGCTATAAACTACATTCTGATGGTTAGCCAGAAGTCAAAAACCTCAGAGGTGGTATGGCTCTCTTGCATCCAGAAGAATTTGCTCTGGACATTGTAAGCCAGGTTTCCACCCAGTAAATACATGAAGCATAGAAACTAAACTAAATTATTTTTCCCTGGAAATAGATATAAAGTACAATAAATTCAGTTTAGTACATTAAGATTTACTATTTCATTTTTACAAGTGATCTATCAGCATTCTGTAAAGCTGGGCATCTCACTAAGATGCCAGTGTAAAAAAATGCACTTGAGTATTAAAACACTCATCACTGTAACAGAACACAACCCAAGTAAACTAATTAACTCCATTGCCACAGAACATACTGGAAGAAGTTCAAAATTAGAAAACACAGGATGACTTTTCTTCACATATCTGCCTTACTGTTCAGATGGATAAAATTTAACATAGCTGTGCTTTCACTTATTATATGCAATAATAAAGACACAGTAGAAATACTCAAAGGTAAGGGAATGGTGCAGTATTTGCCTTAATGTAAAATAAACAAAGGAGGCCCTTACAAAATATGAATGCCAAGAACTACAGTGTCTGAGCCTGGCCACAGAGAAAAAGTATATTGAAAAACATACTGAAAGTATACAAAAGTACACTGAAATATCCAATTTAAAAGAAACATAAAAGATGTTATGAACAAAGGAGTCATTCTTTAAGTGTTTTTCTCTGAGCTTTCAGCAGGTTAATACAGATAAATGCATAGAGGTATGTTACTTTGCATATAAAATTGTCAGCCTGAGAGCATTCTGAATTCAGCATTCGAATTAGGACCATGCAATGGTCCTTAGAGCAACTTAGAGCAATCAGTAGGCAAAGAAAAAAAAAAAGTACCAATAGCAAATCCAGCTCACATGCCATTTCCATGGTGCACATGTATTTATGAGGTGGTTATACACACTGTGTGCACCCCAGTAGCAATGAAGCCTGTGCTTCAAATGCTCTTTTGTGTAACAGCACATGCAAAATAACATCTTCACTTTTGCTGTGAACCAGTTATGTTATCTACCTGCAAGAATTTACTGTACTCATACGACACTGCTTGCTTCAAATAAATATGTGCACATCATATGTGCATGCCTTGCACATGTGTATTTATGTGTACAGACAGCATCTATGCATGGACACAGGCCCATACATGTATACAAATAAATTTTATAGGAAAGTGAGCAAAAAATAAGGTTTTCTACAACTGTTTAACAGGACTGGTTTTAGCCTCTGTGACTTATGGAGTGTAGGGAAGCTCGATTCCATGGCTGTAGGTTTTTCTACCACCCTACTCTCCTGTCTCTGTATCGCACCCCCTCACTGAAAAGATTTTTACACGTACAAAATTCATAACCCAGGTAATTTTACATGTACAAATGTGTTTACACATCTGTGTTTACATGTACAAATTCCATAGGTATGTATCCATCTCTGTCCCATAGGTACTGTGGGAAACAGTACCTCAGAGAAATTCCTTGAAAGTTTGAAGAACTCCATTTTTACTTTTTTGCTTTGTTTCAAGCCTGTGGTTCTTTGGACAATTTATTTATTCATTTTAATGCATTTTAGGAAATACTTGTCCAGGCTATCAATCCCAGAGCCATTCCAGCCAGGACAAACTCTTTATTTGTGAAACATCATCCACTTTTTAATGTAAGAGACACCACAAGAGACGTTACCAGGGCCTGAGCTCTCTTGCAGAGAACAATCTGACTGGGGTGTTTGACCCCAGGACTTCTGCAAGGCTCTTCCCTGACCTGTGCTGGGAACCTGAGCAGCTCTGCCTGTGCCTCCATGGAATAAATCTGCAATGGTGATTATTCCATGCTCGAGCCACCTGTCCTAATGAATAACACTTCCCGTGTAGCCGTTCCCAGATATTGGAGGTGGCTACTCAAGCTTGAAAGACAAGTGGAGAAATTAATAACTGGTGCACAAGCTCCTTAAATGGCACAGGGGCAAAAGAGGGAAAGAGGAATTCACTGCTCTGGCTTTCCTACGGCTCTGGGAAGGGATTTGTGAGTACCAGAAGCCCTGCATCAGCATGAACCTGAGCAGACACACAAGTGAGCAGTACCACAACTGCATTTTGGCTTAAATTAGGAGTCATTGAACATTGATTATAATTTTACTTCAAATTTCTAAAATAGAGAGAGGCAGAGACTTAAAAATTGAGGAGTGCAATGTTATTTGTGTTATTTAGGAGCTGAAAAAAACGACCAACTGTCCCCCCATCCTGATCTAATGCAGCAGCACCACCACATTTTCTCAATTATTATTTTTAAAACCAGAATTTTTCCAGTAAACGGGTTTGTGTATTTCTTAGCTTTCTGAGTTAGCACTATTTATAAAGTAACTCTAGTAAATACACAGTAAATGCCTTTGCCAGTCATTTCCATCAACAGACCCTTCTGAACCAAACAAACTGATGGTTTGGGAGCTTTTGCTACTTTTTTGCCAAACAGCACTGGATTGATTTGTTAAATTCTGTAACACAAACACGCTTAATAGCAAACAATGTCAAAGAAACACACATTTCGATGGCCCCTGGAAACTTCAAAATGTGCTTTTCCTGTGTTTGAAGTTGAAACAAGTAAGCAATACTGTTGTCTTCTCAATTTGTTGATTTTGGGTTTTGTCCAGACTTGCAAAGACCAATCCAGTGACATGCAGAAAAACAGAATTCATTTGTTCAGCTACTTATCAAGCCAACTGTGTGTTATACACTAAGATGAATCTGTTAATGCTGTTTTATATTGAAAATGCTTCTCTATTGTATTTATCTGCTGTGTCACTAAAAGTTATCTGCATGGAGACTTAATAACACCCTTAAATGAAAGCCAAAGGGACATTAAACATACATATAATGCATTCTTATGCGCAGTA
Source organism: Phylloscopus collybita (assembly GCA_027886175.1). Lineage (NCBI taxonomy): Eukaryota > Metazoa > Chordata > Aves > Passeriformes > Phylloscopidae > Phylloscopus > Phylloscopus collybita. The sequence continues at coordinate 2,330,178 of JAJNNQ010000008.1, forward strand.
TATGTGTGTTTTGATTTTTTTAATTCAAAGTGAGTGACTGCTGATGAAATTGAGTTAGCTAGTAGGTTTGTAGGGGTAATATCAGTCACTCTGTAAATTATTCCAGCAAAGTAAAAGCCAGAAGTACAGATACTCCATTTACACAGGGCTCTAGTCACCACCAGAGCTGGCTTGCCCATCTCATCTCTCCTGCTCAAGTACCTGGAAAACAAAAAGCATCTATTTCCAGTTTTAGCTGGATAGTTGAACACTCAGGGCAGGACAAGACTGTATGTTTATTTTTCAGCCCTGCTTATAATGACAGACCCTCTCTTTAAGGGCTTCCATTCTCAGCATTTATTATATCTAGAGACCAGTACCTGCAACCTTCTGAGCACCTCCAGCTACTTATTTTTATAAAAACGTGATACCATTGATATAACACAAAAAACTAGTGATCCATTCTACTTTAGGGAATACTATTGCACCCATGGCCCCACCTCCCAGCTCTGTTCCTCCACCCACTTACTACGACAGCTCAAAATTTTGTCAAATGTCACTTGATTTTGCCACTCTCCCTGAGCAGATCTCTGCCAAATTTCAATTCCTGCAGGTATTGCTAAAGAAGAAAAAAAAAAAAAAAAAGAAAAAAAAAAGAAAAGAAAAAAAAAAACCTACAAGATTACTCACTGCATACAACAGATTTTCTATCATAAGATTCTGCAGATCCACTCAAAGCAGTGAAGCTTCTCCCACTGACATGGCTGAGAACTGAGCAGATTGCCTTCAGGAACCAACACTCCCTGTCAGAGCAGGGCAGCTGGGCAGCCACTGCTTTGGAACCTTATGCAGCTGTGTCCTGTACTGCCACAGAACCCCAAACATTACCAGTGCTACACAATTTCTATTTCTTTCTTTCTTATTGTTGCCTTGGGCTGTGGAAGGAGCTTTTCTAAAGGCCCTGTTGTGATGGGCATGTAACACCAAGAGCAGTGATTCTGCTGCTGTAGTCCATGCGCAGATTAACCAGCTTTACTTCTTCCTTTCTCACTCCTATTTCACATTTCTGATTTACTGAGAAACTGTTTAAGGAAGAAAAAACAAGGATCTGCCCCGAAATCCCAACTGTGGGAATGTTTGCTTTTTTTGGCAGCACTAATATTTATCCCATACTTACCAGGAATTCTCCCTTGTGCTAAGAATGTCAGCCTTACAGCTCAAAGACCTAAACATGAGGCATTTTATCAGTATTCTGTTTTTCTCCCCCCTCTATGCAACTTCAGAGCAGTAAGGAAAAAGAAAACATTAAAACAAAAATCACCATCTTCGAGTGTCTGTGAAAATTTATGTACTAAAAAGCAGCTGTAAAATTTTTAATGTTTAAATTAATGTTTTATGTTTACAATAAAACTCTCCAGCCATGAAGGGCTTTTAAAAGCTACATGCTAAATACAAGCAAAACCAAAGCAAACAATAACACTCCCATGAAGCCCAGCTTCAACACATAAAATGGCAAATAAGACTTTTGCACACACTTCCCAAGTTTCTGTCTTTTTCTACAAAAAAGAGCTCTTAGCAATGTCAAAGCTACAAAAAAGAGCTGGTTACAACATGAAGGCAAAAACCTTATAATTCCTTAATAATAGGTTTTCCTGCAATTCTGAATGTATTTGTGATGGTCTGGTTTACTTTTTTTTTATTTGAATTGTGTTATAAATAAAACAGCTTCTCTCCTCCCCCTCTTCTGCCAGCTGTAAGCACTCTGTCCTCCAATAAAGGTTGAAACAAATGAATAGGTTTGAAAGAGACCATTATGCACTCGCTAGTGCAGAGTGAGGAGATGAAATGTTGCCAAATCATTCTCCTTTTAAAATCAATAGGAATTCTTGCTATTGGATTCAATGGGAGTATAATTAGGTTCTAAACTCACACACTTCCCTTGACAATGAGGGTTTCTTTGCCTCTTTCATTCCCCTTTCCCTCTCAGCTATGGAGAAGTCTCGCTGTTCCAAGGCGCTCCCAGTCTGAGCAGCATTTTTAGCCATTTCTCTCCTGAAACACTTGGGACACAGCCTGGAGAAGGCAGAGGGAGCACAAATAACCCAAGTTACCTACCCTGAAATGCAGCTGTAAGCCACCAGCAGGGAGAGCACAGCCCATCACTCAGCAGACATTTGAAGTCTTGACCTGGACAGAGTTCCCTGTCCACCCTCACACTTCCCCAGTGACCTGGTCAGGGCAACCCCACATGCTGAGCCACCTTTGCCACCTGCAGCCCAGTTTGGTTTTGCAGGTCCTGCTGCAGGGATGCTAAACTCAAATATATTTAGGTTGAATCAGATATAAATCTGTCCCACAACTGGGAATTATTTTCAAAACCCCTGTCAAAGTAATTCCAAGAGGACAATATAAAATAACTTCCCTTTGTTAGGGTCAAATAACGAGGACCCAGAATTTACCATATCTGAATGCTGGGCTCCAAATCAGCCACGGTGAAGTCTTGAGCCCACTCCCAGCAATCTCTCAATGAAAGTTAGATATGACTTTATATATTTGCTTTTATAAAAAGTGCACTGAACAGCAACAAAACTCTATAAAGCCACATCATCCCCCTATGTCCAAGAACTCAGAGTCACCTTTTTTTACCTTTTCTACCATGCACAGATCCTACACAAATAGTTTAAGTCTTATCCACATTGCTACCTTCATAAATTAATTTGTCAGCCTTTACTTTGTTCCAAAAGAAGGGATGCAAGAGCAGTCTTTTAACTGTTTCTTGGTTAGAGGCAGTTAATAAAATTACTTCACAGCATTTAAAATGCTGAATATCCTTTTTTCTATTCTCTAGAAACAGCAAAAACAAACCACCAAAACCAATTCCTCATTTTTTCTCTTATATGCTGGCAGTAGAAAATTTTTCTCATGTCAACTGTATTTTTTAAATACACATAAAACAATTAAAGACAGTCAGAGATTATTTTAGATAATTTTAGATCATTTCCAAGATGCTCTTCACATATTGAGCACAATCATCTCAAGATTTGCATGACTAGATTCTTTGAGATTCTGTGGGCTCAGCTCTTCCAGCCTTTGTGTATCCACAATTAATTTCTCCATAATCACATTTGATCATTTTTTTAAACATGCCATTATATACACAGCTCTTCTCTAGATGAGATATACCTGCTGCAGAATATTTGCTGAAAACAGATGTGGACTTCAGACATTTTATTAGCTCATAATTGGGCTGTGACAAGCAAGCCAATTACATTACACATCAGAAAAACCAAGATACCTCGGTTTTAAAGCAAACCAAGCGGAAAAATTTTTAGATTTTCATTTAATTTTCCCCAAAGTTGGAACCCTTCATGCAAGTTTCCTCCACACTCTGTAGAAGCTTCTGCTTGTGCTGAATAGAGTTTGACAGAAACAGGATCTATGGACGGAGAGCAGCAGGAACAGAATCACAGTCAGCACTCCCAAACACCACTGGGGATGAAGGAGCAGCAGCCCTTTTGTGCCCAGGGAGGATACAAAGCTAAGGGTAGTAAAAAAAAAAAAAAAAATAGAGGAAGGAGTGACATTTTAAAAGAAACTATCCCTCTATGGCCTTGTCCATAGCCATAACTCTAGAGAAGAGCTCCTTGTCTAACGCGCCCTCCAGGATTAAGAAGGCAGAGATATCATGCTATATATTAAAATTAGTATTTCTTGGCCGTGAATGGTTTCAGATCGGGCTCCTCACGTCCTGGACATGATTCAAATAAGCAACTTCTCCACTGGGTAATTTAACCTGCTCATGTGCCTGGTAGCTAAGATTTACTACCTCATCCTTTCCGTTAAAATTTACCAAATGAGGTTTGGACAGAGGAGTTGCAGCCCCACTATGTTATAATGGGGTTGTGAAAAAAATACGAATAGAGTAATTCCTAACTACTATTTATCTGTGGATTAGAAACAAATAGGCACAATTAAACCCCAGAGACAGCAATAAGACTACCTGCATTTTCTGAAACCTCCCTACAGCAATGACTTCAGAGTACAAATGTGATATTTTCAGTCACTAAAGAAGGACTTTGACAAAAATGCTACCTGAAAAGCCTGAAAACAGTTAAAATTTCTTTATCTTCTATATTTGAAATTCTCATTAATAACACAGTCTGATTTACACATGGAGCTTTTAACATACAGTACTTTCAAAAAGAGTTCGATATTGCTGTCTGTTACTACAAACAAGAAAAAAGATAGATATGGAGATGAACTGGTTCAAGATACCAGTACACTGGTAGCAAATCTGGGCAAAAAAAAAAATTACAATTATCCTATTCCTTATGGTTAAGCACTGAGTAGTCCAACTTTGGGACTGTTTGCCTCCCAATATTCCCAGTAATGTCCTGTACATGTCCTACTAATTCCCAAAAGTAAGGAAAACCTACATGGTGTTTCACTTTCCTCCCTCCAATTTTTATTGGATGCACCAAAAGGGAGCCCTCGGCAATGGTGTCTGACATGTCACAGTATTTTGATGCAGTTTGGATTGCCTTCCAGAAACAAAAAAGTGGCCTTAGTTGGAACAGTATATAGGAAACATGAAAGAAAATTCCGTAGAATCAGTCAAATTTTGGTTCTACAGGCACATTTTAAATTATCATTTTTACACAAGCCACCTAGATACAATCCAGACTCCACTACTGGAGAAAGTTTGCACTATGGTACTCTCAACATAGAAAGATTTTTCGGGAGTTCCTTTCTCTCTCTGCCTCTATCTGAGGTATTTGTGCTGGCCCTGGGAGGGTCAGCTTATGCTGTTCACTGCTATAATCTGTTATCCTCGAGAACAGGAGGGCACCAGATCTCGTGCCAGTTATCCTCCCAAACCTCTAATTAATGTTGACAGTAAAATATTGGCCACAGCATTAACTACATGATAAGAGAGAGCACTCCTGAGGCTTGCACATCCCAACCAAGTGGGTTTCACTAAAAAGTGTCTCGTTACCAACAATAACAGAAAATTGCAACATTTTCTTAAATTAGCACTAAAATAGAGATGACTCACTTTGTACTGTTCTAGATGGTGATTTGTCTTTCTTCCCTACATTTCATTCCCTCCCACTATCCCTCAATCAGATGTGAAAGTTTCTTTTTCTGCAATAGGAGGAGAGGGAAAAAAACCCACCAAAATCTCAACAACTCTGTGTATAGGGTAGGCCACTCTGCAGCTTATGAGCTCCAAATACAGATGCACTCATCAGCTCCTCCAAGCAGTTGCATGGCCTAAAGTTCCTTCAGCCCTGAGGCATACCAAAATCTATACCTGTGAGAGAGAAACCCTGTGGCCAAAAATGCAGTTAAAGCTTGGTTCTTCCCATATCTTCCAAAGAATTGTGTTTATTTCAGTTCTCTGCAGTGCAGTGCACAGTGTCAGTCTGTTTACAGCACTATTTATATTAGTGCCTGATCTAGCAATCATTCTGCAAATATATCAGGACTGTTTCAGGGATAATAAGGAAGATCATTGTTTTGCAGCTAAACAGTGTTAAAAAGCAAAGAGATCCCTTGCTCTGAGAATGTCTTTGCAATAAAATTCACGGGTTTAGATTGCAATATCCTGGTAGGACACGTGCATCATGATATAAAGTCCATACAAGCACACAAGTCTCCCAGGTCCAGAGTAGCCCGAGTCCCAGACACACATCCTCAGGGCAAACCTCAAGTAGGTTCAGAGAAGCAAATGGCTTCACAGGACACTCCACTCCTACCAAAACTTCCAAGTGTTTCCTCTTTCCTCCATAACTTGCCAGTCTCCTCACCCACTGTATGTCTCTGCTGGCATTACAGATACAATTGTATTTAAATAAAGCAAGCACAGCATCTTCATCTAAATGTTAAGGAAATATTTATCAGCACAAAGGCAGTCTCAACCCGTACAGTGTTTACAATGGTTTTTATCTTCAGGCTACATTAGGATTTGCTGTGAAATGGTATTTGCAATGACTTGTGAATCACTGCCAAATGTGGTTGCACCAACCATATTGCAAAGCTTTGCACAGCAGTAATCACGGGGTACATCTGACACTGGGAGCAATTGGTGCAGAAGAGCAGTAAAAAAAGATGGTCTGTTCTTTTCTCACTTAATCCCTTCTGTTGAGGCACTCTTAAAATTCAGAATAAAATATGAACTAAGATAACAGATGCCCTTAATGAGGCCCTCTGTTACTCTACCCGAGTATCTCCGAAAAAATAAAATATATAGATGCTGCTTCAGCAACTAAGACAACAGAATTACAGGGAGCAGAAAGTTTGTGATTCTTTGGGGCAGAGGTTATCTCACACAGGAAGAAATAGTTGGTGAGCTTGGAGGGACTGATACAAGTTGCAGAATGCTAAGATAGCATCTGCCTTCAGTTCTCAGCCTGCTCCTCTTGATACCAAACCCCACTCCCCTCCTTAAAAACTGGAGGTGAATAAATAACTGTAACTGAGTAAATTAAAAACACACAAAAGTAATTTCTGCCTTATGATAAAACCTACATGTAAAGAGATTTTAATGCAGAAAATTGCTGCACCTTGTTTAAGGGAAACGTTCCCACTCAATCTGATCATTACACCGAGCTCATCCTCAAATGTATAAACACAGAGTACTGGATCTGATAAAAAAGAACAACATCGATCCAATACACTTCTAATTCTACAAACCAAAACAAACAAACAAATCAGTCTAAATACTCTAAAAGATCTCTCCAAAATCTATTGAAGTCTTTTTAGACTCAAAAATCTTCATATATTTTGGCAGCTGTGTGTGATCAACATTTATGGCGATTTCCACTTGTGATGCACAGGTACAAAGGAGCATTTCTGCCTATCCCAGTATGAATGGCACTTGAACAGGCTGAATGCTTCCTGAGCACTAGTAACCTGCATCTCAGGTTTGTTTTTCATAAGATTATGCAGTGGTGATAAGCCAAACTTTGGAAAGCACATAATCTTTCATCTGCCAGCAAACGTTATTTGGCATTTGCTTATTGCCTTAGAAAAGAGAAGATTCATCAATGATTAATCTTAAGAAATAAAGCTTTATACCCAGTATCTTTCCTGAGAACCAAACATTAAATCTAAAGTTGCTTTATGGATCTTCTTTATAATAGAGTTTTATTGTTTTCAAATGAAATTAATTACTGTATTGAATAGAAAAACATTACAAACTAACTAGTTTGCAATACAACTGGAGAAACTTAATGAACTAATTCCTAAATAATTAAAATGCATTGATTTCTGGTATGGCATGATCTTTTAATATCACTAAGGTACTCTGTGTACCTTTATATGGTCAGATCTCATTTTGATCCAAGGTCCAATCTGAAGTACCCTCAGCTGCCTCTCTTTACAGCATGTTACTCATAAATGTTGCATGTGTGCCTATGTTCCTCTAAAACAAGAGATGATGAACTAGTGAGAGGCTCAGAACTGGTTGCTGGGGATTTACAGGTAACAATAAAATGCAAAGAATCATTTTAAAATTCAGCACGGAAAGCAATGATTTTAAGTTCAAAATTGCCATCATTTAAATAAGTAAAACAAGAGAAGAAAGTCTCAAAAGAATTGTGTGCGTGTCGCTCCTACCTTGACAAAAAAAACCCCCATATTTTTAATCTTCTTACATCACATATCACAGGAGGTCTCTAGTCACTTCAGTATAGCAGGACAGAAAAGGGGGAAGTTATACATTTTCAGGCACTAACAATTTAAAATTAAGACAAGAACAAATATTGTTAGTAAAAGCAAAAGACAGTGAGGAAAGCACCTCAGCTTGTGGAATAACAATATTGTTAAATAGAAATGGTTGTTTTCTGAACACAGTCATTTTATAAAATGTACACTAAAGCTTTTATATGTAAATTACTCAAACTCAGAAACCTTTCACTTCAAATTGAGTTGAGAATAGCTTGAAGAAGAACACTTTAGTGAAAACGTGCTTAAAATGAACAAAATCAAGAACAACTAAGGTGCACAGGCAATGTTTCACTGGGAAAAAAACCCCCTGTAAATAAATATTTGATTGATGCACTGCTAACAAAAAAGGATAAAAAATTGGCTTCAAATATATTTAGATAGCCTCTTAATACATGCACCTACTTTCTCTTTGAAACTGATTATGTTTGTTAAACTCTGTGTATTGCCACCAAATACATAACTGTGTTACATGAATGATTAAAGCCACTACAACAGAACTACATTATACAAATAATCACATTTTTACATTTAAAAGCTCCCCTTACTAACATACTACAATAATGCAATTTTTCCTCAACTTTTGAACTAAAGGTCATATGACATCAACCCTGTAATTTTAACTTGCCAACATCCCTTAAAATAATCCAAACACATCTGATGGTCAAACCTGAACAACTGTTCAGTACCAAACCTTCACACCAGGCACTCCATGAAGGTACTGAAGGCTGGGAACTGTGTTTACAAATCCCACATGGATTTTAAAAGAAGTTATATATGAAGCAAATGCCATAGCTGGGGAGTTTTTTACCAGTTTAGAAATGTATTTATCTTCCTGTTTTCTAGCAAACCTGGGCATCTCTAATGACGTCCTGACTGGAAATGCCAATTGAGACAGACCATTTTATTGGAATGCCAACCTCATATTTTTGGGTTTTGTATGAATTCCTGGTAATTTGAGTACTTTGACAAAACTTGCTGCAATCCATATGTTCCTGTTTCACTCTCTGTGACTGTGTTTCACTCAGCTGCTGTACCAGGGCCATGTAGAGATGAAACCCTCTTGTGGCACTCTCACTGCTGCAAAAGGAGATGAGGTGGCACACTGAGGTACATGACCATGGGTAAATAAAACAAGAGTTAATCATTGGGCAAATGTGAAGGAAAAGCAAGGCTAACCTCAAGAAGCCCTTACCAGAAATTAACTTACACGGGGTTTACTAAAACTCTTACGCCACAGTGGCAAAGGAATAACCTCTTTGTAAGGCTGTGCCCTTAGTAAAATTATTTTGCATTCAGTTATTGATTGGATGCTTCCTCCTGTAAGAATATGAAAACCTGATTTTATCCCATGCTTGCAGAGTAATCCCCCCTTTGGACTTGAACATGGCTCCCAATTTCTGTAAGAGCCAGGGAGAAATTTGTATAGAGCAAAACTTGGTTTATGGGTTTGTGAGGACAGCAGGTAAATTTAAGCAGTGACCAATAAAAGAGACTGATCCTGCTGGCCTCTGTAAAATAAATTGTGATCTTCCTCACATCAGCTAAGTCAGGCTTGAAAATTAATTTTAACTAAAAAGATTAAGACATCAGGCATTAAAAATAGATGTGGGGCCTTTTAAACTGCAAGTGCAAGGTAAAATTCCCACAGTGTGAGATCTCCTCACCTGCACTTCCCACCAAGACTGCCCAAAACCCAAATCAAAATACAACCTGGTGATATTTCTTCAGTTATCAAAGAGAAGTACTCACCTGGGGTGAGTGAATGAGCAGAGTTTTGAAAGATGGTATTATTACAACTATAAGCCAAAAACTGAAATGCTATTATATCCCTTGCTAACTGATATTTCAGCTATTAATGCTGAACTCCATCTAACTTACCTGAATGTTTTTGCACTGCTTCTCCCTCTCTATTGCTAAATGTGTGTACAATACCATGAAGGAGACCTAGGTATATTGCAAAGGTTATATTTTAAGATGATATGGGATGGCTGCATTTGACTTTTTAAATCTTTCTCACTCTACTTCAGAAAAGGAATCAGAAATTCGTATGGTTTTGCCACACTGTATCTTTTGGAGAAAGCAGATGGGTATTTTTAGCATGAAAAATGACTTATGAATTTTTGAACATTTTTAAAAGCAATATTGTGGAACATTTTAGGAAGCATAACCCTCCAGAAATCCACTCGTGTTCAGATCTAAAAAAATAATATTTTTCTCCCCTGAGTAAAACGATATATCTAATGACAGGAGACTTAAATGCTAAAAGCACTTTCAATGTTTTCAATCATTCTTGTGCTTGGTAGTATTTCACTTGTGTGTACAGGGGGCAAACATGCAGCTGCTGATAAACAACTTTGAGTTAATGCTTAGCTTGATTTTTTTAGGATGATATCGTCAAAATCTTCCTACCAAATTTATTACAAATGACTGTTCCCCAAGACATGCACAGCTGGGCTGTGGCTGTGTGTCCTTTCTTAGGGAAGGACAAGAAAGGGAAGAGTTTCATTTCTATAGAAAAAGTATCCTTTCCTCAGGGTAGTCACTCATTGTAGGCATTTACAAATAGGAACGAGGCCTTACTGTTGATCAGTGACAAAGGTAAAACCTTTTAGACAAAAGTCTGGCTGAGAAAGGAAGATTTTGCAATTCACAGGTTCCCAGTTCCCTTAAGGCACCTCTGTCCAGGAGCTGCCTGTCCCTTTAGGATGGTTGGCACCACAGAGGAAGAAGCAGACCTGGATTCTTCAGTTCCTCCTGATAAAATGCTGTATTTATTAACTTTATTACCTAAAAGAAACACTATTCTGTTTTACCTTCTTCTGATTTACACAACTTTCTCAGACTTCCTTTGAAAAAAAAAAAAAATTGAAATTGTGTAAACAGTCAGAATACAGATATTGCACACAATTTGTGACATTCAGGAGAAATAAGGCCAAGTTAAGCAAGGATGCTAACAACAAAATTAGGAAGCAGAAATAATTACAACTAAAAAGTTAAAGAATTGTACCTAGGAACAGAGTGACATAAATGAAGGGAGGACATAACTTCTCTTTCCTCTCTTTCCCTAACTTGCCACATCTTATCTACAGATTTTGCTCCACGTCTTATCATACTTACTGCTACTACTGGAGAGTTTAGGAAGTTAAGCCATGAATCAGGGCCCCAACATGCTCAACAAACACTCACAAAAAATGCCAAGTGCTCCAGGACATCCTTAAATGCATTGTTACCAGTGTATTTTCTGTTCTTCCTATGATTTCAGTACACAAATATTTTAAACACAGGAGTATTTGTAAGAGTTATAGTACTCCTGTAACTTTCTGCATCAGAAGCAGGTTAGATAACAATACAAATGCTGTAAACAATGTGTTGATTCAGCCTCCATTTACCAATGATAACTCTGATAACACAAAAAAACAAAAGCAGTTAGGATACCAAAGCAGAAAAATAAGGGGTTTTGTTGTTGTTTTTTTTTTTTTTTTTCCCTGAAAATAACCTGAAGAGAAAACTTCATAAAAATGTGAAGAAATCACCAAGCAGCAGCCCAGCAGTCCTGGCACTGGAGAGATTAAAAGACCCCCAGAAGGGGCAGCAGCACCTTTCACCTGTGACACAGCCACGGGGGCTCAGCCCCACCAGTGCCCACAGAGCAGTGACTGAGCCAGTCATTGTAATGAAGAGCAGAGGTATACAGCCTTTATCAGATGAGAGGGGATTTGTCAGAGATTAATAGAATTCCATTGTAATATCCATATCTCACAAAGGCATACTCTGACAGGGTCCAATTACTTTCAACAAGCTGGGCCTGCTACATGGACCCTCTGAACCGGAATGGCCCTCCAATCTGTATGCTTTCGTTCAGACAGATAACACCAACGTGTTTCTCTCTGTGATCACTGCCTAACTTAAATGAGTTAATCTCGTTTTCCAGATGAATTGTTATTTTGTCTCCCGCAGGCTGTGATTACCGGATAAAAGTATTGTGTTAACAGGAGGGCCAGGGTCTTTTCAGCAGCGGATTCCACATTCAGATAACCAGCCAGAGAGGCTTTCGCTTGCTTGCTTGCTTGCTTTTTTTTGCCTTTTTTTTTTTTCCCTAATGTGAAGTAAGAGAGTGGCACTAACAGGAGAAAACTGTGAAATGACACAGAGATAAACCTTCCCAAATAATTACGTAACTTCGTCAGAGGTCAGAGGGGCAGTTTATCTTCATATTTCAAAAGAGCGTCCTGGTGAATCAATCGCGTTTACAGCCTACCTCTACATATTTTAAGATGTTATTTGCCTTTCACTTCATGCCTGCCCTTTCTTTCTCTAATGGCCTTTGTTTCTGGAGCCATTATAATGTGCTTGAGAAGTTCACAAGGGAGCCTATCAGAATATAAATATTTGGAAGCACTGAAAACTATCTGGGCAGGATCAGAAAACAGGAAGGAAAAAAAAAACAAGCCCAGGATTTCACAAACAGCTCTCTTCAACTGATGAAACTAGAGCCATATGGTGAGAGTTATAGTCTACAGCACATTTTTCTGAGATAATGTATTTTTCTCAATGACAGCAGTGAGATTCTTCATTTCCTTTTCTCGACAAGATGTGAAAAAGAAAAAAAAAACCACTCCAATGTTAATTCCTAAAAAGCACACCATGGCTGGGGGAAGGCTTAACATGGGAGAAGCATCTGGCTAGTATAGGAAACACCTGATTGTGCAGTTGTGCCTTGACCACGAGGACAATCCCTTCATGGCCAAGAATGACTCACACCTGACCCCATTTGGGCAAATGCAGCAGCAGAACTGCATGAATTACATCAAGTCCCTTTGGCTCGTGCATTTTCATCCATAGAGAAAAAAACACCATGAAACTAGGTGGTATTTTCAGTATCTAATGCCACAAGGTAAATAAAACTTGACCTCTGAAAGCAGTAGATTTCTCCAGTGGCTCTCCCAGGAAGTGGATCCAAGTTGCTCCTGAGGTGGATAATAAGATCATGAAAGCTTCCTGACAGAAAGCCACAACCTTTGGCTGCAAAAAGCCAATGTCTTCAACAAAGTATGAATGAGCATCCATGCAGGATGTGTATCCAAAGCACACAGTGGATGTATCCCTACTCTGTGGGACTGGTCTGGGGCAGAGCAGACCCCTTGAGTCCTGGGCACCCAATTCTGCAGAGCTGGGGCCTGGCAAAGATTATCACAGCTTCCTTTATGCTCCTGTGCCCGTATTTCCTTGCACAGCAAAGGAGAGGCTGAAGCAAAAAGCAAATCTGAGGAATCTCAATCTCTACACAAGTATTTGGGCTCACTCTTTCTTTACACAAACAGTAGCTTCCATCAGCAGGTAGGAAAATCATTCATAGGTGGCCAGGTAAATTAATGAAAAGTTTCTAAATGACAGAGTTTAAATATTTCTGTGTCCCATAATGAAGTGAAAAGTCTATGCAGCTGGAACTGTAGCCATCATATCACTGACCTCCATTTTTTGATCAAGTTGGCAATATTCTCATTTCTGGCCAGAGACAATAAGTTCTACCTCTATACTGAGTATTAGCTCATTAATCCATCATTTAAAAGTCCCTGTTATCTTTCAAAATGGGTAGGTGATAACTCAGTGGTTCACATTCTCTCATGAAAACAAGCTTTATGCATTACGTCCAACAGAATGCAAAGTGTCCATACAGTGCAAGCAATCACCTACTTAGGGTGTAAAAACAAAGTTACAGTAAAAACATGTCTTCCCTCAAGAAGGTGAGCAGAAAAGATGTTTTTTACACAGTGGGAGCTGTCCTTAGGTGTATAAGGAATCACATTGCTTGCTAGGCTACAAAAAGCATATCCCAGTTGTCTTCACCACCAAGCACTGTGTTTTATTCTGCTTAGAAGGAGACCAGTGGTGCTGCTAGGAGAGTGTGAAGGGCTCCTATGCATCATCATAAACAAGATAAGCAGAATTATTTCCTAAATTACAAACAACTACAGCTATAACAAATCACTGAGGGGAGCAGAGGACGCTGTGGGCACAGTGTGGGCACAAAGATGTGAGCTTTTAGCAGCTTTTGTCAGTGCTGCTGCTGCTGGAGCAGGAGGCTGGTGTGACTTTGCCTTGTCTTTGTCAGAAGAAAGAAGGAACAGTATTTTTCTGTCCTTTATTACAAGTGTTTTGATTGCATTGCTTCTCTCGAGTTAGTCTAGGAAAGGGTAGGCCTCAGTGGAGATCTCAGAGACCATAGGTTCCCTGAGGTATATCCTCAGTAGGAGGACTTTTTTCCCCCCTTTTTTCTTGCTTAATTAACAGATCAGATACCGGAAAGAAAACCAAAAAAACACATGAATAAACATCAGGCAGTGTCATTTAGAGACTGGTCACTCAGACTACCCCGTGATGAGTCTGTACACGGGCACACAGGGGATTAAGCACAGCTGTACCCAGGGCTGCTCACATCCTGGCCCTGGGCTTTGTGCAGGACACAGCCCTGACACTCAGCTCCTGACAACAGAAATCCCCAGTTACTGGTGACTTCCCTTATTCCAGAGCCCAGTGCAGGAGAACACCGGTCACGATAACCCAGGGAAACACTCCTCACAACAACAGTGCTTTTCCAGACAAAGCCGACACTAGTGTAGCAGAAATGATGCTAGTAAGAAGTGATGTGAATTGGTAACAAAGAAGCTTGATCAGCATGATGGAGACAGACAGTCAGAGACACAAATTAAATCTCAGACGCAAATTAATTTCTCGTTCATTTCTCTGCACGCTGGTGCTACAAAACACTTGGCAAAAGTTGCCTTGAAGGTAGCAGCTGGAAATTATATTGTTTCAAAAGCTGAAAATATTCTCTATGGAGAAATTTTAAACCCATAAACTTTTCCTTTTCTTAGTTTGTTGGTTTGGGGTTTTTTGTTTTTGGTTTTTTGGTTTTTTGTTTTTTTAAATACTGCATCAAAGTGCATGCAGAGCAGATCCAGGAATTGCTACATGACTTTATTTTTTTTAAACTGCCAGCCTGCTTTATTCGGTGGTCTTATAAGCATTAAATTGATAAAATGGACAGCTTTCTTTCTAAGCTAGCTTACATCTCTCATTTTTTGAAAGCTTCCTAAACATGCAGGCACTCCATAAAAAAGTAACTGGTGCATGCAGAAGCAATGCAGTTCACAAATGAAGCAGTATAATGTCAATGGTTTGAAATTGTTCAGTCTCAGTTGTTTTCCAAGTCAATGCACTGGCAGTCTTGCCTGAATGCAACTAGTCAATAGAGAGAAAATAAATAGAGCATTTCCAGAATTCACCCATCAGCACTGAAAAGTGTCTGCTTACTATTACACAGTTTTAACATGTCATAATCGTTTTTCACAGTATAGAAACCCTCCTTATACCTTGGACAAAGAATGAATGACTATTTTAGCACCCTATACATATCTTCTATTAGAAATTCTAAGCAAACTGTATTGACTATAGTATGTTAAGTGGCGTTATTAAAGTAGAATCTGAATTATTTAGCCTACTTTTAATGCTACATTATGAATAAAAAATTATAATCTGGCTATCTAAAAGCAGAGACTTCTGTGTTTGGATTTCTGAACATATTCATTTCTGTAAATACCTATACATTGGACAAGCTCCCTGTAATTTCAGGTAAAGTTGAACACCACAATTTATGCACAGTGTTATTCCCATAAAGAATCCCATAGACTATTAAACTGGACAGGTTCTGCTCACACAGGTAAAAGCTTTAGTGGCACAGCTCTGTGACTCTAAACACTAAGGCATTAAGCAGCAGAGAGATACACGTCCCTTATCTTTCTATCTTTTATTTCCCCCATGCTGTATGACAAGTGCCATGTCAAATAACACCACTGGGCTGAGTGCTATACAAAGAGAGGAAGGAAGCAGACAGGACAGACACATTGCTACACTTTTGAGGGAAGAAGAAAAAAAAAAAAAAAAAAGAGGTTCTGCCTGCTTCTCCAGGCAGATATATGCTAAATTTTATCTCAGGTGCTATGCTTACTTAGATAAGGTCCTTGCAATGCCACATAATTACAGAAAGGATCTGCCATAGTCTGAAAAATGAGAAGTATGTCTTTTCCAATCCCCTGCCTTGTTATCTGTCACCTGGATGAAAATCATGTGGAAAAAAAAAATAAAGAGGGGGAAAAAATTCCCCTTCAGACCCAAGAACACACTAACGCCCACGGATATAAATGTTACAATAAAAGAGCAGGACGACTACTAGCAGAGCTTTTATAGCTTAACAGTATTTTGACAACAAATGTTCATATTTCATTTGAAATTTATGAAACCTTTGTGCCTGTAATCCCATGAGCAGCTACATGGTAAATGAAAGTAGCAGGCAGTCTAGATTAATAATATTTTGCTTCATACTGGAGGAACATTGTAAGGAAAAGAAATCTTGCTTTATCTGCTCTCTCTCTCTTTTTTTTTTTTTTTTTTTTTTTAAGTCTCTGTATTGGAGCAGATTCAGAGCTCTAAAACCTGCCTGCAAATATTCACAGATGCCTTATTAATTTATGAGAAACTGAAGGGCCCATCACAAGATATAAGCAAGCAATTTAGTAATAACAAGTAGAGGGGTATGATGCATGGCAAAATACCACAGCTCCTAGTGTTAGAGAGCTGCCAGTGGTTTAAATCAAGTTCAAGGGGAATACCTGGAGTAAGCTCCTGTACTTCATATGCTAATAAAAAATTGGCATGGAAAGAAACCATTGCCCTGTGAATCATAACCTTTGCTTTCACATTTTCACAGTTTAGACATACATGTATGCTAAAAGCCCAAGTGTGGCTTCTTGCACTTAAATGTCTAAGTGTCTTTTTCAACAGCTCTATTTATCTTCAAGCACCTCCAACAAAAACTGTTGATGTTTTCTACGTTTTTAAAGTGGTCTCTCAGTGCAAGCTAACGTGGCAAATACGATGTGGGGCCTAGAAAGTAGGTATTTATTTTTGTTAAAATGCTTATACATTTTTTTGAGCTTTCATGTGGACTGATCTCACATACACGGGGTACATTAGGGTGGTAAGATCACCCTGATGTTTGCCTTTTAAACACATTATTTTAGAAAAGATGATTTAGTGGCACATGGAAGAAAAACACCTACCAAACCTACAGTTGTGGGTTTTCACTACAACACTGCAGTTAATATTTGCCACCCAAACCAGAACATGAGAGTTACATTGTTTGCATTCTTTGCTCATAAATGCACTGCAGATTGTCAAATATATTAGCAATCAAAGGAAGCCTTCCATCAGCATCTGTGCTGAGTGGATTCAATAACAGTCTAACCAATTTACTATAAAAGTTTTATAGAAGCGTTATATACTTGCATCAGGTTCACAGTTTTATTAATTTACACAGATTTTATGGTTTCTTGAAGTTCTTGTCTCTGAAAGAATGAACTGATACTTGAAGAAAGCTGAGTCTAGTGAGAAAATGATCTGCTTAAATACCATTCAGTCTCATAAAAGAGTAACTATACAGTAGTTATACCACCATCTACATTTCCATATTTATAAAAACTGATAGAGGTATAATTGGTTAATAATGTCTGCACCTTCTAATGCAGAATAAAATAAGTTTTATTGATCAGTTTTGTGGTTTAACTGCTGATTTGGAGGAGAAGGAGAGGTCTTGAAGGAGACTAGGGTAAAGGGAGATTTAGAAGATTTTGTTGCTTTCTAAAAAAAAGTCCAGAAAATAATTGTTCCTCTGAGTTCCCTTTAAGGATGTTCCAGAGCAATAAATTAAAGACAGGAGTTTTCCTCCTTTCCAGAGCAAGACTAAATCATTTACATATTTAACATTAATATATTTTATTAAGTGGGACTCAATCAGAAAACAGCTTTGTATCTCTATTCTGCACTGGTACCAAGAACCAACTTTAAGCTTCAAGTTGAAGGTTTGGTCTGAAAATCAGATATCACACAATGAAGCATGCCCTGTGCCATATTGTAATGCCTCTGACACCAGAAACTATCCAATTACTGAGCAGCTCTCCAGAGCCTAAAACCCAACTCCATTAATTGTCCTTACAGAACAATCCCATGACAGAACATCTGTAGCTATTACCCCACCAACAAGCACAGCCTATGTAACAGTGTAAAGAGAACAAAACAGGAGGAAAATGTGGAGGAAAAGCTTGCAGTGGAGTGGACTGTTGCCTACAGGCAAAGCAAATCTGTTTCCTAAGAGCAAACACCTCATCCTCCAGGACCTGAGGAGTATCAGGAACATCAGAGGCTGAGCAATGTGACAGAATGAACGTGGGGTCACATCCTGCACAAGGGGGATAAGCCCTGTCAGACACATCACTCACAGAACATGTGTGTATGTCTGTGTGTATACACACAGTACAGAGAAGCATATAGAGAGAGAAGCATGTGCATAGAACTACAGAAGTATACATATATATTTAAATACATCTATAAAAATGTATATATGTACTATTTCTATGTATATATATAAATATATATATATAAACATCCAGGACAGAGAGAGTTTGTGTGTGTGTGTGTGTGTGTGTGTGTGTGTGTCTGTACACTCACAAATACTTCTGGATAAAGGAATGGCAGAGAGAATTTCTCAGTGGAATCAGTCTGGACTGTCCTTGGGCTAAGACTGAGCCATCAAATCCTCTTTGTGACCCTCACCCAGGGGCTGCACTGCATCCCACCATCCAAAGGAGTTTCTTGCTCTGACCAAGCACTGGGCAAAACACACCATGAAGACAGATGGAATCTCTTTTTTGGGTTTAGTTTCACATTTGCTTGGACTCAGTCTTGCTAGCTGAGTAAATGGGTTGAAGCCAGAAAGTTTGCAAGTTTGTATATCTTTAATTAAAACTGAAGTTGTAATGCCAAGGAATTGAGTCTGCTTAACTTGGGCCTGGTCTAAACCATTTTTTTCAGCTGCTTGACCTTTGGTATTACTCCAAGATATAAACAAAAAATTTAAAAGGCTTCAATGGCTCTTGCAGCAGCTCCAGAAGAGCAACTCCAAGAGAGAATTGTCAGGATTTTGAAGTACCTTTGTTCTAGATACCTTTTTATCATTTTCACAACATCATATTTTTACTAATACTGAGATAATCACAGCTTCAAAAATAAAGCCAATTACAAAGCCAAGTTCAAGGAATTCTGTTAGGTTAATTTCACCATATTTTCTCCACACCCAAATTAGCTGAGTAAAAATCAGCTAATTTATTATTAGAGCAGTATCTTCATAGGTGTATTTCCTAAATAAGATAATATGTCGTGCATACTGTATCTGCAAGCATCAAGAGCTCTGTAATGGCTGCTGGAGAGAAGGGCATGAGGAGATCTGATAAAATTCAGGATGCTTAATGTCAAATACATAGAACAAAAGGAGACTCTTCTCCAAGGTATGACACAGACAAGAGTGAACAAGAGAAGGAAGTCAATAAAAAGTTTTACAGCAATATCAAATAGATCCCTATTTTTCTAATGCATATGATTTCACTTATGTGAATCCCCTGCATATTTTAAGACCACAGTTTTTAAAGAGTTCAGTTGGGTATTTCCTCTACCCTTTACCCCTGTGCTCTGAGCCACAGCTGACCTGGGATTGTATTACAGGCCTTTCTATTAAAAAAAAAAAAAAATCTGCTCTCATTTAAGAATCATATTTAATAAAAACAAGGAAGAGAGCCTTAATTATCATATCATATAGTATGGTAGGTGTATCATAAATCCAGACAAAGTACTCTCATACAGTTCTAAATCACTTTCCCCTATTGCCCACAAAGACAACATAAACCAGAAGTGCTGATCTACAGATAACAGTTACCCATCAGAAGGCATTTATTGGATTGTCTCCCCATCATCCAACTTCACAGAGGTCATATAAATTTAATAAAATATAGACACAAAAACACAATTACAATTAGAACACCACAAACCATAATATACATCTATCTCTGAATATTTATTCATTCAATTCCAACTATGTTAATTGTTTATAATACCTCAACTGAACAAGTGTGCTTTAATGTTGAGAGAGTAGAAGATTACAGTAACTCAGACTTCCAATCTGATTTCTCTTTTGCAATTTTGAGTACAGCTACAAAACAGAAACCCAGAGGAAATGCAGAACCTTTCCTTTTTTCTTTTAAAAAAATCAAATAAACTTTATAAATACATACCTTGCACCTGTTCAGACTAAAGACCATTTGCATTCCCTCAATTCCCTCAACCAAGCACTGATGATATTGAACAGAAACACAGTTTTCATTAAAATATCATAAATGTGGTAGCTACACATGCATCTCAAGTAACACCTCCTAATTGTCTTCATGACATTAGTCCAGTTCCACAACACATGAAAAAAAAAAAAAAAAAAAAAAAAAGGGAGTTTTTTTTTTTTGTTTTTTTGGTTTTTTTTTTTTTTTTTTTTTTTTGGTTTTTTTTTTTTTTTTTTTTTTTTTTTTTTTGTGGGAGATAAAGATAGGTCTGGTTTTGGAAAGTAGTTTAGTACTAGTGGTAGTTTGGCCTTTCCCCATGTGTCTCTTTCCAACCATACTGGAAGAAGTAAAAAGAGAGCAATGCTGAATTTTTCTCAGAAGTGAAGGAGAGGATCATAAATTGCTCTGAAATCTCCCTTGACTTTAAAATTATATCAGATTTTGCTCTTTTACATCTGAGAACTGCCTTTTCTGCTAATTGGCAATATGTCCCAGTGTTTGATGTTTACTCAGCTACCATCCTCTGCTACTCAGGCTCTTCCCAAAAAATTAAGAACCTTAGTCTGTTTTAGGTAGTTTTTGATGGAGCTCTCCTTTATTGTCCACATGTTTTGCAGTTGGAAATTTCAATTGCTTCCTTCAAGAAGTTAAATAAGAAATGAAAGGGCAACAAGGAAAATAAAACCAGTCAGTTTAAATGATGTATCAACCAGGGAACCGTAAGGTAAATTGAGATATATACACTTATGTAACAAGTAACTCATGGCAGTCACAACTTCTCTTTTCTTGTATTGAATCAATCAATACATAGTTGTGCTTCTTCAAGAGAAGCCAAAGTAAAACATATCCTTTTGGATAAGAGATCGTCTTCCACAAAGTATAAACAACTGAAGAACAAAGTAGACATTAATAAAATATATATAATAGTTATTTTCACCTTCAGTTAAATTGTGCCCTATTTTATAGTGCTGAAATAGAAAAATCTTAAAATAACAACAAATCCCCAGGCATCTACTAACAAGGGTACTATAGAGATTTAGAGGCCTCTTGTGGAGTGCTAGTTTGTGTACCAGCATCAGAACTGATGCTTCTGCATTGAAAACCTGCAGCCAATCACTGCCCCATTATTTGGGGTTTGTTACCCGTGGTGGCAGAGTATTGTTTGCTGTTGCACAGGCACTCCAAGAGCTCAGCCATGACCAGGTTTCATTGTTCAGCACAACAAAAGCACGGAGCAGAGAGCAGGGCTCCAGCTCCTGCCAGCAGAGACCACGACTGTTCATGGTCCCTACTCTGAGTGCCAGCCCCAGGGTGACACCCGGGACTCGGGTACCTGGCAGGTGCCCCCACGGAGTAGCACAAGGTCTGTGTGGGCACAGAGTCCTCCTTGCATTTACCTGGGGGCTGAACACAATTATCAAGCTTTAACAGCAGCTTTAGAGGTGGCTTTCCCTCTCATTTTTAGTTCAAGCCCATTCTGCATTGGGCAGAACAAATAAAACCTCGGCATGCTGAACCGTTCCAGAATTTTTCCTGCTCAGATCCTCTTGCCACACCTTTTCAAGACAACAAGTGCTTTCAAGTATTATCATGGAGCAAGGACGCATGAAAAAATTCAACTCTTGTCTTCACCATCCCAGCAGGCTTGACAAACCTTCCCTGTGTAACCTAAAAACACAGCAACAACTCGCCAAGGCTAATATGTAAAGGCATGAACTCTGACTAAATGCACCATTTAAAAACGACAACTCAGATAGGCAGGGCTTCTCAAGAGATACTTCTTTTTTTTTTTTTTTTTTTTTTTTTTTTTTTAGCCAGAATTCCTCCCCTCCTACACCCTTCCCTGTAGAGTTCTCAGCAGCAAAGCAATTTACTCTCGTTACTCAGCCTACAACGCTAAGAGCATTTTTCCTCCTCAAAGTCATCTGGAGGGATGGGTAAATCAGGCCGGGTTAAAAACAACAACAGCAGCAAAGAAGAATTACAGTGCTCAATTTTCACAGAGACAGGACTAAACCTTTTAGCAGGACGGATTAGCTCCGGGTCCCTCTGAGCCCCACGTTTCCCAGGGAAGCTGCGTGCCTGGGATGGAGCACGGCTGGCACAGAGACGCCACCTACCCTCCGCACAAGAACCCCTCCAACAACCCCAGAGCTCACAAAGAAAGCAACAAAAACAAAAAAACAAAAAACCAAACCAAAACAAAACAAAACAAAACAAAAACAAACAAACAAAAAAAAAAAAAAAAAAAAAAAAAAAAAAAAAGGCCAAACAGCAAAGGCTAGAAGATTTAAGACGTATGATTTACTTGGTGTACTTGATCCCAAACATTCCTGCTATTCCTGAAAATCCCCCAAGGAAAGATTACAGGAACTTGCCTGGTGGCTGGGAGAAGAAATCAAAACCGCTGGCATTCCTTATAAAACGACCTGATTCCCCAAGTAATTTTCAATAATATTTGTAGCAATTATTTCTAAAACCAGGTATTTTTCCTGTCTTACAAAAATAAGAACAAATTTATTTCAAAGATGCCAATTCAAACACGTTTTTTACGAGTTTACACCTTGTTATTTTTCATCTTTCTTTACTCTTTGGAAATGATGAATACATGATGCAGTGTTTTCCCTACATTTAATTCGTCCTCAAACAGATGATTTACAGTTCATGTTTCAATACTACAAAAACATCTCAGTGTGGACTCATCACTAAAAAGAGCTCTACTCATTCCTTTCCTACATTTTACATCCTGCCTCAGGCTGAAGATCTGGGGGAAAAAAAAAATCAAGCACTGAAGCTTCTTACACTGTTGGACAGTTTCCTTATGGTGGTAGCAAATGCCCCAGAGCATGAGTCATTTGTAACTTCTCCAGGAAGAAACAAACAAAAGATCTATAACAATATACTCTCAGAAGTTACCCTAACCTCACAAGGGGCAGTTAGGCAAAATGCTCTACATGACATTTCCAGCTCTGATGGCTACAACAACCAGAAGAAAATAAGAGACATGCCCATTCACCATGTATTTTCCATCTGAACCATCCTCAAAAGCAAGAGCAGCAGATGGCAGGCAAACTGGGATGGGATTTTTCTTGCTGTGTTTTTTTTTACAGCGATTTGAGTCAATATTGGTTGTCCAGCTCCCCTTCCTCTCAGCCAAAAAAAAAAGATAAATCTCCTCTTGCAAACAGACACATCTTTACTGGTTAAAGATGCACACAAGGAGGCAGAGGCAAAAATCAGCTGGGCTGGTAATAACCATCCTGTACTAGGAGTTCCCTGCGAAGCGCTGTGAAGATGCTGGCACAAAAACCTGCACTGCATATTGCTGCAGCATAATTAATTAAGCCTGACAACACCCCTTTGAAATACAATAGGTCTAACCACTAAACCAAATCATCCTTATAAACATCCAAATGTCAGCAAGTGAATTTATGTCGGACTTACTATTCAATCACAGGGGGGAAAAAAATCACATATAGCTTAAAAAAAAAAAAAAGCTCTACACATTAAGCAAAGCCCTTTTATATTTTTGAATAGTAATAAAGAAATCAAAGGTATGACAGCCTTTTACAGGGATAACACCTCAGAACATTAGTAGATAAATCTTGGAAGGAGTGAGAAGTATTATCAGGATTTCCAATTGCAGAATCAGACAGTGCACTTGAGAACACTCTGACACTATACATAACATATTATACCTATTAATTCATAATGAAAATCTAAATAATTAAAATAAACCAAAATATCATTAATATCAAGATTTTGATAGCTGGATGTTGGTTAGGTGGTGAGCAACATATCCTTTTAAAGATTATTATGCCTTTAGGATCAGGTATCCCTTACAACACACGCCGAGACAAACACAGACATACGCTCTAAAAGTAATTCCAGCTTGATTCTTTATGACTATAGCTTGAAGGATTTTATTTTCTGTATAATCTTTAAAGTGGAAGTGCATTCACTAGCCGCTGGCTGCACTGTTTATCATAAAGTCAGCTCACTTAGTGCTGTCCAATTAAAATAAACTACAGCTGCAGTGGATCACTATTTTTCTAAGTATCTGAAAATATTCCTGCAAAGCCCAACCTCCAAAAATAAAACATAAATGAAAAGCAACAGTTCACTTGGCAACCATCTAGGAGAGGATGTTTTGACATTATTTTCATGTTATTAAATGCAGATTTTCCACTTAAAAACAAGAAGCTCCTGTCACAAATGATTTATATATTGAAATACTTTGTATGACATAAGAAAGGCATGTAATGGCTTGCTGCTGTAACCTTTTAAAATAAAATACAAGAATACACACAGTATATTATTTCTTTGATACTTTAACCATTTTGCTGTTTATTGTGACAGACAACATTTCAGTGCTAGCCAATATAATACAGTAGCATTAAATAAAATGTCCAAGCTCCATCAGACTTCAAATACACTCACTTAATTTTAAATTATTTTTCCTCTACTGCTTCTGGTTCATGCCTGTAAAAAATGACAGACTATAAAACTCATCTTTTAACCAACTACGGTTTCAAAATTATTTATTTACGTAAATTTGGAAAAACCAGGGTCTCATGACATGTTTGTATGCTTCATTTCAAGCATGATGAAAGAACAGAAAATAAAATACAAACTTTTTTTCTTTGGTACTGACTTTGTTCTAGTTCTTCCAGACATCGACTTCTAAACTCAGGCTGCCACCAACAGACAGCTCACAGACAAGGGAAGCTGATCCTCATCTGCAATGCACAATGTGAGGCAGCAGAAAGGCCCCTTCACTAAACAGCAACTAATGAATGTACATAGAATAAAAACAATGTGAGTTTTCTCTGCTGTGTGAAGTTGCTGCTTGGATTTCTGGATTTCCTACAGAAATTACACAAACAGCTTCAAATGCCTATAGAGAGTCTATGACCAGAAGAAGATTTTGCGTGGCTGGAGATGCACAAATTTTCTTACAGACTATTTTTAAAAGTTAGGCTGTATTTACCTAAAGAACAACACTGCACCTTTAAGAAAATGTTATTTTTCCTGAGGCCCTATCAAGGTAAATTTCATCAGTATTCAAAGAATGAGCAAAGCACTTCAACAATTTATTTCAATAAAAGAAGACTTAGCTGAAAGGAGTATAAATGATGAGAACTTGCTTTAAACTGATTTATTCCCTGCAGCAATAAAAGGAATGTTTCTTCACTCAGCTGTTTAATATGCAAATATGCAGAGCATCCAGCTTCTGACAGCACATCATTAATAAAACCTTGCACTAAGCAGAGCTCCCGATATTTCATCCTGATGAAAATACATGATGATGATTTTAGACTGTATAATTTCAGAGTTGGAACAATGTACTTCCCAGTGATGGAAACTCAGCAATCCACAGTTCTAGTGTGGATTTTTTAATAAGTTAACCTATTTCTGCACGAGGGAGACATTCTGTTTACAAGAACTGTGAATACAGAGAATCTTGTCACCAAACCCTCTCAACTGGACCAACGAAGCTTTGGTTTGGGAAGCAGCACCAAAAGAGAAATGTTATTTATAGAACACCATAACAGTTGATTTCTTTTTTAATCAACTAATTCCTCTCTTATTTACCAAGTTTATTGTACTTCACCTGTACTTTTCTCAGCCTCTGTACTATCTGACAGATTTGCAGCAAACGTGTAAATTAAAGCCATCCCTTAAAATAAAATAAAGAAAAAAAAAAAAAAAGTCTGCAATTTTACTTCTTTACCTCATTAAAATCCATGAGGAAGAACTCCAAGCATTCTACTTGATGTTATAGCCAAAGTATGTACATGCTTTCTTCTCCATTTCTTGCGCTAAAACTCTTACACTGTTTCCAAAGAAGTTTTTTAAAAGGTTAAAAACTATCAAATGTTTGAAACAGGGAAAGTAATATTTGTCAATGCTTTGCTCTGGAGTCTTTCCAGTCCAAAGATGGAAATTGGAGGCTGCACAGAAATGTTAATTTTTTAAGCATCCCTTTGTACAGAATTGATCCTCAGAGGCGACACAGAATGCTCATTTCTCCACTGGAACTGGTGCCCACACAGAAGATGTTGATCACTTTACAACAGGGATATCTGACAAACACTCATTTGCTTCAATACTAGGTAACAATTAACAACTTGCTAAAGTCTTGATGGCTTTATTTTGGCTAAAGTACACTGTTTTCCCACTGAAAGTGATAGGTCAAATATAAACAGAGACCCTTTCTACACTGCAAGAACAAAAAAAAAAGACTTTGTGTTTCAATTCAAAAATATTTCTACTATGAATCAATCATTTAGTGTATTTCAAAGAAGTTTGAAGGATTTTCCTTTGAATCATTTCCCACTGGGTGCCAAGGAAAAAAAACATCTTCGGGGCTAAATTTCAGGGGAAGTCTTGCAGGTTTTAGTAAACTTCTCCAAGCCAGTACTTTACATGTTTCTGTTTTCTGTGCGTGGCAATACTCCCTCATAACTCAAATGGGATTAACCAATTAAACATTTCCCAGTAGTCTCTAAAATAGCTGCTCTTGGCATGTTTTTTGCATGGAACAAACCTCAGCGGGAGGATATGATAGAAATCTTGCACTATTTAAATATAGAATTGGGACATCAAAGAAAGGGTTGTATTGAAATAACATGGATAATTAAGGAAGTGGAGAACAGTAATAACTGATTTACATAAAATGCTAATAAGCCTCTTGACTTGTTCGGCAATTTCTGCTTTAGGCATGGCAACTGTGGGTTCAAATTTGTATACTAGTTTTATTTTAGTATTTTCTTTTTCTTCCTCTTTCTCCCCTTATTTTTTAAGCTCTCTACAGTCAGGCCAGTCTGTACCTGGATCCAAACCTTCTTCAAAAGCAAACTCCATCAGAATATAAACTCTTGTGGAAGTTTGGTGCACGTTCCCATCCGCTCAGGCAGGCACACAAAGCTCAAAGTGTAAAGACCCTTAATTGCTTGTCTGCATGTGTATGGATTCAGATTGCATCCCTTCCACTTTAGCTCACTTTCATGTCATGCTGAATAATGTGTTACAAACGCTCAATGACATATTAAAAATGTTAAACGCTCCTCACAATTAGCGGGACAGAGAAAGTTGGAAAGCGAGCGGAGCGTACTTGGCAAGGATGCTCTTCCATGGTGCTCTCTGCTCCTTCTTGCTGGCATGGGATGACGAGGGCACTGCACCAGCACAAGAGGCTACAGCTATTTCACACTGCACCCCTGTGCCATTTGCCTCTGCGAAGAAATTATGAGCTCTGAAATTCTTGTTTTGTTTTACTCTCCCCCTGATCTCTGCTGGCGGTGCTACAGCAGCAGTGGCTTTGAGATGTGAATGTGAATGAGCGTCTGAGCTGCTCCTTCAGGACATGTCTGCGTATTGACCTTCAGCTTACCCTGTTTCCCTGTGAGCCCTCTAAGCATGATCCATCGCTTTCTCAGGCCATTCTCCCTTCACCCCATTGATGGGTTTCAGAGCTACTTAAATTTCAAAGTCCTGATGCGTTGCAGCAGTGGCCAGGGCTCAGCTTTGCTCACTTATAGATTGTACAAGGTCACAATAAGGGAAGGGGAGAAAAAAAAAAAAAAAAAAAAAAAAAAAAAGCCGGAGCATTTATCAGGATGTATTGCTTTACTTTTTCTATCCATCACAAAGGCGATGATTCTATTTTAGTGAAAATCCATTGAACTCAGATCAAGTCAGATGGCTGTTATCATTGGAAACTCAAGAGCTGTCACACCATAATCGGTACAAATGAACACTGAAACGTGGGGCTTGAGGCCGCTTAATGGTCTTTAGTGAATTTTTTTTTTCCTGTTGCTTTTTAAACACCACAAAATCATTTTACTTAAGTGATTTCAAATTGAGAACACTAGGATTTTGTTACACAAGCACAGTTGATTCAATTATAGATGATCTGACAGCTACTGTGCAATTAAATGTGTTTTTTTGCCAGTGTGCCCTCTCCTCCACACCAGTACACACGTGTGGACCACTCAGATAAGCACAAAAATTTCCCTCAAAGCTATTCTGATTCTGTTCATCTTTTGGGACACACTTTCCACTTGTAATAGGTCACACCACCATGCACTTTGAACAGGGATTTCTGCAGCAATATTGCTTTGTATTTTTGTGAATGAGCTTTGGTAAATCTCCCTTGTTCCAGAGCTACTCCTGTGAGAAGGAGCTGTGTGGACACGGGGAAAGCAGAAAGCCCAACTCCATTTCTCTTTCTGCTTCACAAATGCCTTAGTGAGTATTACATTTTGATAGAGTATTGGAGATCTTCACCATACTTAAAGGCACCCAAAAACTACATAAATATGAAATGAATGGATATTATTTAGTATAATTACAAGTGTGTTGGAATTGCATCAGAAACAGAGTACAGGGGAGTGCAAAGGAGCAGGGTACAGCCATCATACCTGTCAGGGAGCTTGTTCCTCCCTGCTGTCCAAACATGCTAATTATTCTCATATTTGGGCTTCATTCTACTTCCTATCAGCTGAGACAGACTCACCTTCCACTTGCTTGTTTTGATTTCATCACATAAGACCAGCTATCCCAGGTTCTAGGGGACCTTGACAGATAATTAAAAATGCCTCTCTAATTAAGAGAAAAACAGCAACAGATGACAACTTTGCTCCACAAACAAGCCACTCCACAGAATTTCTATTTTCCTACAGAAATCCCGTAATAAAATAATTGCCATCCAATTTTTGAAAGTGAAAAGAAAACCAACCCATCCCACTTCACTTCCCACACAAACTCATTGCCCAGACAGATGATTTACAGAACTTATTCTAAGTAAATATATTCTTCTTTACAAGTACTGGCAAATCCTTACCATGAGCAACCCTCCTTCACCACACCTACAGAATACAGCAGAGGAAAGACATGATTGTTATGTAGGAATGTCCTAAGCTACCTGGAGCTTTTTTGTTGTTTTAAACTATGTTTAGATCTTAGGTTCTGACCTCCTCCCACGGAGCTGGAACACATTTTAAGATTTAAGTCACCTGCCACTGCCACATTCCTGAGGCCCCTCCAGTCACAGCAGCTTTCAAGGCTGTTCTGTACAGTTTCATCTTCTAGTGAAGTGCAAAACTGAAACAAACATTTCATATTTTGCCTGAACAAAGTTTCCCAGCAAAGCCACAGGGAAGGAACACAGGCCTGTAGTTCCTCTCTGTTTTCACCCAGCAGTGTTTCCAGAGATCTGGAACAGGGTATGGTGAAGGCTGTGCACAAAGTCTTGAGGAGCCCCTGTAACACTCCCTCAGAGAGGCATTAAGAAGCTTTAGTGTAATGGAGGATCAACCCCTGTGCTCTGTGCTTCAAGAAGCAGAAAATCTTAAATACGCTGGTATTACATCTTCAAATTTCTTTTTCTAAACACTAAGACAAACACAATTCTGGCAAGCTCCAAGTTTAAAATAGTATGTTTTTCTTTAATGAGAAAAATACATCTTAACCTGCAGTCTAACAAAAAAAAAAAAATTAGGATCATTTTTGTGGATATTTTAAATGTAGCAAGTAACATTTCACAGACCTTTAGCTGTAGTCACCTGTGCATACACTGCACTCTCAGGGGAGGTCATACAACACCATAAAAGCTGTGATATGATGCATTTTCAGTGCTGAAATATCCTGGAAAGATAACTGATTTCCTCCTATATTACAGCAGATATCCAAAAAGAGGTAAGAGCTTAAAAATAGGCTTAAAATGCATAGACTGAAGAATTTTTGTATTACTCCCTGATTTGTGTGATAAATCAAAAGACATCAATGCCCTTGCTGCTCCCTGGTCCCATGTTTGGGGCCAGAACAACAACTGAGCCACAGACTCCTTGAAGGATCACAGTTACACAGAATGGTTTCCCCTTTATTTCCTTCAGCTGAACTCTGGTATCACCCAGGGAACATCTGAGGGGTTGGGTGTGTGTTGTTCCACCACCCCAGCAAGGACAAATTTGTCCTCAACGAAATTTCTGATGTCACCTCTTTTTGCAAATGAGCCTTTTAGTTCTCCTTTTGTCAACTCTCTCCATACTTGGCTGTTTGCATAGGAGGTGATGTGCAAATCAGGCACTTGGGTTTTTATTCCTTGAACTTCTTGCTCCTTAGTCTATCCCAAATTTCTATTTCCTCCCTCACCTGGGAAATATCTTCATTTCCAGCAGCTCTGGTGCCTCTTGCTGTGGTTTGGGGAGAGGCAGTGGCAGTGGGAGGCACCACTTCACACAGGCCTTTAATTCCTTTGAACATTCCCATCATATGGACCCAAATCCTGACAAATCAGTTTGAGTACAATTGAAATCTCTAATTCAGTCATTCAAAAAGAAAAGAAAAGAAACAAAAAAGAAAATAATGGCAAGCAAAACTAACTTAAAATCTTTAGTTTCTGTTTTTACATTGACAAAGACACATCTTCATCATACTGGTCTTACTGGCTGACTAGTTGCCTGATATGCTCTGAAAATCCTGATATTTCCTCTTAAAATCATGACATATAAAAAGAAATCCTGACATGGTATTGCAGTTACCACAGAACTGTGTAACACTTGTCACAGAGGCACTAATTCCAGCCCACAGAGGAGCAGGAATAAAAGAAAGGAAAGAACACAGATGCTGGAATGAAAATACACACAGCATTTTCAACAAGCCTTAAAACACTGAAAAAACGAAAAATGTAATTTTTTGAAGAAAGAATTACTATTCTTCGGTAATTTTTGCTGGATGAAAAATTCACTGCAACTTCAGCACCTCTCAGGTGCTTTTGCTTTGCTCATGTCTGTCAGGTAGCAGTGGTGGTGGCTGTGGCAGGCGAGGTAAAAGAGCTGACACCTCTGCCTGGGCAGGGAGCCTGGTGGACTGACTGCACCCGTGCTCAAAGCAGGACTGACATTACATGTCCCCATCCCAAATAACAGCTTTATATTCAATTCCATCCACTGGAGATGTCAGTAAGGGAAACAAGGTTATGTGGCAGCAGCTACCATATTTTACCTATCTATATAAATACATTTAAACACGTGGGAAATAAGGTTAGGGGAATGACCTTGAGGAATGGACTTTTAGGCTGGTAACCCTCACATAACTTCAGCTTCAACACTGAGAGTGAGAGGAAAAACAGTGCCTGATACCAACACATCCACTCTAAATATCCTGGGGAAAGAATTAGAGCTGTGCTATGTGCTGTAACACAGCCCCTGTCTGTGAACTGGGAATGCTTTTGTAGTGAGCTGCCTCACAGAGCAGACTAGCTTCTTAATAACTGGATGTTGGGAGAATTGAAGCAAAACTTTTATCTTTACTATTAAATCTCCCTTTTCAGTCGCTAAGCTCCCTATGAAGCAGCATAACAATGCTGCTATTAGGTAAGCAAGGGACAGAGTGGATGCAAATCCCCACTGAATTAACGTGCCTGCTCCTGAGTCAGCGATGGGCCCTCCAGCCTCGACCTTGCCAATCAGCATGTCTGGTTTTTCCCATTTCCCAATGGCACAGGGCTCATCTTCCCTCTGAAGAAATCAGCCCCAGTCTACGGCACCTCTCCAAATTAGCACCACAAACCAGGGGTGGGTTTTAGTGCCTAATTAGCATTGCTAGAGAGTGCCCATTTTTTTTTTTTTTTTTTTTTTTGATAACTTCCAGGATATTTAAAGGAAGCAGATTAAAGAAGGTGCCCCTTATACAAAGTACAGGGCTAGTCTGTATGGTCAGGCAGTGAGATGAAGGCACCTACCACTGGCTCCTTGCCAGTTCTGGTTAGCAGAATCAGGGACTGAACTTGGGATCCCTCTGTGAATAGATGCTAATGCACCGGTGAAAGGTCATCAAAGCAGTCGGACTCCACATCCTGCAGAGGTGCCGGAGCCTCTCATTCCACTGCTATCTTTTGTCCTCATCCGGTTTACCTAATAGATGATGCTAACAATTCACATTGGCAGTCCTTTGTAGTGTAATGAACACTATGTGGTCTGATGAATGCAGCCACCGCACAGAAAACGTCAGTTCTTTCATTAAGAAAACCTTCCCAAGTTCATTGTATTGAACCAGCGCTCCAGCTATTAGGCTGATACATGACACAGTCAATTCCAGTTACACTTTAAGTGACTATTCATGTTCAGTGAATTCAATTTTTAAAGCTAATTTATATATGTTTAGATATTTACATGAAGGCACATTTCTTCCAACTTGCACGCCTCGTTCTGAGCTTTCTGTTAATAATGGGAGGGAGGAAATAATATTTGCCAGCAGATCCTGAAAATGCATAACTGATGGAAAAGACACTGAAAACCAAATAAGCAGCTTTATGAGAATCTACTTGAATAGAACTCCAAATTACTTGTTGGTAAAAAGAATTGCAGTGCGTGTATCTATTAATGTTAAATAAAATATCTGCATTAAGTTATTTTTAAAATGACTTGTTATTTCACATTTATGTCTGAGAACTCATTTTCTAATATTAGCCAATACAGCACCTCCTTTTATATAGTACTGCAATTAGTGGCATGTAAACTTTTAAAGCAGGTAATTAAAAAAAGTTAAACTGTTGCTGCTACTGAACAGAAAACATCAGTTCTTTCATTAAGGAAACCTTCCCAAGTTCATAGTATTGAACCAAGGCTCCAGCTATTAAGCTGTGCCATGACACAGTCAATGCCTGCTATGGTATCAATTCAATTTAAGCATTTTTTTGTGATCACTGTATGCCTTGCTGTAGTTTCTTTCAACTGACTTTGTTTATTGATAATTATTAGAGGACCACTGGTTCCAAAAGATGGGCATAATTTCATTACACAAATCCTCTGCAGTTCCCAGTAGCAGCAGCTTTTCTGTAGGGATCATGCTAAAGTCTCTGAAGCCTTTAGAGTGTGCAGAGATCATGATACAGTTCTCTAGAAATAAAAAATAAATACCATCTCTTATTGCATCATTTGAATATAAACAACAGAAATCCAGCTTTCCATCCACATATTCAAAAAAAGCCCAGGCTGTTTACTTCTTTTGAAATATATTTCAAAAAATGTTTCCATTAATGTGGATTTGTTTAAAATTAAACTGTCAGGTCTATTTTCCTGCACTGAAAAAAAAAATTACATCTTGACTTTACCAGGCTTAACACACTTATGTACTAAAGCTCTACTGTTTGGGAAATAAAAATATCTTTCTAAACACTGCATTTCATAGGAGAAATTACAATTATGGGATGCAGGGACTTTGTGGCTTGATACATTTTGCAAGCAGAGAAGGGGGATGCCCTTCAAAGTTAGAGGGTAATCATTATTGACCTTGTGCATTCAAGACAGCATAGCAGGTTTCTATATAAAGAAACTTGCAGAGAGGTCATTGAAAGCACTGGTGAAGAGACATAAAAAAGGAGACAGGACAGAATACAGCCTTGATTAAGCAAGTTTAAAAATTAACTATAAACAGACTTAGGAATTGAAGACAAAAACAAAAGAACATTTTTTTTTCCCAAGTGTCATGCAAATTGATGGTTCTGTATTAAATGTTCATTATCAGATAAGCAGCCTTTACTGTGTAATTATTAACTTTTATAGGTTCTGCAAAGTTGGTTTTTTTTCTCTTCTTTCCCTACACACACCCTGAACACTTCTTGAGTGTTGAACAAAGGGGCATGTGCTTAGGGCTGGCTCTCAGCAGGCAGGAATTAGGGTTCTAGTCTTCCCTGCTTTACTCATTCACAGGGTGTCTGCTAATCTGTCTGTGTTTGAATTTACCTGTCTGCAAAATAGGTACAATAAAACCAGCAGACATCTCCCCAGGGTTATATGACACTTAGTTTGGCACTTCAAAAAGCACACTTAGCAGAGCATTTTGAAATCATTGAATGAAAAGCATTATGTAATGAAAAATAAATTACTTCTGTATGATGAGGTTGTTTGGAAAACGTTCAGGCAAAATGCTCTGGTTAGAAATATTGAAACACCTGGGATACACAATGCATAGGTTTACTATGATTTTTTTTTTCTTTCAAACTAAATTTTAAAATAATCTGCAAGACAAAAAGAACGGTTCTATTGTCAGGCACATCCAACTCCCATTTAATGAAATCAGTCATCATTATTATTGTAAGTATTAATATATTTTCTTTTCCTCTCTAGATAAAGAATACAGAAATTGAAAGAGAAACAAATAATTAGACTGAGATCTTACTTTTTTTTATTTCTATAAACAGAGAAGACACAAACCTGCTGACCTTTCTATGACTTGTGCTATTTTTCTTCAACCTACAGCCTCACAATGGCTCTCTAAATTTGCCCTGGTTAGGCAAAACTCCCTTTTCTATTGGGTCTTTCACCTCCAGAACAGCAGCCTAGCAGGCAGGCAGGAGGCTGCAGTCTCAATGCACTGATGCCCTCCACTAGAAGGAGTCAATCACTTTCACTGAGAGGTGCCCACAGTGTCCCTGGAACAATCCACTTGCATGACTGTCCTGCCCCTTCAGCTTCCCCTCCCCTGGCAGCCCACAGCACACAGCTTCCCAAAAATATGTTTCATTTTCAAGAGATAGATTTATTACAGCCCCGTTATCACATTCAAACCCTTCCTGAAAAGATAAAAATAAGAAAGACCTTACAAGAAGATGTTGTAGCAACAGCTAAATCATAAATGTTTGATAAGGAACGGCTAAATCCAGACAAATAACTGTTCAATCCCACTTTGTATTAGGCAGATAAAGTCATACAGGAAATCAGTGTGATCTATTGAAATGAAAAAAAGTCCAGCTTAGGGACTATACGGTGTTATGGAATGTGTGACATTATAAATGGGCTGCTTCCATAAGTGCTATACAATGAGAAGTTGCATAGTTTTTATTTATTTTTGCACTTATGAATGTAAAAGCAGGATGTGAAAGTCACTATTTGTCAACAGGGCAAATGTGGGCAGCAGTGAAGTAGGTGAGTATTTATAACCTTTTTATTTTCCCACTCTTGAAGGGAATACATAATCCTCACTAGGGATAAAAGGATCTTCAGTCACCCACTAGCCCAGGGCTCCTTTTTAGCAGAGGCTGACAGATGTGCTAAAATTATAAGTGAAGTGTTGTGATGTTGACTCCTAAAGCAGCAATCATTAAGGTTGAAATTAGTATCCCCTCCCAGCCATTCAAATGCTGAAAAGTTCTGACACCAGGCGTAATTGGACAACTTTACCTAGTGGGGATAGCATTACATTTTATCCTACTGACTTCTTTTGCCTTTTGCATCCCTGCTCCAATTTAAATGAAGCAAAACAACTTTTTATACATCTTTCACTTACACAAAACAAAACAAAAATCTGCTTATGCAGAAAGACATCTCAAAAGCAGACATATGAGTTCACAACTACATATACAAGTAGCATTGTTTAAGGCTATACTATTTCAGCTGACAACAGTATTTTAAATAAGATGCAGTTAAAAAAGAGACTGAAGGAAAATATAAACAGATGTCCTAATATGTATTAGCATCTGCTGAAAGGAATTTCATTTGAAAATGTAAAATACACTTCACTTGCTATATGTTCTAATTAGTTACATGCAGTGTTAACATACTTTAATCTTCTGAAAGTAAAAGGTTCCCCTGAACTGGATTTATGCATACCTGGATATATTTCTAGCAAGTATAGCAGTTGCTAAATGGCAGTAAGTGCTAAAAGATATAAGCAATCCACACAATTAGATTTCAGGTCATTTAGATCAGTGTGAACTAGAAAAACATGTTAATGTGCTATACACACTGCCACTTCCTCACATACTGCTGAGTTTGACACATTAACTAATGGACCATCACCTGACAAATACTGGATGTGTGTGGATGAATAAAGTCTCAAATTGTCTCCACTGGCTCAGACCAAGATTTTGACAATGACACAAGCCCAGCAGTGCCAATGCACAGTTGCACTATCCTTGTGCTGTGTGCCTAAAGAAGAAGAAAACCTACGATTTTACACAGTTTATCTAATAGACCTTCCTGCTTTAGTTTGTGGGAAAAACTTAGATGCTGAGCCCCACATCATAACATAAAATATGTGAAGGCTGAGTGTGAAACCTGACCAGCGTGTTCAAATAAAATCAAATCCAATGTTTGTGAACATGTAACACTTGGCTGTTGAGTTAGATTCAATTCCTAAAGGCTGACGAGCACATCTATTTCTGGCACGAACAAAGGACCTGTTAATGCTGGGGCTCTCCCAGAGCCCTGTGCTGCACACTGAGTCACCAGCTCCCACAACCCCACTAAGCCCTGGCCCTCATCTTTCAGCTGAACTCTGCATTTTGCTTCATCTGCACTGGGCTCCTGCCCATCTCAGCCCAACTCTGCTGTTGCCCTACACCCCAAAACTTCCCCCCACATTACCTGGCTGCACATCCTGTGCAGGACATCACACACACATCAGGCTGCTAGAGATTTACCAGGCTGATGCACAAATCTTTCTTTAATTAAGGACAGGAGAAAGGTGAACATGCAGAGCCACCTTGTGCCCTGGTCCTGCAGTTGAGGTGGTGGGGGCTGAACTGATTGAGAGTTTTGATCATTAGTGAATCAGGGGCCCACAACATTCTGTCCCTTGATGCTCAACATTACTGACAGCAGGGTTTCTCACACTGAAAATCAGCTGACCCAGCCAGGACAGCTTCTTCCAAAATGCTTTCTCCCAATTTCCAGGCCACTAAGCACTTCAGGATGGGGAGCACGAACACTGGCTGCACAGGTGCTGTGCAAAGGACAAGGGAAAGATCCCTGCATCTTGGTTTGGAAGACATTCCTGCCCGCTCTTCTTGCAAGTTCTTTGACTTCTTGCCACGATCTGTCTCTCTAAAAATGTGTTTGGTCAACTCCCCTTCTGTAAACTCCTTCAGTGCTATCCCAGACTGGCCATCACTGCTACCCCATCAGAACTTCTCAGCCTTGCTCTATTCTAGACTTCTATTCTTATCTATTTCTGTCTGGTTTGTCGCCAACATTTTCTTTTAACTGTAAGGCTTTTACCCAACATGCACACAAGAAGGTCCAACCTACAGTTACCTCACCCCCTTTCTCTCTGCCCTTACACTCATTATGCTGAGCATCTTTACTAGAAAACTTGCTTTTCCACAATAAATTCATCCTTTCTCCCTCTAATACTGTAGTCTGTCTATAGAGAACTCTTAAGTTTAATCCAGCTTATCCTGATTCACTATCAACATGTCTACACTCACCCTAGATCGACTTCAAGATAGTCATTTTCATTGATGACTTCCTAAATTTTCAAACAAGCATTTTCATGCTTTCTTTTATTCTGCTTACAGATCTGCCCACAAGCACTCGCAATATTATCTCATTATCTTTCTTCATAATCCACATTAAAAATCTCCTTTTCTTTGGTATCTAATCTTTTCTTTGGCATCAGAAAAATATCATGCCTAAAAACAGGGCCTACCATATTGATTAATATTATCTCATTATACGCTTGTTCTTTTTATCTATCTGTATCTCTGACTTTTGATTAACACTTAAATTTTAAACAGCACGGACATGGAACAATCTTTTTTGGTTGATTTTGCATATTTATTAACATGGCTGGGTCCTTATCTGTGACTAACAATCTAGGCACTGCACTAGCAATTATCATCATCTTGTTTTTCCTTCTTTGTTGATATATAGCCATGTAAACTGGAATTTGTTTTCTGGGTAAGACTGCCAGGGATGATTGTTAGGAGTTCTGCTTGAAGAAGAAACTCAAGCAGAGTTAAGTAATTTTAAGTAATCATTTTCAGACTAAGAGTTATCCTCATTTGGGTTTTTTGGTTTTTTATTCATTGGTTTTTTAATGGAAATTAGGGATGGAAAAATTTTCAGTGTAACTGTCAGGAAAAATGATTTGGAACGTAATAATTAGAATTACTTTCTGGTCTGTTGTCAGATAAGCAGCACACACACTATTTTTTTTTTTTAGCAAACATATTATAAAGAAAATGAAAGAAAAACAAACTGCATTGCATCTGTTTCAACAAGGACACATGAGCATAATGCACCAAAGTGACAGTCAGGCTCCAGGTAAGAGAGAGAATGTGAAATGTGAACTCCCTGAGACAAAGCTTCCAAGGATGAGAGTTCAAATGCCACGGAACCCTACTTAAGAAGGGAAGCACCAGTGTTCTTCTCCCAAATCTTCATGAATTGGACATATTAAATCATGTAGCCTGATGCCAGCACAGGATTATATTCTAATACCTTGGCATGGCCTAATTCTATTAGTAGGGAATGAAAGGGGAACAGAACAAGCAAACATTACCATGACTGTACAAACTGAATCTTTATTTGGAATGGGAATTATTTTAAGGAGGTCTGAAGCTCTGGTTTTCTTGCACAAAATCTGGGGTGTGAACCTGAAGAATTAGCAAAAGGACAGAAAACCTTGAAAACAAGCTGATTGTGACAGTACTGTCAAGCAGAAAGGGAAAATGCAAATGAAATAGACATTTTCTAAATATAGTTTAATTTATAAATAAGACTTCACATCACAGATTTGTTTATCCTCATTTGGTGATAATTGTTCACAGCAGAATATATCAGAAAATTCTATAATAGGAACTACAGCCAGGAAATGTTAAATAATTAATCACCCTCCCAGCCACTTGCATTTCTGTTGATATAAATGACCGTATAATTCCAAACCCAATTATCACTACTTAGCCATTCCATTTTGTAGTTAAAATCCCACAAAATTAAAGTGCATCAATTGTTAATGGTAATAGACCAGACAAGGGATTAAAGATTATTTTAATGTTTATTTCCTGTCAGGAGGTTTTTTTGGCAGGAAGCACTATAGACAAAAGGCTACATTAAGATGAGATTCATACAATGTATTTAAATCTGCTAACTTCTAAAAGCCTTATGGTATAATTACTTGTTTAATCTACTTGTTCCCTGAAGATACCAATGGGGGTTTATCAAGCCAACTTTAGTATATCTGCTTCATAGAGACCAAAAGATTCTCTTTAACTGCAAACAGCAGTCAAGTTATGGTAACATAAATGCAATTCTAACAACAAACTTGAAAAATGAATGAACTATGCAAAAATATAAGGGGAACCAGATTACTAACAAGATTTTTTTTTTTTAATGTCATATTCTGCTTGGTTTATCTCCTGTTACTTCTGGCACTATAAATCTGCATACAAGATTTGGTCCTTGTATCCACACTTTAAACAATCACTTTAATACCAATAAAACTTCAGTAACTACAGAACCTTCTTTTACCTGCCACGAAATGATGACTTTTGTCTACTCTTCAGAAAAGTATTTATGTACATGTGTTTATATGGAGACAACAATTACATGTGTTTATATGGAGACAACAATTAGTTTAGAGATTACTTTGCTGTCTTAAAATGGTTTTGGTTTTATCATTAGGTGTTGTCAGCAAAACTGACAGAAGTACTTTAAAGCATTAGCACAGTGACCAGAACTCTGTAGAACTGTGAGGGCCTAAGGGTTTGGTGAAGGGCCTTGACAGTTCACTCTTTCAGTGGGCTGATTTTATCTGCTTCAAAAAGTTATTCATCTGTATAAAGTTACAGACAGGTATCCATCACTTGGGTCTGCTGGGATGAAACCATCAGATCTGGAGTAAGCAACAACCCCACCGGTTATTTCTGGCCTACACTGACATCACCCTGCACAGCCCCATCCATCTCATTCTGTCTCTTCTCTGCATAAACAGAAATCTACACACAGACTAAATAGGTAAACTGAGAAGGAAGTGTTTGTGTTCTTGTGTTCCCTACCCATTCAGCAATGTTATCCACTCCCCCCAAAAAATCTATGGACAACTTATAGCACAGGAACATTACAGCACTTCATATCCTCATTTATTCTTTTTCTCCAGGAAACCCTTGTCCTGCATTTACCAAATTACATAAACACTAAATCATGACACAACACAGTGCATAAATCATAAATCATCTCATATTGGGAAAATGACAGATTTGTTTCCATGTCTGTTTCAAACATTTCCTTAGGTGTACATTCACTGTTTGGCTACAGTTACTCCTCATTATTCCTCCTCTCTCCTCTTGGTAGGTGAGGAAGCCAGCAGGGACAGGTCTGTGGCACTGACACTCCTGTGCTGTCACAAGGAACAGCTTTACAGCCCAAGAGATTGCTCAGGAGGGCAGTGAAGAAGCTCCTTTCCAAACCCAGGATCATCCAGCAATGATATAACTAATTTGTGAGCAGTGAGTTAATTACATGCCCAGTGGTGTTAATAACTCAAATTCCATCAGACACAGGTATTAAGAAAGAAGCCTTTAACTGAGACCCACAGACTAGATGCTCATCCTGGAGCCCCAGTTGTTACAGGAGATTGCTTTGGGCATATCTGGCATAAAGGAGCACTG
Organism: Phylloscopus collybita; assembly: GCA_027886175.1. Lineage (NCBI taxonomy): Eukaryota > Metazoa > Chordata > Aves > Passeriformes > Phylloscopidae > Phylloscopus > Phylloscopus collybita. The sequence goes on from JAJNNQ010000008.1 coordinate 2,370,504, forward strand.
CAGAATTAAAATTGGCATGTCAGGAACTTTTCCCATGTTTTGCTTGGTATGCACCCCCACAAAAAACAAAACACCAAAACAAACAACAAACAAAACCCAAAACACACAACAAAGTTCAGAGTCCATATCTCTTCTGAGATTTGTCTGAGCAAGTAGACATGGTACAGAAACCCATTCCATAACCTTTCACCAACATAAAATTTACTGCGAATAAGGCCCTAAAACTCTATGCTCAGCTCTGATTTAAACCTGTGAACACAAACCTCCCAAGAACATTTCTATTCCAATAAATACCTCCCCATGACAGAATATGCTAATCATTTGGGTCCTAGGGGAGATTAAATACTTGAACCACAAGCAAGCTCCACCACAAGGCTCACCAAGACAGGATCTGACCCAACATTATTTTATTTATTTAGGTTTAAGGTGCTGTTTAAGTTAAATACACATCAGCCTTCCCTGTTTCTCTCCCCCAAACACTTCTTCTGCTGTGGCAAGGAGCAGAGCAGGCTTGGCTTTTGAGACTGAAAATTCCTCTGCAATTTTCTACAGAATTCAAGACTTTATCAATGAGAAGAATTAATCTAACTCACAAAAACGAGACTTCCTTCAGAACTCTAATGTTCTGTATCTTTTATTTTTAAATTGCAGCATTAATAATGGTCTCAGCAGCAAGTGGAGAAAACGTATGAAATATGTGCCCTCTTTATAGATTTCCTGTTTCTGCAATTTCGCTTGAAAAATGGCAGTGCCCTGCCATCTGAAGCTTCCAGTTTGTTTAACTCCAAGCAAAAGACAATTAAACAACTTACAGTATATGGTCATGAGACTCTAATTGCTCACCAGTGCTCTTTGTTGGCTCAGCTGCGACAATGAGCAGAAGCTTTTTCACTTTCCTACCCCTACAAGACCACCAGAGGTTCCTGACCATGGCAATGGCCTCATGCTGAGAAGAAAATATTTCACCAAAAAAAACTTCCATAGGATTTTTGAGATGCTGAGTTAGCACAGAGTAAAAGGAAGAGACTCCAAGCTGGTCAAGTGTCTAGAAGGACAGAACATCCTTTTATCATTCTTTCTTAGAAATCAAGGAACTAATATTTATCTTTGTTTTCTCAGTTTTCTTAAAATTCTCCCATTTACTATAAACCTTTTTTTTCATTACTCCTGCAAGCAAAGTTATATCCTGAATCTATATATCTCAGGTTATCCTCTTCAACACAGAAGTCTTACATAAGAAGTGATGTATCAGTATTTTCACAGACAGTGATACACACTTGAAGAATGGAAGTTCAGGTGACCAACAAAGATAAATTGAGCTTCTCAAATCCTGCTTTTGGTAGAAATCACTCTGAAAACAGACTGAGTTCCATTTGAGAGATGTTCAATGCCCTTTTGTTTTTACTCTCCAAGCCAATCTCAGAGCTGACCCTATTTTCACATTTGTAGACAAAAGACTTGTGGATGTGACCTTCCCAGACCAGTATCTGCTCTATCATTAATGATGCTTTCTACTGTAGGCTGAAATAAGAAAAATAACCTTAGCTCACTAATATGCATCTGAAATATTGTAGTTCTCAGTCTAGCCCGCTCTCAGGACTATGTGTTATCCACATCAAAGACAAAAACACATCATTAGTATCATCTGCTGTAATGGCAGTGCAGGGGAATTCATATTAGTGGTTGCTTAATGGAAATCATGGTAGAAATCTTGGCATTAATATGAGGGATATTAATTTTCCAGTACTTAAAAGCATAAATGACACCTACATCTCCATGCAAAGCTGGCTCAAATCAATTGCCTAAATGAAATTTAATTCAAGATTCTTGGTACACAAACATAGACACAGAACTCTGTCTCCATCAACAAAATGAACAGGAAAACAGTACATCTAAGATCATGTGTCATTCCCTAGTGATTCTTTTGGTTCTTTTTGGTATGCAAAAAAACACCTACTAGATCTTTTAATGAATGCAAAAATAGAACACAGACAGTATACATAGCAATAAAATGATACCTGGACAATAGAGCTGAAGAGCAAAAGGATGATGAAAGGAATTACTAGGGAGGGAATAAAACTTTTAACACTATTATGATATTCTAATCTTATTAATATATGTACTGGAGACCAAAACAAATTTTAAGTTTCAGTTTAACGAAAGTGGTTTTGTGGATTTCTTATTGTTTGACAATACAAATAAATTATTGCATATAACCTCATAATCATTAGCACCACTAAACTGTGAAATATTACTCAAACACCAGGGCACATTTCTCAATGCATTGTGTCTCGCTGACCTCCGGATCAAGTTTGCTCAGTGTCTGACTACGAGAATGTTCTCTGGTTTTGTTTTTGTTTTCTAAATAACTGCAAGCTCTACAAATTCATTATGGAACTAGAATAAAATCCAATCCATTCTTCCATAACTGTGTTGCCTTAGCATCACCAAAGGAGATAAAACACATTTTAGTTACTAAGGTGACCAGTTACAACAGTGATTCCACACAGATACAGTAAGATAAAAGCCCCTGGGTTTATGTGGTAATCCTCTTGCCTAGAAGTGTCTGTTGAGAGTCAGCACACAGGAAAGAGCAGGAAGTAACATAATTTATTCAGCAAGAATACTATGGGGCAGAAGTGCTGAAAAAAGGCTTTCACACACCCATCCTGGCTAATTTTCCATTGAAATAAAGTTTACTGTTGAATATCAAATATTTATTCCATTTTTCATACTCTTGTCTTTTCCTCCCTCTCGTATTTATTTACTTTATAAACATTTCAAATTTATTTTTGCTGAATAAATAAATTAAAATATGAGGAATGTTTAAACAGACAAAAGGCTCTGGGAGTTTTGTTACTGGCAAAAGGAGAAATGCTCATGGATGTAATGAGTCAACTGCCAATGTGGAAATCTAGCAGAACTCCTGAATTTTAGAATCATGGCATGTTTGAATTCACTTTAGTGTGTGGGGGGTTTTTTTACAAGGTTGATTCTGCAGGTTTTATGCAGCTGGCTTTCATTTTTTTCTAATGCCAGGCCTCAAACTATTACAAGTTCATCAATGATAACCCACTGACAGCTTTCCCACCTCTTTTATCAGTCAGTGAAGTTACAAATATACCAGATTGTCAAGGAGATACACATTGTAAAACAAATTCCTGGGCATCTTCCTATTCAAACCATGAATTCATCTAAGTTCAACCCCGTCTATTTTACTCAGCAGAGTAGGTACTAAAATCTCCTTTCAACCCAGAAGACTTTATTTTATAATTCCTTCATCTGGGATTCCAGGAAATGTTAAGATGTTAACTATCTGACAGAGTTCACATCAGTGACAAGTAGTTTATTACAGCACAGGTTTTATTCCCCGATTTCAGGGGACATGGGCTTCAGATGAAAAGGTGGAATAATTCTTGCCTCGGTGTGTAAAATCAAGATCAATTTAGTAACCCACTCCTCTAATACCGTATGTGCAAAGAAATAATTTAGACTCCTAGTTAATTTGAGTATTGAACTGAAATTCTGCAGCTGCTTTCTGCCAGTCCTGAAAACAGAAATTAATTTCAATGACCAAGGCGAATGGTGTGCTGCTCTGTCAGGTAATTAGTCACCGTCTTTTGCTACTCAGGGTCTATCACTGTGCTAATCCATACATAAACCCCAGAATTCCCCCAGTCACTCACAATCTAAAGAGCTGTTTAACTACCTATTTCTCCCATTCAATCCTACCCCAGATATCAGCTGCAAAATGAGCATTCTTTCATGTTTAGCTTTCTTCCTCCTATTTACTGCCAGCAGAATTAATGCAACTGATTTACATTTTCTTTTTTCTGTTTGATCAAGTCTGCTGTTGATTAAGTAGAGCTTAAGGGAAAAAATTATACTCCTGCAGCTTTCCTACTTGACTTGCCAGTTTATTAATGAAAGAAGCAAGGATATTGATGGCCCAGAAACTACAAGTGCAGCAATTAAAGGATATGTCCTTCCAAGCTTCTAATTAAAAAAGAGTTCTTTTGTATTAAAAGATATAGTTTAGTGTCATATTTATATCTAATTCTCACTTCTACTGTTTTTCTTTTTTTTCTTCTTCTTTTTTTTTTCTTTTTTTCTGTTTATTCTTTTTAAACAGAAATCTACTGGGAAAACTTAGATCAGGCAGAATAAAGAAACTTTCCCTGACAACCATTTCTGGAAGCTTTGTTCCCAAACAACAGTCTTAGTGATAAAACATCAAAAACAACTCCACCCCCACAAATCCTTACAACAGTGAAATACCCACTGACACATACCACTCAGAAGGCAACTCTATAATATTTTTAACTTGTGTAATAAATTGGCAAAGTCTCAGATTCAAGAAAACTGAAGGGTTTTTTTATACCAGTCCTTCTGGATATATTAAGATAATGAGACTGTTCCCTCCTTCTAATATCTTTTTACTTAGTATTTAAATTCTAGATTCACTTTTTTTTTTTTTTTTCATGTCAGGTATTTACATGAATGATCTCACAGAGGTTCTTCATGCTTCTTATCTAATCAAATTTTTGAATTCTTCCTTCAGAAACACCTGATACCATAACATTGCCAGTATTTTATTACTCTACTGGGTCAGTCCCTTGCACATTAATGGCATTCTTTCAACATAAGAGCACAAACAGATACATAAATGACTCCTGTTTCTGTTTGGTGGTGTCATCCAAATAAATTCAACAAAAGTCTGACATGTTCTGGCTGACTCAAACTGCATGCATGCATGCATGACTCTCCAACACCTCTGGAATAAGTGCTAAGGACTCAGTCAGTCTGAGATTCATCAAATCATAGAATGGTTTGGGTTGAAATGGTCCTGAAATCTCATCCAGTTCCAAACCCCTGCCATGGCAGGGACACCTTCCACTATCCCAGGTTGCTCCAAGTCCCATCCAGCCTGACCTTGGACACCTCCAGGAATGGGGCAGCCAAAGCTTCTCTGGGCACCCTGTGCCAGGGCCTCCCCACCCTCACAGCAAAGAATTTCTTCCCAATATGTAACCTAAATTTACTCTCTGTCAGTTTGAAGCACCCTGCCTGCCCCACATTCAAAACATCCTGCACACACCCCACAGCACCCCTCCATCCACACACCAGGTACCTCCCCCAGATCTCCACACAGCAATTACTCCTCTCCTTTAGCTACCAGATGTTTTGAAATCCCTTAAAAATTATATTAAGATATAAGCACAACATAAAAATCATAATCTAGCATCCCATATAAGTAACAACATGTTCTTAATGCATTGAAAATGACTGTTCCCTGCACTGATGTTCCAGAAAGGAAGAGAAGTAAAACATCTTTCTGCTCCTGGCCTCTGTCCCTCACAGCCCAGAGTGGTGAGAACTGCTGTGATCAGATTAGACAGGTAATCTTCTGTATGATCAAATTCCCAGAGGGCAGCGATAGCCGTGTATTTAAGGACAGTAAGCTTTTCTTAAAAGAGGTACTAAAGTGAATCACAAAATTTCCCAGAGCTCCCAGCTGGACAAAACAGCAGTAAACAAGAGTGATTCTTCCTTAGGGCTAACAGAGTTAGCAATGCAGCTCTCAGGACAGGTTGTGTCATCCACAATATCACTGCCCACATTTCTCCTTGAGCCATCCCAGACCTGCATCTTTCTGTTTGCCTATTAACCTGAAAAAACCTTGTGGAGGAGGGGGGTGCAGTTGTTCCAAGGGACCTTTTGTACTAGAAATTTCTCAATCACTTCCAGTTTAAAGGTGACTTCATAGAAATGGTGACCCTCACAAGTACCATTTGAAAGATACAGAAGCTTTAATCTTTTTCAGTGGAATCAGAAGCTCTTATCTCTCCTCTGACCCTTCTTCCCCTCTAGCCTTACACTCCTGGCACCATTGAAAAGTCAGAACCATTAAGTTGGTGTCAAGTGGCTGTGCTATTCATATTCTATTATAGTCAATGACAATTAACAGTGCCATTCAGAAAAGCCAGGTACTGTATTACACAATTGGAAAATTGATCTTATCTGAGGCTCAAAAAACAGCAATGTTCAGACCTCAACTCACAGGAAAAAAAAAAAAAAAAGGGAGGGAGGGAGGGAGGAAGTACTGCCTGACCTCAGGGCCACACAGCAAACGTGCAAGGCTCAGAAACAACCTGAAGAAGTGCCCAAATCTCTGTGTGAATATGAACTCTGGTTTTTATCATCAAGCAAAGTGATGTTAGAGTACAAATTCAACTGAACGCTTGATGATCACCTTCAAAGTTGTTATTGCAGGCAAAATGCAACATCTTAGCATTGCTGACACATCAGAAAACCACGGTGTGTGTCAGTTCCCAGCTCTTTGCAGCACACACCCACAGGCAGGAGCCCAGCACCTACAGTGAAATCCTCATTTCTAGCACCTGCACTGAACATCTATTTTCATGAATGTTTTTCCTAGAAAGGAACACAGGCACTTTTTTTTTTTTTTCTACTAATGAATTACTGGATGGTTACAAAAGGAGAGGATTAATAAATAACTCTCTGCTTTGGACAGTGAGACTGTTTTCCTCTCTCAGTGAATCTCAGCATTAACCACAACCCAGTACAATAGTTGATTACAGCTGAGCCTATCTGCTTTAAAGCACAGGGGGAATTTTACATGGCAAAACTCAATTAGTTCACTTGAGTTTAACTAAAGCACCTGAGCTAAAACCTTGCCACACAAAGGATGCATTGTAGAGTAGGAACAGCACTTGGCACTGTTCCCTGTGCCTCGTGCTCGAGGACATTGGCTTTCAGCAGGATCCAAAACCAGAGCAAGTGCTCTTGCATCACTAGGCCATTATATGTCACTTATATTCCCCAATCAAGGGCTCACTAACCCTCAAAATTATGACTTGACCTATCAAGCCCACATCCTGGAGCAGACTGCAAAATCTGCGGAGTCACTTGTTGAGTTCAAGCACGGAACTGCAATGCTGAGCAATTAGATGGGGAAAAAATAAAAAAACAAATCCATAACAACAACTATTCTTGCATTTCAAATGCCGAGTTCTAAAACTCCATGGTTGTACAGATTGAGGGAAGGACTGTTCCATTACATGCAATTCTGCCTCAGGTTGCTGCTTTCCAAGCCAAGACCAGTGAAGCTCTTCCTGCACCTGGGCTCCTCTAAGATGTCCTGAGCCTCTGTGATGAATTTAGGTGTCATTCTTTTCCCTTCACTCTAAATATATCTTTATTAAGTACTGGAGATTAAGGCCTTACACACACAACTCTGGAGACACACGTTCAAGTCCATTCTAGTGGAAAAACTGCTGGGCCCAAATCCACCTTTGGTGCACCTGGAAGGGAAGAGCTTGCAGTCTACCAGATGTTTCACCTGATGCCAAGTTTTCCTGGGGAATCAGGAACAGCCTGAATACAGAAATCATCTTTGTCTGTTCATCATTTTCCTTCGCAGAATACAGTAAAAAAAATTATCAGCCAGCTTCAGTTCTCTGGGAAAAAAATCTCCGATTGGTGCCTTAATGGAAAACATAGAATGGGCTCAAAGCCACTATAGTTATACCTAAAAATCAATACTCCCTATTGGTCCTATAATTTGTGTCCCAAATATCTGCTTTAACATGTGCACATGCCACAAAACAAAAGCTAGGGAGTTTATATCTCGGATTTTTAAATTTTTTTGTACTTCAATATTTGCAAAGCCATGTGAAATGTTCTATAGGATTCTCTGCCTGACAGAGGGAGTCTATTCTATATTTTATTTCTTTTATTGAGAGGTGGAATAAAATTCCCCAACTGCTCCAGTGCAATTAAAATTACTTTTATTCATACAGTTACCTCTCTGGCCACCATAAGCATTCCACAGTACTAATCCTTTTAGGCCCTGATCCAGCAAAGCACTTTACTGTCTCTTATTCTTAAAATTACAAGTCTCCCCACTGATTTCAATACAGTTATATTAGGGATGAACTTGGCTTACTATAGGAAAAATAATGTTAAAAATACAGTTTTAAAAACAAGCAAGGAAATGGAAAGCCTAAGAGACTTCAATATTTCTCTGGTTTAAAGTAAGGCATTACCACTGTGCATTTGAGTACAGTCCAATAGTGAGCTATTTTTGTACAGTTGGGCCAATGCAGGTAACGAGCCTCCCTGTATTAGAGATGCATTGATTTCAGATCTAGATGGTTTCAATAAGCTCCTTACACCCAAATGTTACAAGGACAGGGACTTTAAAATGTCAGTTACATAAATAAATCTGTAAGTGTCAATAAATGCCCAAAATTAAATAAACCCCTTCACTCTAAGAGGCTTTGCAGCTGATACACTGTAAAACAATAAGAAAACCATCACCATTTGCATTTTTATAGCTACATTCGTCAATAGCTCAAATATTTATCACAAATACCAACCCACCATTGGTAGGAACTGTAGGATGTTGTTTTCCTGCTTTGACTGCAGAGACACCAAACCATGTCTGGGCATTTGTCTACAACCAAAGCTTTTTAAACTGCATTAAATACTCGCTGCCTTGTTTTTGCTGGTGCAAGAATTTATCTGAGCACGCAATGAACTGGATCAGGAAACTAATCTGACTGAAATATAAACCATGGAAAAGTGCTGACTTTAATGAGGAGGGACACTCAGGGAAGCAGGAGCCTGAGACTGCTTAAGATAGCAGTGCCCCAAAATAAATGTACATCGAACTGCGTTTCCTGAGGCACAGAGCAGCAGCCAGAAACAGAACCATGGATTTCACCCATTTATCCACACAAGCCATGGGGGGACACTGGGATCAGAGCCACAAAACGGATGAGGGACATGTCTTGAGTGGCTTCGGAGCACAGCTTCTGATCACCATGGAGGGACAACAAAATTTAATTTGCCACGGATGGCTGAATACCCCAAGCAAGACAACTACATAAAAGCATTTTCCAGTAACTTCCAGATTGTCTCTCCAGCCTTCCCAGTTGGCTCTCAACAATATTTTAAAGTGTGTGCTTTACCACCATTTAAAGCATTGCACATGAGAGATACTGAATACATTAGGTAAATGAATTCCTGTGGACATTGTGAAGGGAATAATGCCCCCCTATTTGGGTTACCCTGCACTGCAATAAAAGTGGGGGTTTCTTCAGTCAAGGTGCTGCAGTAACCCAAGTGATAGCCATATTACACTTATAAAAGACAACTTTAAGAAAGATCTTAGTGCAATAAAAGTGAGGATTTTTTTTTCCCTTGGCATCCCAGCTTGCCATAGAAATGAGTGAGTTGCTGAATTTCTGCCAAGTATAGATGGTTCAGCAAGCTATTAGATTAGTCTGTTTATACAGAAACAGCCAAAAATAGGAAACACACAGAAGCTATTAAAGATATTGTCCTGTGAGGGAAATATTTGAATGGTTTTGTTACTGCAACTGGGAAATAAGATATGAGTCAGTATTAATGTGATAAAGAAGTTAATGTGTTCTAAAGCAAACAGTTAGTTTCTTCAGCTTGTTTCTGAGTTGACAATAAAATAAATGTACAGACAATTATGTAGGGTTGGATGAGCCTGCAAGTAAGTGTATCCAGCTTAAAGCTCAGTGCTGCCAGTGGGTTAGAATTGAAACTCTGTTATCAAGTAATGATATGCTAACCCCAGGTAGTCTTCATAGAAAATGGATGATTCAAAATGCCACACATCACTGAGCTGGTGGGAGAAGGGTCAATAGTGTTTAAGCTATTTCAACCAGTCAAAGAGAATTTCATAGAAAAATTTCTTCACTTTGACCATTTTACAATGGATTTCCTAAATTCCTCTCACTTTTGATACAGTCGGATGAAAAATAAAAATACCATGAGTATTGGACTGTATTTTGTTTTGGTTTATTTTTAATCAGGACAGCAGCAATATTTCATAGTGCATGTCACCAGCAGGGAGAAATTTGCCCCATATGTGACACCGAGCATTTGTTCCTAAACAACCCTGATGCCCTGAGCTTCTTCTCCCTCCTTTCTCCACATATTAACAAAGCTAATTCTTTAAGTACTCCAATGCCTTCAATCTTCTAACACACATAAACAGAGGAACAGACTATTATACTGTATTTATAATATTTATATGTGCAAATAGAAGATGTACCTATTTTTTCTCGAGTAACACACTTCTAAAAACCCAAAGGCCACATATATCACTCCTTAAGGGCCAATACATTTGACCAGTGAAGAAGTCCAAAGCTGAATGACTTTCCCACTGAGAAATGCCCCTCTCTGGTACCTTGCTTTTTTTTCATGGTGAGAGTACCCTGGGCCAAGCCAAGCACCTTCCCTGATGTTAAGTCACTTTTTAGGACACGAGAAGAAGAGCAGCAACTGAAAATGCACATGAAAACTTACACCAGAATGCAGCAAAACCTTTGCCAGTACACAGAGACATCTGATTAGCAGGAGCCTCAAGAATTCTACACCAGTGGCTCATTTCCAGAGGGAGTGGAAAACTGGCCTCAAGTAATTCAGCCCATGTTATGTATATACAAAGATCAGGCACGGTATTTGGAACAGGAAGCAGCTGCAGAAATTCTGTCAAGGTACCACAATTAAATGCATTTACACTGCAGAGACTGAAAAATGCAGGTGGTATAATGAGACTTATAGCAAAATTTAAGAAGACTGCAATAACTTGCAGCCAGATCTTGGAGCTGGGCTTTTCCCTGGAACACATCTACTCAAAACCAAGTCAAGCTGTTACATCAACAAGCCTACAGACTGCTTTGAGGCCTCAGCTGAAATTTATTTCTGGGATAAGTGTATCTTTCCATTCAACTCCACAGAAACCAGGCTTGTTTATTATTTCTTGAGCCTAATTTCTTACTTCAGGCAATAGGAAGAATGAGTTACATGTCCCCTGACACCAAACAGATGAGCACAATAGTGTTGCCTTACTGCAGAGGACCCTCCAGAACCAGAGGGATGCAAGGCAGTTTCCCTGCTTTGTGAACACAAAAGCCCATTTCTAGGATGGGAATCTGGACCTGGAGAATAAATTTCCAACATCCTTTCAGTGCTGTGACAATTGTGATCCCAGTCTGAAGAGTTTAGAGCACATTCTGCAGTTCCATACATACATATTACTACTCGTGTTTAAAGCATATATTCTTCTAGTTTAGATAGAACTCTGGAGTCTCTACCAACAAACAAATTCAATTTATCACTTGTTTATGATTGTGCATCAGGCATCTGTATTTTTTCAATGGCATAAGGCAACAGCAGAGCCACAGCAGCTACTCTGAAATGGAACAGCCACAGGAAACTTAATGTGCCTTAGAGATGTACAGGAGGTTCAAAACCAGAGAACTTCCTTTTTCAGTAAATGGAGAAAGTAACAGAAAAATCGAGTAATATGGTTGTGCTTGGAACTGAAGGAAGAAAAAGGAGGGAGGTAAGTTTTCCTGGCCACGTGTCTCAAACCAAATGGATGTTTTTTAAACAAAGCACCTCGCTTGCTTCGTTTCATTTTCAGGCTGTGCTGCCTGAGCAAGACAACGGAAAAGTTTAATCTCTAAAACATGAATGCCGAAAATAAATGCATTAGAAAATACCAAGCCAAAGCTATACTGGTGACACAAATGTGAAAAATGGAATTGAAATAAACTGTGCCAGAAATCCATTTCTAAAAATATGTCTTTACAGTAGTGATATTTATAAATTTGACATACTCTAAAATTTAGCTCACTAAAGATTATTTCTATGCAAATATGCATTTCTCAAACCCCGTAAGCGTGCGAAAAATCCAAAACACATTTCTTGAAAATCAATTTCTGTGCAGTACAAATGTATCAAGTTAGAGGCAGCATGCTGATAAATATTAAAAATGTCTACATTGTGCAAAATGAAAACTTATAACAGGACACAGTGGTACCGTGCAGTATGTAGAGGTTCAGAGAGAACATGAAACAGCCCCACGGTTTCAAAAGGACTCTGTGGTCTGACATTAGTCATTTTGGTTCTGATAAAGGATGTTGTAGA